>QTSX02002161.1:59181-554387 GCA_014839935.2 Entomophthora muscae
GTTTCCCGGCCTTCTGTGCCTTCTTACTTGGACGGACAATACCCGGCATTATGGAACTTACCGTGACAGGCGTGGTCAGTAACCACAGTAAAGTGTAAACTATGTAAGTATACCCTAAACTGCTGGTAAGAGTAAATTACTTCCAGGCATTTCCTTTCAGTCACTGTGTAGTTGCGTTCATGACAGTTCAAGGTGCAAGAACAGTAGCCAACAGGGTGTTCTAGTCCATTGTTGTCTAGTTGTGAAAGGACACCACCAATGACAGTAAGACTAGAATCTGTGTGTACCACAAAAGTTTTCTCAAATTTATGATAGGCCAGTACAGGGGCACACATCAGAGTCTGTTTCAGAGCGTCAGAGGCCTTTTGACAGGCAGAGCTCCAAAAGAAGTCCACATCAGCACGTATAAGGTTGAACAAGGAGTCCTCAAGTGTAGCAAAGTTTGGGATAAATCTGCAGTAGTAACCAATCATTCCCAGAAAGACTTGGATATCAAGCTTGTTGGCTGGTACCTGCATCTTGGCAATTGCTTCCATATTAGCAGGTACAGGGTGTAGGCCATCCTTGCTTATCACAAACCCTAGGAATTATAAGTGTTATTTGAAGAAACTACATTTCTGTGGCTTCAGCTTCAGATTGGCTTTGAGTAACCATTTAAAGACCTCTTCTAAGTGTTTTAAATGCTCAGTGAAGGTTTTGGAAAAGACATTAATGTCATCCAAGTATACAAGCACCAATGTGAGCTTTAAGTCACCCATAACTGCATCCATAGCGCTCTGGAAAGTGGCAGGGGCGTTTGTTAGTCCCTGGGGCATCCATGTGGGCTGGAAAAGTCCTTTCTCAGTGATGATGGCACATTTTTCCTGATTCTCAGGTGGAAGATCAATCTTCCAGTAGCCACTGATTAGATCCATGGCACTAAAGGACTTAGCTCCTCCCAATCAATTCAAAGTATCATCAATACGTGGAAGGGGGTAGAAGTCCTTCTTAGTGATGGAGTTCAGTCATCTATAGTCAATGACCACTCTATTAGAGCCATCCTTCTTTTTGAAAATAAGGAGGGGAGAGGACCAAGGGCTTTTACTGGGTACTAACAACCCAGAGCTTAGTAACTTCTGAAGCTCTTTGTTGGCTATAGCTTGGTTTGCTTGGCTACAGCAAATAGAGCAAGATCAGATTGGAGGTTGTCCATGGGTGTCAATGGTATGCTCTACTCCAATGGATTTCCCAAGGTCCAAGTCATCTTTGGCAAAGACTCCCTTGTATTTGTCAAAGAGAGCCAGTGCTGGTCCTTTTCTGTTTCAGTGAGACCAACCAGAGAGTCACAAGGAATCACAAGCAAGACCAAGGGCTGGTTCACAGGAAGTCCTAGCTTATCAAGTCCAGCAAAGGGTGATGCTTGGAGCAAGTTGGCATGTTCTTCTAGTCTGATGTATCCCAATAACTGATTTTTCTGCACAGTCAAGGGGACAGGACCAAGGCTGGCTAGCAGGACCTGGAGCTCTTCTGGTCCAGGCATGATTAGTCCAGGACAGATCCATGGTTCCAGGTGAGAGGCATCATGATGGCCAAAGACTTCACCATGCAACCCAGAAGGAATCTCCAAGGACAGATCAGTATGGTGAATTACTTGAGACCCAGAAGGAATGGTGAACATGGAGGAAGTGTACAAGGTAATCCCTTTGTACTACTTGGTTGACAGGGGAAGCATTCTAAGCTTCCTGTGCTGTAAGGTATAGGCTACAGGAATATCACTGTCAGCATACTCCATATTGATGAAGTGAAGCTTCTTCTTGGGAAGGTCAACCACCTTAGCACCATTGTAGTACATGGGAATGGTCTGACCTAGGATTTTGAAGGTATTATCACTATGGTTGGTAATAGTCCCATACCTTATCATGAACCCTGTGCCAATAAGGATATCATAACTGTGGTTGTCCAGAACTATAACAGGGGCAGTTAAAATCAACTTCCCAAACCGCAGGGGCAATGACAAGTAAGCGCCCATGGCTTTAGTGGTAAGTGGGCCTGCTGTCCCAAAAACCTCTTGGTAGCCCAAATCTGGGGCCAAATTCAATTTCTTGACTAGTTGCAAGGAGATGATATTTCCTGGTGCACCGGAGTCAATAATGGCTCAGACCTTAACCTTGTGGACCATCATATCAATGTAGGTGCAGTCCGTTCTATCAGTTCCATTGCTTAGAGATGCTACTCAATATACATCCATATCCTTGTATTTACTAAGGAATTCCTCCAAATCTGTACACAAGGTAGGACTGAATCTTTTCAGGGCATTCAGAGAAGCAGAGACATTAACAGACTTGAGGATTTGTGCCATTTTCTTGGCACCATCACTCTCATGCGTGACTTCAGTAGTAGGGAGGGTCAGATGCTCAGTGTAAGGAAGTGAAACTGTTTCCTGTGATTCAGGGGTAATCAAGGGTTCCTTCCTTATTCTCCTGCCTCTGGTGAGGGCGTTGATAGCAAGAATTCTATGCAGCTGGTCTTCTTCTATCTCCTGGGAGTCAGGATAGCAGAGCAAGGGGCTAGCGTCAGGGTCTGTAGAGCCTAGGCTAGAGCTTGCTGGTGTGAGGACTTTGGAGTCTACAAGTTCCAAAATCAGAGCTGTGTCAGGTGGGGGGACACAGCCAGGAGCACCTTGGTCTTCAGGTGGGAGGGGAGAGGGTGGAGAGAGGTGAGGTACATGTACATGAGCAACCAGGGATTTCTCCTCATCCTGGCTGCTTAGCAGTTTTTTGGCTCCTTGTCTTGAGAGGCCTCCTCATCCTCTTGATCTCCTTCTAAGTCATACTCCTCTGCTCCTATGTGGTGTACCTTGGGTCCTGGTTACTTGCATTCTCTAGACATGTGTCCTAGCTTTCCACACTTATAGCAAGTGCAGTTGCTGTTGATACCAGCTGTTCCTTGAGTGGTAGGGCTTTCACCAGTTTTAGGCTTGTCAGAGAAAGATGGTTTGTTTCTATTATCCTGGAATGCTCTTGGTTCATAGGGCATGAGCACTTCAAAGTCATCCTTGAATGTGAGCAGGTGGCAAATCAGGTCAGAGACATTGTGGGCTCCATAGATTCCAGACTTCAGAGCAAGAGAGAGGTTCTTGTTAGGGCATACTGTATTGAGCAGAGCAGACTTGACATCAATGAAGGAAGAAGCCTTCAGGGAGATCAAAGTCTGGGCCTCTAAATAAAACCTATCATCAAATTCCTGCATGGTTTCTTCTTTTCTGATGCCTCCCTCCACAAATTCCATTTTTCGTTTATTGAGGGCTTCTTTGCTGCCAAACTCATCCATTAACGCTTTTGAGACGTTGACAAAGGTCCATCCACGTTTGGGGAGTCTAGGCATGATGATTGTTTGGGTCTCAGAATTTAGGCAGTTAAAGATGGTAGAGTTCTTCATTGCCTCATCAGCCCCATACATTGTGTTCTCATACAATCTCAAAAACATGGTGACATTACTCTTCCTATCAAATTTTGGCAAGTTGACAGGTTTGAAGTTAGGGATCACATTGCTTGTGTTGAACAATTATCTGATGGGAGAGCGGTTGCTTCTGGAATCTTGATACCTAGCTTCTGAGGCAGCCTGACGTTCCTGCAATCTGGTTTGCTTAGGAGTAGCCAGGGGTTCTCACTACTCTCTAGTCCTGCTTCAGTCATCATGATGTTCCTAGGGACGTTTCTCTGGGCGGCATTGTCTTCATCATAGCCATGTTAAGATTCATTGCTAGAGGAGTGTGCCTGGCTACCAAAGGAAAGTATAATAATTAACCTAGGTTTCTCAAAGTTTACAGCCCTTCCTCTGGGAGGAGGGGCTAGTAGACAAGCAGTAAGGCGGTCAATTTGATCTTGGAGAGTGAAGAGAGTAGCTCTGGTGTCCTTGAGCTCTTCTCTGATGACCTGGTTTTCTTTTACCAGTCCATCCACTTCATCTTCTAAGCCTTGGATCTGTTGACTTGTGATCTCAGCAAAGGTCCAGTTGACCTGTTCTAAGGCGGCCTGTCTCTGTTGGTCATGCTTGGGACCAGCATGAATGGCCTTAAGATCCTTGAGCCCTTCAGCTAATTGAGCCTGGAAAGTGCGTAGGTCCCCATATAAGAAGGTATTATCCTGTTGGAGTTCCTGCATGTCCTTCTCCAAGGAGTAGAAATGACCAAAGAGTTCCATCACCTCTTTATGGAGCATGTTATTGTCATTCCCAGTGGTCTCATCTGTTGTAGTGCAAGTGGTTATCTTTTTCATTTCCTGTAAAATGGCCTGTATTAGGTCTATGGAACTTTTGAAGTGTCCAGTTATTACAGAGATCCAATGTGGATTCAACACATAATTGCTAAGGATTTGTTGAACCACCTGGGGGATGTATTTGTGGAAGGATTGTTTCATAGTCTCCATGAACTGGGTTGAAAACATCTGGTTTCTGACCAGATCAGCAATCTTTTGGTTAACTAAGCCAAAGTTTGAACTGAGATCAGAGTACAGGGTCTGTAAGAAGTTCTGTTGGGCCGCAATCAATTGTCCTTGATGCAGAAGAACATTCTCTTGACGTGCAAGATGAACACAATTATGACAGATAGCAGGATGTACAAAGTAGTATAGGTACTCCTTCATTTGGTCAATAGTCTTCATGTCCTTTTTGAGCTGGTTAGGAGTGATGTGGCTCAAGGTTTGGAATCTCTCCCTGATGGAGGGTATATACACTGACAGGATTGCCAGACAAGCCAAATTCTCCCCATCTTGTACTGCTCCTTCATCCATTCCTTGGATAATAGAGTCCAAAGTTTGGGAGGAGGGTACAATATTGGCATTCACAGGGTTAGGGATTGCCACATTCAAATTTAAGGTTTGATAGCATTGAATGGAAGGAGGTCATTGCACATCTCCCATGAACTAGCTCAGTACAGGCAGTTCCTGGGGATTTTGGGGAGAACCATCCTGGTTGGTGGTCTCCAGAAAGGACAGTTCTGGCGTCTGCTGTAGTATGCTTTGCAGGTATGCTAAAGCAGAAGCAGAGAGTGGACCATTCCCTCCTTGAGCTGAAACAGGACCACAGCAGGAATGTCCTGCAGGTTTGGTGTCTTTGGATGAATACATTCTAGGAGTGAGCACCAATGTTGTGAATTGGGCCTTGGTTGATGTCTTGTGGGTTAAGGTCTGTAGTGTCACTTGTGGTAGAGTACAGTAGCAGGCCTAAACACAAATTGATACAGGTCTAATGACTCTGTAGTCTTTACCTTTTAATAATAGGTAACAACTAAGTTGAGTAAAAGGCAAGATTTAATATGTGAAAGTATGTTTTTTATTTGGAAAGAAGGGAAGTTTATATGCCATCCTGGCTGCATGATAGACGCAGAAGTGTTATTAACACCTGCACCATTGTCAGGAACATTAAAGAATCTTCTGGTGTCCACCAAGCTCTTGCATCTGTGTTCTTTCTATCTTGAGATGATCCAGACAATCTGACGGAGAAGAGTGGGTGCGCATCACTCAAGAGTGGCTGCAGCTTGCAGCTGCCCATTACAGAAGCTGCTAGCAATTACCAAACCTAATCTAATCTGGATGTAACAGTACAGCCATCATATTGTAACGTCCAAGATACAATTAGAAATACAAATCTGTCAGATCCAACAGATTTGAGTGCAAACCAGTTTAGTCTTGACCATTAGGATCAATTCCACTGATAGCCTTGACCATTATATACATGCTGTCTAATTTACAACAAGGGTCAAGAATGAGTCATCTGGAGAAACATTTTGACAAACCTAATAAATCTGGACGTGTGATTAGCTGCAGGGCAAAGCCTATTTGACCAATGTTTTTATTAGTTAAACAGAAGGGTTTAAGCCTAAAAATGAGGTAATAAACAGGGAAAAGCTGGTTTTATAATTGGCTGAAGTAAATAAAAAAGTTTAATATATTATAGAAATAGGAAAACTGGATAGTTTAAGCCTGGAAAACCCAGAGTTCTGAGAAGGAGAAAGTACTGAAGCAAGGAGCTATAAAAGAGAGAGCAGTCTGAGGCATATCAATAATTGAAAACAGTGGATTGAAAAGGCCACAAGGACAGAACAAGGACTGGTAACAAGCATAAATGAGTAGGAGCCCAAATAAGGAGCTGGAATCTAAGACTAAGGAGCAGAAGTCAAAGACCAAACACAAGGAGTTCAAAGTTTTTTTAGAGGAAAACCAAGTATTGGCAAAAACCAATTGTTTCTCTATACCACCCAGGTGTCACAGTAAGTTCCATAATTCTGGGAATTATTTGGTCAAGTAAAAAGGCTCATAAAGCCAGGAAACCTTTAACAAAATTGATCAATTTAACGGACTTGACTCAAACAGTTAATCAAAAATGGGTTACAGCTGCTCCAGTTTACAAGTTGAAACCAGCTCCCCCTTTCAAACTGACGTTGATAAATCAGCGTAATTTGAGGGTCACCCAATATTATCTTATTTATCAGCATGGTCATCAGAAGTTGGTCACTCATGGTTTCTTTGCAAACAGGACTAAATACTCACTTGACAATGTGGAAGAAATAGGAGCTCAGGATTCAGGCAGTATTGCTTAGTCAATTTTTGATATATATTAAATAATTTTCACTGTTTCAACTCTTAAGAGTTGAGTCATCCCAAAATTTACTCAATAAAATCAAATATTCCTTGGTATAATTTTTATTTTAAATTCATCTTTTAGTTGGCATTTTGCTCTACATTCCCTACAATTCAATCCTTAGCCAAATTATTACAGGAAGATGGGGCCCTGCCATTGGTACTTTGTTGTTGCCTCTGCCAAATGTTAATTCAATGCCTGTCAATCTTGGAGCTGTTCCTCCTACCGTCAAAGTTGAAACTCTTGTGTTATCTCAATGTCCTGAATTTTATGCTGAAGACACTCTGATTCTCTCACAGGCCATTTATCTTGGGCTCTTTTGGTTAGGGCTAATTATTTACCAAACCTAGTATCTCATTTGGAAATTTTACAAAAATGGTACCTGAAGCTGCGTTGGTGGTTAATCATTAACGCTATATGGATTTGATTGGTGATTCCCCACCACATGGAGACAGCTCCTTATTATCCCTCAATTTTGTCACACCAGGCCACATAACAGAAGGTTTCTAAGGGGGTCTTCCTTCTGAAGCAAATAACTGCTCATTTCAACCCCTACACATATTTATGAGTAATACATTAGTCCCTATGAGTGAATTGCCCAATATCTTCTTTCCTAGCCAAGGGGAGAAGAATACCTATTTCCAAAGCTTTCAAAGGTTTGCTACTAGTAAGTCTTCCCAGGAAGAGTGAGAAAGGTTGACTAGACACCTTGAGATGACAGATAGAGGAAAGAATTTCATTGGGTTTGAGTCCACCAGACTCTTAAAAGATTGGTATCAGCCTCCAGAGGATCTAGGCCCAGCTGAGGTTCAAGTATATGGAGAGGATGCTTGCCTAGTAATAGGAAAAGTATTGGAATAATTCAATGTGATGCAAGCCAAGTACAAGCTCCAACCTAGCCACATGCCCCAACTAGGGAATATCAACTTTATCCAGTTGGTCCCTGGCTTTGAATCAGGACACACAATGGGGATTGGTAAACAGGAACCCCACAAAAACCTGAAGCCATTTGCAATGAAATAACAAACTGGTCGTCTTTTTTCTGCTTGCCTTTGAACAAACGCACACTAATCAATCCTAAATGTGAGCTACTACTTGTACTTTCAGGGCCCAGAATGGGCCAGACAAAACCCTATGTTGTATAGGTTCAACGCCTGCAATTGAGCAATTGCGCGACCAAGAATTGCACTATCAATCATGTAGATTAACTGTTGTGAATGCTACCATTCAACATGTTTTGATTTTGCCTTTGATGGGTTATTTTGAGGACAAATCCCACTCTTTTGCTTCTGCCCTCCAAAATGAGGCTGGCTCCAAATTGGGAAATACAATTGTTCAGTTTTCTGATTCTGCGCAACTCACTTGCCCCACTCATGCTTGTGGCAAGTGATCCTACCGTCCTGGTATTTTTTTGTGGTATTGCAAACCACTATATATTCCCTATATTTATATCTAATAAAATTTAAGTTCTATTCATATTTTTGTCTTTGTGTCTTCACATACTTTGGCGCCTCTATAGCCACGTCTAGCAGATATTATTCATTCAGGGCCACAAGGTAATTGCATAGCCTTCCCTGTCATTCTAACCAAAACTTAGTACCAATCCACTCCTAAGGTTAGGATTTTCTGTTGTGAATCTGTGCCATGCCTCAGATCACAACAAAAATGGTGCTCACTACAGGGGCTGTAAGCCCCTCAGTTACCCCGTTTGCAACTACATTTTCAGGACCTTTGCCTCCACCTATACAAGAGCCAACTTTGCCTGAAATTACCGGTCCTCCTATTGAAGAAGACATTGTCAACCCGTCTTATGTCCCTACTGTGCTGAACCTTGGGGACAGTCACTGCCTAGTGGCTCACCCTTTGTGTACCCCTGACTTGGAACAAGTCATGGCATTAGCCCTTGGGTTAGCCCGTGATGGAGCCATCTCTTGCTTCCAGCTTCAGTTCAGCCAAGCAGAATACTACAAATTGATTGTAGCTCCACAATTTCCACAGCATATCTTCTCAGCAACTGGCTCCAATGAGCACTTATTGTCATTGTAAAACTTGCCTTAGCTCATCATCAAATGGTGTTAGGGCTCCACATCCAGGAGATTTCATCTCTACAAGCTACAGTCACTCATTACTGGGATCAGTTTGTGGCTTACCAACGGTGGATCCACTCTCTTTTTTCCTTGGTATCCAACAATCAGCGCAACTCTGTCACCTCCCAAACCTTCTTGATCAATTCCATTGAACAAATGCGCCAGTTCATCCCTTGTTACGCCAGAGAGCATCTACATGAGTTTCACCAGTTGGAACAGCCCTGGCACAACAAGTAGACTCTACTTTAAACGCCTATCTCACCAACTTTGAACAACTTGAACAACAACTCAACAAGTTCAGTACTTACTCCTTTGAACAATTGCAGTAAGTAGCAGCCCTTGCTGTAAAAGGCCTCCACAAACTTGGCAAAGAATTTGGTCAAGAAAGGGCTGCTACCGCTGCCACCATTGCCAAACTCCAGACTCAAGCAAATGGATTGTCTACTCCCAAACCAGATTCCCCACCTTCTCCTCCATCTGATGATTTGTCAGATAGAGAGGAGAAACTATGGGATGCCATTTGAGAGTTAATAGCATCCACCTGTAGCCATTATTGCCCTATCAAAGCCCCTCAGCCAGATCCTCAGGTGCTTGCTTTGATGACTCAAGCTGCTGACTTACAACAAGAGGTTGCTACCTTGCGTGAGATGATGGTGTCTGTTGTTAGTCCAACTGGGATTACTGATGAAGATGGCTGTTTCCCTGGCTTTTAAGGGGCTCCCCACATTCACTGTGCTAGAGAGTTAATAGCTCTAGCTAATGAGGTGGACCATTTGAAACAAGACCACTCTGAGCTTGATTAAAACGTACAAGAAATGAGTGAGTTAATTGATTCAGTAAATGACAGGTTTGCTCCTTGCTTTTTGGTGGGTCTGTCTTTTACCTCTTAACTGGCTGAGCTGTCCTCAGTAGTAACTGTGCAGGGCCAACACCTAGATGCTACTGAGCGGCAGACCACCCTAGCTAATAACACGGCACCCACACTACTGAAACTTGAACTACTGTGACCATATGACAGTCACTGTTAAGTATTTAGCCAAATAAATACTCCAAGATATAAAGCTGCTCTGTCTTTTGCTGTTTGTTTTATGTATATAGGGTTGGTTGGAATCATTCAGATAAAGGTTCCTGGAAACTTAGTATCTAAATTCAAAAAAAAGAACAGGTGGCAAGATTGGCCAAATCAATCTTGGAGACTAGGCATCTCTAAATTGATTTAATTAATTGGGAAGATTAATTATTAAATACATGGCAATATAATTAATGAGGATTTAATTATATCTGTCAATTGTCTTGACTGTGTCAAGAAGTATTATTAATGTTAACCATAGGTAAGCCCCCAAATTTGGGTTCTAAGAAATACTGTGGTGGTGTCTTGTTAGAGGTTTGAAGCATTTTAATGGGGTTTTAAAACACAGGGAAACCATTAAATGTAACAATAACTTAATAAAGGTAATGATGCCTAGGAATTCAGGTTTGATCTGCTGGTTCCAAGTTGGAACATTGTTGAGCAACTTATGTTATTGCTGGTATGTTCAAAGCTACAGATAGATGTTAGCCTTGCCAATGTACTCTACCTAATCCTATGCAAGAGCACTACAGACTATAATAGAATAGAACTTTGAAGATAATTACGTTTATTAATACTGGAGTACAATCTAGCCAACGGCTGCAATCTATCCAGGTGTAACTATGAACTTGTCCTTGTCCTTTCAGATGTCTATATTAATATATACTGCAACAACCCTTGTTCTTGTCCTTTCAGACAGTTCCCAGTGGCTACCTTTACAATAGGTCTATCTTTGCTGGCTACGCCCATCCTGATTGGCTGTCCTTGGCACGTGATATGCTACTGGCCTTAGCAGGCGTCCATGACACCTCAGCTACAGCCTAAGCTCTTCTTGAGCTAGCCTACTGTCATTTATCAATTGGCTTTATCTTACACGCCTATTATTGCGCTGGGAAACTACGCCGTATTTAGTTGGTGCTTAGAAATTGTCCCTGTTCAGCCCTCCTACATTGGAAGGTAGAATTCTGTTATTCCATTTTCAGGGCTTAATCAGTGATCCTTTTCTGGTTGGTGAACCTTCTTCTTATTAATGCAACAAGTTGAATTGAGGATTATACACTGTATAATAGCAGACTCAATCCATTAGTGACTCAGAGGATTATCTGCCATGTAATACTGACCCAAACCAATAAGGAACCCAATTTTACGCCATGTAATACTGATCTGGACTCAGTATTTCTTAGCCACTTGTATATCTCTTGTTTGATATGGACATATAAGTTCATCAGGCTGTGTTGAGCTGAGTTGATACAACGTCTGGTAGAGTAGAATAGGTGATATACAATTGATGATTTTGTGATTACACGCCGTGTAATCAATGATATTCACTATATTGGCTAACATTTATGCGGCATATAATAAGTACATCAATTAGAATATAGTAATCAATATACGGCGTATAATCACATCACATTGGGACAATCAGTGATAATACAGCGTATAATTGTTACATCTATTATAATAAACTAGCAATTACACGGCGTATACTAACTGCACTTAATTAAGTGATAATCATATGATAATACAGCGTATAATTGTTACATCTATTATAATAAACTAGCAATTATACGGCGTATAACTGCCATATCTATTAATATAATGATGGCCAGTGATAATAAAGTGTGTAACTGATTAAGATCTGCGTGCAATGATTAACCTGATCATTTGTGGTCAATCAGCCTAATCTCACATTTCCCCCCTCTTGACCATAAATAGGGAGGGTAAGAAGAGAGTCAGGCATTATGGCTTTCTCAACCACGTCTTCCTGGCTTAGCAGCAAAGAGGAGTACCAGGAGTTCCTGGCAACCATGTCTGTGGAGCGTCATCAGGAATTCAGTTGCCAGAGTAAGGAGGCACGCCATCTCCAATTCTACAGTTGGCGTTTGTTACAAGCTCATGGTAGTGACACTCACTCGGAGTTGTCCCTGGCCACCACCGTGGTGACCAATCCCTTCCAGCATCCAAATAGCCCAATCCTGGAGCAAGAAGGCAAGCAAGGGGGGTTGTCCTCCTTTGGTGATTGGAAGAGCCAATTGAGCTACCCCTGTGGACCCAGAGGTCTGGCGGGCCAGGGCCGTTGTTCCCTGCGCCCCTGCCGTGCCTTACACCCCTGATCCGGCTTTTTTGGAATCTGTGGTCTTAACGTACAACCCAGATCATGCGGACTTTGAAGTGAATAGCCTTTTTCAGGGCTATGAACTTCTGAGTGAGTTTCTCTTTGTCCTTCTGTCTTGTGGCCAGGGGGTAGACGTCCACTCCTGCCTTTGCCACTCCAAGCAGTATCATCCACCTGCTGTTTGTTCCGTGGCCCTTTGCAAGCTGGCCTGGCCTCTTGAGGGGGTCTTAGTGGAACCGCCTTGTTCCAATGTGGCATTGTATGCCAAGTACGCGCAGGTGATCAATTTCAACTGTGCGGTAGTGCGGGTCTGGTCCCGTGCTTGGGGGCCCAGTCCCAACTCTACCTGTCAGTGGGGTCTTTAACGCACTGATAACCAGCACAACCAACTGGCGGCGGCCATTAATCTAACTTTGGAGAAGCTGGAGACAGGGGATCCCTCCCAGTATCTCCCTTATATGGCTTTGGTGGGGAATCTTTTCCTTGTGCCGAAGCCTTTGCTTCCTTGGGGTTCATTGGCCCAGATGCAGGCCATTCTAGAGTTTTATTGATGTGAAGTGCTTTGCCGCCAGCAGGGACTTCCGGCTGATTACCCCTCCAAAGGGTTTATTGTGGAGTGCCTGGTGTTGGGAGCGTGCTTCCCCATCAAGTGTGGGCTGGGTTGCCTTGCAGGGGGGAGCTGGCCTTGAGTGCACCCATTATGCACTGGGAACAGCTGTCCCCTGAAGCGCGACACATGTGGTTACGGAACATTGTTGTTCTTTATCAGGTGGTGGCCACCCACGCTTTTGGTGACTATGTAGAGGCCACCACCCACAATGTCCCTGAAGAGCCTGAGGAGGAAGCTCACCAATAAATCTTCATAGGACTAAGTCCTCTTTCTTTATAGTGCACTTTTATATTTTATTTTCATATTTATATCTTTTTTATATTCTAATATTTTTTATATTTTTATATTTCCATATCTCTTTATATATTCCCTATCATGAATCATAGGATGTGCCTATATTACTTATGTTATTTTTTATGGCAAGTTCAGATAGTGTTTAATTAGGCCCTTCCTTTGGGGTGCGGAATGGGCAAAGGAACTTTGCATGTACGCGGTTGAATATGCGTCCACTATTCTTATCCTTGATGGTGTAGGCGTCAGGTGAGGTCTTCTCTATGATCTCAAAAGGACCTACCCATAGTTTGTCTAGTTTGTGGGATCTACCTGCTCCTCTAGTGTTGCAGTATGCAACCCCCTCCCCTACCTCAAAAGAAGGCAATGGGGCCCTACTAGCAGAGTCTCTTTCAAATCTGGCTTGGGTCTTGGTAGCTGTGTTGCTAAAAGCAGATGCCTGCAATTTGATGAGGGTGTTGGCCAGTTGTCCTAGGTACTGATTGTAGGAAAGCTGCCCAGGGTTGCCTGTGGCCGAGTATAGGACAGGCAGAATGGCAGGATGTCAACCATACATCAGCTGAAAAGGGGACACACCTGTGGTGGAATGCAACGAGATGTTGTACGCAAACACTGCTGCTCCTAAGTATGTTTCCCAAGAGGATGTACACAATGAAGCCAATTTCCGGAGGATCTGGGTTAGGGTACCATTGACACGTTCCACCATCCCATTGGTTTCAGGGTGGTAGGGAGTGGAGAGTACTCCGCGGACTCCCATGAGATTGTTCACCCTCAATATTACAGAGGCCGTAAAATTAGTCCCGTTATCTGAGAGCAGGAACTGGGGACAGCCATGGCAAAGTATAATGGCATCCAAGACAAATTTTGCAGTAGAGGGGGCGTCAACTTTCCTTAGGGGCCGGGCTTCCACCCACTTAGTTAGGTGATCTATAGCCACTATCACATATTGAAAGCCAGGGCCGCTACGTGGGAGTGGTCCCACTACGTCCATTGATACAGTATGCCAAGCAAAATGGGGTTGTACCATTTGGTAGGTTGTGCTTTTGCGTAGGGGTTTATTCCCTTGACACTTGATGCAGCAGTCAATTGTCTCCTGAATGTCGAAATTCATTGCCTCCCAAAAGTAAGTGCAAGACAGGATCTCTTTGGTCTTCCAAAAGGCGCCATGACCCGTCGCTTTATGAGCGGCTGTAACAATGCTAGTCCTTTTGGAGGGAGGAGGGAATATGTGTTCCTTACCATCCACTAGCTTGTACAGTACGCCATTGTGTAGTGTTGTATCCTTCCAAAGGTCCTGTAGAATATGCTGAACTTTCTCAGGTTTGTTGCTAAACTTCCCAGTCATCATCTTCTGGTACAGCTGATCCGCTAACAAGCTCACCAGGGCCACAGTGGGTAAGCAGGAAAGGCAGTCCGCGTTCTGGTGCTTGCTGCCAGGACAGTGAAGGATCTTGTAGTCTAGGGCCTGTAGTTTCAATGCCCATTGAGCCAGTTGGCCTTCTGGTTCCTTGAGGCTCTGGAGCCAAGCTAGGGATGCGTGATTGGTGACCACTGTGAACTGTACGCCATGAATGTAGACCCAAAACTGTTTGCATGCATAGATGACTGCCAGGCATTTGCGCTCTGTCACTGTATAGTTGCGTTTGTGGACGTTGAGTGTCCTGCTGGCATAGGCTACAGGGTGTTTGAGTCCTTTGTTGTCAAGTTGGGATAGTACAGCCCCAACTGCAGTAAGCAAGGCGTTGGTATGGATCACAAATGGTCTGTCAAAGTCTGGGTACATCAGAACAGGGTCGCTTGACAAGGCCAAGCGTAGCTTGTCAAAGGCTCCTTGGCATTCTTTACTCCATACAAAGTCAACTCCTGACTTCAGCAGGTGGAAGAGAGGTTCTCCAATGGCCGCAAAGCGGGGGATGAACCGTCAATAGTAGCCAACCATACCCAAGAATACCTGTATGTCACGCTTTGACTCAGGGCGCTTCATCTTAGATATGGCTTCAGTTTTTGCAGGTTGGGGCCGTAGGCTGTGACTGTCTATAACAAAGCCCAGGTATTCCAGCTGATCTTTGAAGAACTGGCATTTGCGCGGCTTTATCTTAAGATTGGCAGCAGCTAACTGCTTGAAGACCTCTTCCAAATGAGCTAGATGTTCCGTGAAAGTCCTGGAGAAGACATTGATGTTGTCCAGGTACACTAGGACACAGGAGAGTTTAAGGTCACCTAGGATGGTGTCCATTGCTTGCTGGAAGGTTGCAGGGGCGTTGCACAGCCCTTGCAGCATCCTTGTTGGTTGAAATAATCCCTGTGAGGTTATGATGGCGCATTTTTCTTGTTCTTTGGGAGGTAGCTCAATCTGCCAATAGCCCAATATGAGGTCCATAGCAGAGAAGTACTTGGCATCCCCAAGGCGGTCCAATGTGTTGTCTATGCAAGGCAGGGGATATGAGTCCTTCTTGGTGACCTTATTGAGGCGTCAATAATTGATGACAACCCGGTTGGAGCCATCTTTCTTCTTGACAATCAGAATAGGAGATGCCCAAGGACTTTTGGACAGGATCAGCATACCCTATTTTAGCAGTTTGCTGACTTCTTCTGAGACAACTTCTTTGTTAGCTTTGGATTGTTGTATAGGGCGCATGCAGATTGAAGGAGTGGTTCCTGTATCAATGTGGTGGGTTACTCCATCAGCACAACCCAGATTGTGGTCGCTTTCTGCAAAGATTGAGCGGTACTTCCCAAACAGCAAAGATGCCTGCGCTTGCTCCTCAGGGTCAAGGGAGGAAAGGTTAGCTAGGGGGTAGTCAGGTGGACTGCTGGTCCAGGTTTGTCTGGTATACCCATTTCCTCAAATGTACCAAATCCCTTAACCTCAGATAGTTCCTCCGTAGGGTAGAAGTGTAAGAAGCCTACTACTTGGTCTTTCTTGATAGAAAGTGTCTTCTTTATGAGGTTGGCCAAGAGAACATGTATCTCCTGTTGGCCAGGGGTAACAATGCCTGGAGCAATGCACGGTTTGAAGCGAGAACAGCCCCAGGGCTCAACAACTTCTCCATATAGCCCTTCAGGGACAACCACAGACAACCCAGTCTCTGCAATCTTCTGGTGTCCAGGCTCCAGGGAAAAAGCGGACCTGGTCCTCAGCGGAACACCCTTATGTTCCAGAATCTGTGTAGGAGGTTTACGCCTATGTTTTCCAAAAAGTTTGTATTCTACAGGGACAATTCAGTTGGCGTAGGCCAGGTTGACAAATTTGCAGGGTTTGGGCGCGGTGTCTTGACCTTCCTTACTGAAGAACAAGGGTAGGATCTGCCCAAGGATTTCAAAGGTGGCAAGACCCCAGTGTGTCATGGCTCCATATTTTACCAAGAAGGAGGTGCCTATTAGGAAATCATAGGTGTCGTTTGGCAGTACAACTGCTGGAGCAGATACCGCAATGGAGCCAAATTGCATAGGTAGTGCACTGTATGCTCCCACAGAGTAGGTAGGTTCCTTGCCAGCTGTACCAAAGGGCAATCTGTAGTCAACATCCAGGGCTATACCCAATTTCTTCACCATCTTAGTGGAGATGATGTTAAACAGAGCACCACTATCCACTATGGCTTAAATGCAATGTTTGTTAACCAATATGTCAATGTAGGTACAATCAATATAAGAGTCATTGAGGCTTTTTAATGTGTGTATCCCATTCTCCTTGTCACTCTCCAAGGTTTGGAGCAAAATCTTGCAGACATCAGGGTATGTGGACTTAAGCTCCTCCAGCAGAAAAGCTACTTGGATTGACTTTAGGTTTGGGGTGTCATTGGAACATGGTGAGCAACAATTTTCCCTGACATCCTGTAGCTGGGCTGCATATGGCTTTGAGACTTCAACCAGGGCGGCCTCTTCCTGCTTGACTTTACTTTGGGACCGTGTTGTCACAGCATAGAGGTTGTTGGCTACAACCATGTGGATTGCATCTTTATGCAGCCTTTTGGGATATTGGTCTTTGGGGCCAGGTTCAATGGGAATGTTGAGGGATTTGGCGGAGGTAGAATTTCTGTTTTCTACTCCACCTTTGCTTTTCCCTCACTTGTGCCAGCGGGGTGGCCTTGTACCACGTGCACCTTCTTGACGTTGGATGGGCACTTTGATTTCCAGTGCCCCGCAGTGTTGCAGGCAATGCAGTAGGGGCCCTTCACATCAGGAGGATGTGCAGAGGTCTTAGCAGAGTCCTCCTTCTGAAAGCGTGGTTTCTTGTAGGCTGGCTTAGGCTGTTTGGACTCAGGGCAATTGGGAGGACCAAATGTCTTGGCATGGCTTCAGAGGCAGTCAACAATTTCTGACACGCCTTTGCCTTTGGCGTAGGCGGGGGCCATTGCTCTGTGGAGCTTTTTGTATGGGTTAGTGGCCTGCTTTATTGCAGTGCGGATGTCAAAGATGGAGACTGTACCAGAGCCAAGGAGTACCAGCGCACCGTGGTAGAATTGTTCCGCAAATTCCTGCAAGGTTTTGCCAGGAGAGAACTTTATTGCGCCAAAATCAGACTTCCTGGTGAAGAGGATGTCCTCCCCACCGAACTCTTCCAATACTGCCTGCTTAGCCTCTTGATATGTCCAGTCTGTTGCGGGTAGGCGTGGCATCACTAGATTAACGCTGGTTGCGTCCAGTGTGGTAATGAGTGTGGTTGCCTTTTGGTGGTTGGTGGCGCCTCTCATGGCTATCTCAAACAGTTTTAGGAAGGAGTGCACATTTCCTTGTTTTTCAAATTTAGGAAGGTTCAAGGGTTTGAACCGTTCATTCACAGCTGTAGTCTTGGGAGGTTGGCAGGGGGAGGCGGTGAATTGCCTATCTGCCATATAACTATGCCTGGCCCTAGGCGTTGCATTTGGCGTGAAGGGTTCTCTTGAAGGAAGGGTTGTGAAGACCTCGGGAATCCCCCTGTTTGGTGATTCCCCTTCCTCCTTGGAGGTATTGGCAGCATCTTCATAGTGATCTGTACATGTTAAAGATGAAGTCCAATGGCTGCTTGAGATGCAGTTGCAGCCTTTTGTTGCCAGTAGCTGCATCTGGGCTTCCATCCTATCCAGGCAATCATGGACTTTGTCATTTACCATCTGCCAGTTGTTCTGAAGGAGCTCAGACTCTACAGTTGTAGTTGTTTTAGAAAGGCGTGAGATGGCGTCTCTAAGTGTCAGCTGTTCTGTATCTAGCGCCATGATAGTCTCATGAGCTCTGGAAAACTCCTCTTCATATCCTTGGATAGTGCTTTCTAAGGTTGCCATTCTGCTCTTGAGTGTACAAATCTTTGCACTGTATGGGCAGGGTAGCGGCTTTGGTGTAGATGCTTGGGACGCCTTTGCTTGGTTGTCAACTCTAGTTTCCAGTCTCTGGAAATTGTCCAGAACGTACTTTTCAAATTGATTTGAGGCGTGAGCCCAACTGCTCTACTTCTCTGTCTAGGGCAATAACGTTTTGATCCAACATGGTCATGTTGTCTGCCATTCTAACGCCAAATTTGTCCAACTTGGCACAGAACTTGTGGACGTCTTGCAGCCATGCTAGGGAGGCTCCACGTGTATCCATTGCTTTGTAGACCATGGTTCTGAACTTTGTGTTCAGTATGTCAATCAGTTCATCAATCTGAGCATGCACGTTCCCCCCATGGACTGATTAGCCAGGACCACGGCACACATCTCCAAAAAGGAGGCGTTGGCTGTGGCCCATTGCTCAGCCCAGTTGCAGCGGCAAGAGAGGAGGGCATCACCAAGGGAGGAAATTTTGAGGTTCTGTCAGGAGGCCACAAGTTGGAGCTGTTTTACTGAAGGCTGGACAAAGCCAGCAAGGTATTCCACGGCGTGATCACCACTACCAAGGCGTTCCTGGAGAGCCTGGAACGTAGCGTTGCGGTAAAGCCAGTAAAGCTGCCAGCAGGACTCCTGGTCCCAGTAGTGAAAAAACAGGCTCAGATTCTGGTCTGGGCAATTTGAGGGACAGAGGCAGAATCCCCAAAGCAAGATTTTGGCCAGCTCAAGAATCTGCTTGTAATCATATGAGCCAACTAAGGTGGGACCCTCGGGAACAGAGGGCAACAGGGGTCACAACTAAAGGGACAGTTGCGGGGGGGGGGTGAACGACCACAGGGTTGCTCACGGAAAAGACAGGAGCACACTCACTGTCAGACGTTTCCATCTCGTGCCCATTCTTGTCAATAAAGCTAGGCAGAGGCGGTGCCAGGGACAATTCCTGGCGGGCGGGGGCAGCTTCCTGAGGCATTGGCAGAGGCTCAATTTTGAGTGAGCATCAATGTTGAGCAACTTGTGTTATTGCTGGTATGTTCAAAGCTACAGATAGATGTTAGCCTTGCCAATGTACTCTACCTAATCCTATGCAAGAGCACTACAGACTATAATAGAATAGAACTTTGAAGATAATTACGTTTATTAATACTGGAGTACAATCTAGCCAACGGCTGCAATCTATCCAGGTGTAACTATGAACTTGTCCTTGTCCTTTCAGATGTCTATGTTAATATATACTGCAACAACCCTTGTTCTTGTCCTTTCAGATAGTTCTCAGTGGCTACCTTCACAATAGGTCTATCTTTGCTGGCTACGCCCATCCTGATTGGCTGTCCTTGGCACGTGATATACTACTGGCCTTAGCAGGCGTCCATGGCACCTCAGCTACAGCCTAAGCTCTTCTTGAGCTAGCCTACTGTCATTTATCAATTGGCTTTATCTTACACGCCTATTATTGCGCTGGGAAACTACACCGTATTTAGTTGGTGCTTAGAAATTGTCCCTGTTCAGCCCTCCTACATTGGAAGGTAGAATTATGTTATTCCATTTTCAGGGCTTAATCAGTGATCCTTTTCTGGTTGGTGAACCTTCTTCTTATTAATGCAACAAGTTGAATTGAGGATTATACGCTGTATAATAGCAGACTCAATCCATTAGTGACTCAGAGGATTATCCGCCATGTAATACTGAACCAAACCAATAAGGAACCCAATTATATGCCGTGTAATACTGATCTGGACTCGGTATTTCTTAGCCACTTGTATATCTCTTGTTTGATATGGACATATAAGTTTATCAGGCTGTGTTGAGCTGAGTTGATACAACGTCTGGTAGAGTAGAATAGGTGATATACAATTGATGATTTTGTGATTACACGCCGTGTAATCAATGATATTCACTATATTGGCTAACATTTATGCGGCATATAATAAGTACATCAATTAGAATATAGTAATCAATATACGGCGTATAATCACATCACATTGGGACAATCAGTGATAATACAGCGTATAATTGTTATATCTATTATAATAAACTAGCAATTACACGACGTATACAAACTGCACTTAATTAAGTGATAATCATATGATAATACAGCGTATAATTGTTACATCTATTATAATAAACTAGCAATTATACGGCGTATAACTGCCATATCTATTAATATAATGATGGCCAGTGATAATACGGCGTGTAACTGATTAAGATCTGCGTACAATGATTAACCTGATCATTTGTGGTCAATCAGCCTAATCTCAAAAACATTAATAGCTGGGTTTTGGGATGTGTAATCCACAGAGTTTTGGCGCCAGGAGCTGGGGAAGCTCCATGCTGAATTGGTACATTGGGATGAATGGAGTCAGGTGACTTCTTCCAATTGTAGATTGATTCTCATAGATTGAGAAGTATTGGTGATCTTTTAGGTAAAGATCTAGGTTTGTGTGACTCAAATGTCATAGACCACATGAGATGAATCATAGGTTGATTCAGGAACCAGAGGGGTTTTCAGCCAAATATGCCCCAAATGGTATATAAGCAAAAACAGCTATTTTTAAATAAATATATATTGTCATTTTGACGCTTTCCCCTCAACTTCTTTTTAATTATCATGTCTTCTTTATTACTATTTGAAAATTAAATTTGGGGTGCTTTGTGTAGAGACCGCTGCTGCAAGAAAGGAAGTTCCTACCAGCTCACTTGAGGAGGCTTGGGCAAGTCTGGAGATCTCTAAGATTGCACCTGAGAAATCTTTGGTAGAAGTGAAAGTGGCTTTTGAAGAACTATACTCCAACTATTTTACCAAAGAGGGAACCCCGGCACAAGGAAATTGAGTTCATGCATGGGACTCCTGGAACTTGCTGTTAGGGTTTGATGAAATTTTGCAACAAGTGAAAGACAGAGCCAATTTTGAAGTTGAGGCATTAAGAAATAGAGAGGAAAAGAGTGTCAAAATTATGGCTTGTTAGAGAGATGACAATAAATTGTTGTCTCACAAAATTGCCTCCCTGGAGGCAAAGCTCCTCAAAGCTTTGTCACAGGAAGGTAACAGTAACAAGAGTCAAGGGCAAGATAACAGTAGATTTGACTGGTTAGACCTGGATCCGTCACAACTACCCTTGAGGAAAGTGTTTGCCATCTGTGAGCCAGACAGACCCCCTCTGAATCCCAAGCAGAATTCTCCCCACGCATAAATGTACTTGACAGCAACAATGGTGGCCCAACTCCAGAAGCACATTTCAAGCTTACCTTTAAGCAAGTCTTCAACCCCAAAACCTCAGCCATTGCAGCCTTCCTAACTATCTATGAAACTGCCATGAGAAGAGCCTCAGATGAGGTTAAGAAGGAACACATTCTAACCTGTCTGTACCCAACTTGTCAAGATGTAGTAGTGCCAGAGCTGCCCACCATCAAGACCTGGGAAGATATGAAGCAACTTTTAATTGACAAATTTGGTGATGCTCTTATTTTGGAAGTGAATAAGGACGCCTTAATTCACATTGCTTTCAAACCAAAGTAGACCCTGGCTGAATTTGCAGATAGATTCTACATGGAGGGACAGCAACTGATTACAAGCCGCTAGCTGACCACACATGAAGCGTACATGGCTTGCGCTCAAGCTCTTAAGATTAACCAGATTCTGTGTCTTCACTTTAAGGCACATAAATCCATGCTTTCTTCCATGAAGAGCATAAAGACATTGTTGCAGGATAGGCAACTTACCTGTTCTGGGGCAGTTTTGCGGTAGAATTGTGCCACCTCTAACTCAGGTTTGTCTTCCTGTGGCCCACGTATCCTCACCATGAATTTTCATAATCCTCCTCAACGCCAGGGTTGCTATAAATGTTGACAGGTAGGTCATCATTCCCAAGTCTGCACCAATCCTTGGTTTGAAGGAGCTGATCCCAAAGATCAGGCAGGAAAAGAACAGTCAACCTAGAGGCAGAGACGCTCTTGGTTGATAATTCTTCCCAGTCTCCTTCAATTACCCACTCCATTGCTGACTCTGAGCCTGCTAACTCTGAGGCTCCTCCCATTCTGCTGCTATTCCACAACATATAAGATGACTCTGACATGGACAATTCTGATATGGAAGATCCTGACGCCTATGGGTATTCAGTCCTTGCTGTCCCAAAACTATTGCAGTCCCTTATAAGCTACGTTCTTGGAAGACTACAACAACTGCCAAGCTTTTGCCTGAAGCCAAAGAGGTTGTCTCTAGCCCATATCTCACTCAAGCCAAGAGATCCCCTGTGCTTTTCAAGTCTTCCAAGGAAGCTGCTGAGGTTTCTGACGCTGTGTTCAAAAATGTCTCAGCCTTGCTTCCTCTCCAGACAGTCTATAAGGAATTCCCGGGCCTAATATGCATGATTGAAAAATGGGACAAAGAACTGGCAGAAGCCCAAGACATTCTGGCTGTTCTCCCTCCCTTTGGTTGTACTACCACTTTTGTGGAGATATCTATTCAGAAGGTAAAAATTAAGGCTGTCTTGGACACTGGATCTCCTGTAAATGCTGTCTCCTCAAAGCTCAATAAGAAGCTCAAACTTGCCCCCAACCTTAACTATTACCAGCTGTATGGCACAACTGGGCTGTTCATGACTTGCTCTATAGGAGCTTATTCTGCTCTTCCCATGAAGTCTGGGGAAACTACTCTTGGCCGCGCCTGCTGTTGTCTTGGAGAATGAGAGCTACAACCTCCTAGTTGGTACTCAATTCCTTAGGGAATACAATGGGATCATCAACTTAAAGGACAGCTACCTCTCTATCTTAGGGTACAAGGTTCCTCTGATCTTTGAAGAGCCAGTTAAAGTTCCCAAGAAGCGCCTCAAGACTTGTACCTTAGAATGTCACACTGGTGTTTTCACTCTAAAATAATGTACCCATTCCTGTAAGGTCTTTCCCATAATGGTGCAAGGTTATAGACTAAAGCGTGCAAGGCATTAGGATTCAAATTTAAAAGATATAAGAACGTAGGAACTTTCTGTAAGATAATCTTAAAGAACCCTGCTAAAAACCTATATTGTGTCACAAATGGAGTAATAGAGTGTAAAAACCCTAAACAAAGAAGATAAAATAAAGTGTTCAATAGTGAACAATTTGTAACTAAGGGAATATCAATATTAGGATATTCATCATTGGCAAATTGATACATATAACTATTGAATGATTCTTTAAGGGAAAAAATGGATACAACAAGCCCAATGCTTGTTGTTTTACAAGTTCCATTGGATTTAAGAAAAGGAAAGTCTAAACTAAAAAAATGAATTAAAAAAATTCTTAAAATTACAAATCTGAAGTTAAAAATTGTAGAAGTTGAGTGGAAGAAATCACTTAGATTTTGGCTTAAAGCCTACTCTTCACAAGCTCTTTATTTATAGTTAATTCTTATTCAGTTAAAACTGATTGGCATAGGGGAACAACAGCCAAGGATAGGAGAACTGGAGAAGTTGCAAAAGAACCTGGAGGAAAATGAGGAACCAGAAACCCAATAAACCTGCAGATCAACAACATAAACATGGGGGAGCGGCAACAACGCAAGCAGGGGTTTTGAAAGGTAAGTGAGTGAAAATATTCTAACTTTAAAAGTAGATATATATATAGAAGTAAGAGTAAACAACAGAGAAAATAACAACAACAACAATTCAAACTGGGAAAGCATCAAAAAAACAAGGTAATTAACTTATAGTACCTAAATATTAACTTTCAAATTAAAATTTCAAATATTAAAATAATGAAAGATTAAAACAAACAAAAATAATAAATATGTTAAACCTAAAGAGCCTGCCCTTTGGGGCAGGGCATGACAATTCCTCCAACATGAAGTGTCCTCCTATGGCTTGCCCTGCATCTGAGGGGGTTCCTCTCTTGACCACTTCTGCTGTAATCATCCCCCCTGGATCTCAGGCTATCCTAGACTCCCAAATATTGTATGAGCTACCCAAGCATACGTTCCTAGAGTTATACTCTACTCCCTTGCTAGGACACAACAAACCCTATCTATTTCCAGGGATCTTGGATGTCTCTCATAAAGACCCTGTTCAATTGCTGGTTGCCAACTTAATTTCTCTACCCATACATGTGCCTAGAGGGAAGATTGTTGGCTATGGCAAATTGTTGAATGCCCCTGATATCCTATCACTACATCCCTTTGGTACGTTTCAAGACTTTAATCTACCTGAGGACAAACCCCAAGTCCTATCCTTTTTCACTGTGCAAGACTTCCCCCAACTATCTCTGGTTCAGAAGAAAGAGGTGCTTGACCTACTGTACCAGTTTTCAGATATCTTTGCTAAAGATAGCACTGATTATGGTCTAGCCAAAGGCGTCATTCATCAGATTGAAACTGGTGATGCACCCCATTCTGTACTACACCTTATTGCTGCAGTCTTGTGGATGAAACTCAAGTGTCTAAAGAGCTCAAACAACTTCTAGACGCTGGACTGCTTGCTCTTTCCCAAAGTCCATGGACCTCCCCCTTGCTCATAATGAAAAAGAAGGATGGAGGTCATTGTATTGTGATGGGCTATTGACAATTGAACTCTTTAACCTAAAAGGACTCTTACCCCTTATCAAACATTGATTATGCTCTCTGCCGCCTTGGAGGCTCCAAGTTCTTCTCTGCTATAGACCTATCCTCTGGGTACTGGCAGGTTGATCTCTCTCCCAAGGATAGACAGAAGGCTGCACTCATCACTTCTGAGGGATTGCTTGAGCCTACACAAATGCTGCAAGGACTTTGCAATGCTCCAGCTACTTTCCAACAAGCCATGGACTCCATCCTCCGTGATTTGAAGCTCTCATGTGTCCTAGTGTACTTAGAAAATATAACGGTCTTTAGTGCTACCTTCACCAATCACCTGGCTCATATAAAGGAAGTGTTCATAAAGATTTGAGAAGCTGGACTTAAGTTAAAATCATCTAAGTGTGCCTTCTTCAAGGAACACCTTGAGTTCTTGGGGCATGAGGTGACTCAGACAGGAATTTGCCCCATGACTAAGAAAATTAAAGCCATTGACAAAATGCTTCTACCCACCAACCTACAAGAGGTTCAAGTCTTTCTGGGCATGATGGGATACTACAAACAACTCATCCCTGATTTTGCGGACACTAGTGAACCCTTGGTCCAGCTGCTGTGCAATGTCCCCTTTAAATGGACTGCCAGCCAACAACAAGCCTTTGAGACTCTCAAACAAAAGCTCAAAGAGGCTTCCATCCTATTTGTTGTGATCTGAGGTGCGCACAGAGTTACAACAGGAAATCTTAACCTTAGGATTGGATTTGTACTACTTCTTGGTTAGAATGGCAGAGAAGGCTATGTAATTACCTTGTGGCCCTTATTGAATAATATCTGCTAAGCGTGGCTAGAGAGGTGCCAAAGTACATGGGGACACAAAGACAAAAATGTGAATAGAACTTAATGTCAAAACAGCATACTCAACCTGCCAGCAAGGTTCCAAGCAAGCAGCTTTGTGACCTGCAATCCAATTACCTGGCCACTTGAAGCCAGACTAGGAAGTCAACTCAAATTGCCAAATCCAACAACATGAACAAATGATGATCCCTTATGGTAGATACCTTGTTTTGGCGCTTGACTCATTACCAGGATCAAGCCACCCCCTTCACTATCCAACTGTGTGATCAACACAATCATGTTCCTGTTATCCTTGATTCACAATGACTATATAATCACTATCTCTCAATAAAGATTATTATCTAGTTTCTAAATATTTCCCCCTTTTAACTCTGCTAAAACAGCAAAGTTATGACATTAATTTTATTGGAAAACAGGAAATGGATTATATAGTGGTAGACAATACCACAAAAAACTACCAGGACGGTAGGATCACTTGCCACAAGCATGAGTGGGGCAAGTGAGTTGCGCAAGATCAGGAAACTGAACAATTGTATTTCCCAATTTGGAGGCAGCCTCATTTCAAAGGGCAAAAGCAAAAGAGAGAGATTTGTCCTTGAAATAACCCAACAAAGGCAAAATTGAAACATGGTGAATGGCAGCATTCACAACATTGCCCCCTCTATATTGGCCTTAGGGGGGTGATAATTGCAGAGGAACTTGACATGCATGCAAGCAAAAGGTCAATCACTAGAGAGGAGTTTTACCGTATACTCTGACTCTCACTTGAAGGTCACTTCCAAGGGCCCAATCCACAACAAGTCTATCTTATGATCTCGTCCTCCTACTCTGTATTGATAATACAGAACATGGTCCCCAATGTTGAACTCAGGTAGGGGGGATCTCCCAGCATTGTCAGGGAAGAGCTCTAGCAACTTGGTCTTATAGGTGGCTGTGTAGGCAGAAGCCTGAATATCAATGATGCAGTTGACTAGATCTTTGATATGCTCATCAGGGTTCATAGCCTTATCAGAGGAGAGTAGGGGGGCCAAGAGCAACAGGGCAGTGGCTTTACAACCATACATCATAGCAAAAGGGGAATACTCAATGACACAATGTTTGCTAAGGCAAAGAGAGCAGCGGATAAGTATAAATCCCAGTTGGCAGCGTCAGAGTAATTGAGCTTCCTCATGATAGAAACCAGAGTTGAGTTTGCGCGCTCAACTGCCCCATTGGTGGCAGGATTATAGGGGGAAGAGAAGGACTGATATGACCCCAAGGCTTCAACCACAGAGGTCACTAACTTGGCGTTGAAGTTAGTCCCATTGTCAGACAACAACACTTGAGGGCAACCATGGTGGAAGAATAAATCTTGCAGCAGAAAGGTGGCAGTTATCTTGGCAGTGATATCTTTAGTAGGGCAAGCTTCTACCCACTTGCTAAAATGATCAACAGCAATTAGGATAAAGCAGCAACCAGAGAAGGAGCAAGGGAAAAGCCCTACAGCGTCAATACTAACAATGTGAAATGCGTGCTGAGGGGGGACTAGCTTGAACTCATGAGCGGTGGCTTTAGGTTCTTGGAGTTGGCAATCATGGCAACTAGCTATAATGTCTGGGATCAGCAAGAAAAGGTTTTCCCAGAAGTAATTCTTCTGGAGCCAGGCATGAGTCTTGGCAACGCCTCTGTGTCCTGTCTCTTTATGAGCTTGGAGCACCAAAAAAGGCAAAGACTAGGCCTTACATAGGGCAAGTAGTGGTCTTGTACTTTCTTGAAAAGTCGATTGTCACAAATGAGGGTGTTTTCAGATAGCTTAGAAAGGACAACTCAAACTTCCTCTGTCTTGTTCTCCCATGACAAAGGGTATCCAATTAGTTCATACAACCGGTCAGCCTCAGCAGGGTGTAGGGCGAGGATGGACATTCTGGACAGTTCATCAGCATTCTGATGTTGAATACTGGGGCAGTGAAACACAGTGAATTCATACCCTTGCAAACAGAAGCCCATCTAGCTAGTTGTCATTCTGGTTCCTTGAGTTGTTGTAACCATTTGAGCAAAGCATGATCAGTAACCACAGTGAAATGGGTGCCATACATGAAATGGTGGAACTGCTTGATGGCATGCAGCACAGCAAGGCATTTCTTCTTGGTCACACTGTAGTTCTTCTCATGCTTATTCAGGACACAAGAGGTATAGGCTACAGGGTGATCCACACCTTCATTGTACAGTTGAGCCAAGATAGCCCCAATAGCCAGGTCACTAGCATCAGTATATAGGATGAATTCCTTATTGTAATCTGGATATACTAGGATGGGGGCCTCTTTGAGTTTTTGTTTGAGGGTTTCAAAGGCTTGCTGTTGGCTGTTGGTCCTTTCAAAGGGGACATTACGCAGAAGCTGGACCAAGGGTTCACTAGTGTCCGCAAAATCAGGGATGAATTGTCTATAGTATACCATCATGCCCAGAAAAACTTGGACTTCTTACAGGTTGGTGGGCGGAAGCATTTTGTCAATGGCTTTAATTTTCTTAGTCATGGGGCAAATTCCTGTCTGGGTCACCTCATGCCCCAAGAACTCAAGGTGTTCCTTGAAGAAAGCACACTTAGATTATTTTAACTTAAGTTCAGCCTCACAAATCTTTATTAACACCTCATTAAGATGAGCCAGATGATTAGTGAAGGTAGCACCAAAGACAATTATATCATTTAAGTACACTAAAAAACACAAGAGCTTCAAATCACAGAGGATGGAATCCATGGCTTGTTGGAAAGTAGCTGGGGCATTGCAGAGTCCTTGCAGCATTTGATTGGGCTCGTAAATCCTTTGGAAGCTATGAGTTTAGCCTTCTGTCTATCCTCAGGAGAAAGATCAACCTATCAGTACCCAGAAGCCAGATCCATGGCAGAGAAGAACTTAGAGCCCCCAAGGCGCAGAGAGCATTGTCAATGCGTAGTAAGGGGTAGGAATTCTTTTTAGTTAAGGAGCTCAAGCGTCAGTAGTCCATCACAATACAATGACTTACATCCTTCTTTTTCAGTATGAGCAAGGGGGAAGCCCATGGACTTTGGGAAGGAGAAAGCAGTCCAGAGTCTAGATAGTTGCTTAAGCTCTTTAGACACCTGAGCATCCTCTACTTGACTGCAGCGGTAGTGTTTAGTGCAAAAGGGAGGAGCATCACCAGTATCAATCTGGTGAATGACGCCTTTGGCTAACCCATAATCCATGCTCTCCTTAGCAAAAATATCCAAAAACTGGTCCATTAGGTCAAGTACCTCTTTCTGTTAAACTGGAGATAGCTGCAGGAAGCCTTGGGCGGTGAACAATGATAGGACTTGTGGCTCATCCTCAGGTAAGTTAAAGTCCTGAAACGTACCAAAGGGATGTAGTGATAGGACTTCAGGAGCATTCAACAACTTTCTATAGTCAACAACCTGCCATCTAGACACATGTATGGGGAGAGCAGTCAAGATGACAACCAACAGTTGAACAGTGTCTTTATGAGAGACATCCAAGATTCCTGGGAAGAGATAAGGTTGTTGCGTCCTAGAAAGGGAGGAGAGTATAACTCTAAGAACATAAGCTTGGGCAGCTCATACAATATTTGGAAGTCTAGGATAGCCTGAGACCCAGGAGAAATGGACACAGCAGAAGTGGCCAAGAGAGGAATTCCTTCTGACACAGGAAAAGCCATAAGAGGACACTTCATGTTGGAGGAACGGGTACCGTCAGGATTGATAATTCTTCCTCCCTAGAAACCCGGGCCTGGGAGCAGGGATTGAACCCTGAACCTGGGTTCCTTTGGGCCGCCGGGCCTATGGACCACAGGACCACCCACCCACATTTTTCTGGGATTGAGCCCCCACAAGCTGATACCAAGTGTATTGACCCATGTGGTAAAAAGAGACAAACCAAAGAAATCATTGCACCAAATGGAGCATTAATCACTGCGCCTAATGGAGGTACCAATCTGACAACTATTAGCTTCATGAACTTGAAGTCTACGCCAGCAACCAATTAAGAGCAAGCCCAAGAAAGAGGCACAGGTCCGCAGCCTGGTCCCATGACCTTGACACCATAGCAAGACAATCAAGCAGCCAAATCAAGATTCTTGACTAATGAAAAAACTCCCGGGTTGGGTGCCATTTTGCTGCCTTTGGACCCAAGCACCCAGTTCTCCCAGCCCTGGCCTTCCCAATGCCTTGATAGACCCCCTCATGGAAAATGTTAAGTTTGGAGGGGAGTACTATATAGACCCAAGGACCCTGTGCTCCAAACTTATTGCCATTTTTGAATAAAGGTTATGTTAATTTGGCTCATACAGCTATTGCCTTATTTTGTATTTGCTGTCTCCAATTCAGTTCAAGATCTTCTGACCCGCCTGCCCCTCTGCCTGCTGTTTTCCATCCTCCTGGTGTACCCTTTGGACCCGTCTACTTTACCAACTACCCTCTGAAGTTTGAATACAAGGTATACATCCCGGAAAAGATACTTGAACTCAATCCCCTGGCCCGCATACAATCTGCTATTAGATACAACCAACAAGGCCTGTGGATATTTTCAATACCCAAGTTGTTCAGAGGAAAATTCAATTATCTTCCTGCTTACGACCTGTCCATGGAGCCGCCTGTGACACCAAAATCCATGCCTGCTTCCGCACCATACCTTCAAACCAATCATACTGGCAAGCTGTTTGGGATTGTCTATATCACCCTCATGTTGCAACCAAGTTTCCAGACTTACCTGCTAACAATCTTACAATAAACAGGGGGCGCTTGAGGAGCCGCCCCTTGACATATCTAATGTTATGAATTAATCTGATGGCAATATTGAATGGCAGGTACTTCACCCTAATTAGGAGCGCTGCTAATTTGACTTGCTGATTCCTGCATAAGTTATTCATTGGCTTCAAACCTTACATGGAACTTTCCACTATGCCACCTCCTTGTGGCCTTGTGGCTTTTCCCATATAGTATATTAATCACAATATTATACAATAAACAATACCTTATTCTTATTATTATGTCCTTTCTATTGGACTGTTGTCTTCCCCAATTCCAAATACTGAATCCTCATTGGTTCAGTTGCAACAGTGGTAGCAGCGGTAGGTTATCAACCTACCTAAAACAAAATCCCCCCAAGAAAGGACAGAGTACGGGCTGTATGGCTACTCCCCAACAAGAGACCTTCCTGCCAATCCCCAAGGGGGACATCCCCAACAGGTACGTCATCTATCAAGACCAGTTAGTTCTCACCAGCGTGTACAATTGGCTCTGCCTCAGGCAGCGTGACGCCAGTGTCACCCTGCCCCAGTTGGACCTCTCTCAGTGCATCCTCAACCTTCATCAAGAATCCTTTTCTGGTGGCATAGAGGGGGCCAATATTGTTAGTTGGCTCCAATCTACTGAAACCCGCCTTTGCATCTGCCAGGTTCCTGAGCCCATGTGGGTTGCCACTGTGTCTGGTCACCTCACGGGCCCGCTGCTGTGTGGTTCACCAACTGGGCCAGCCAGGAACTTGACGTTACCTGGGTGGCATTCTGAGATGCCGCCAAGTCCCGCTACGTTGAAACCTTCTCCCCCATTGTTGTGGGAACCCCTCTTCTAGCAATCAAGCAAACTGGTTCCGTTCCTGAGTACCTTGCTGCCTGGCAACAAGCTCTTGCTGCCGCCCCTGAAGCTGTGACCAACGGAAATGCAATGCTACTCACTCTCATTGTCAATGGGTTAAAACCCCATATCTGCAAGTGGGTCCCCGTAGGTCACTGTACCTCCATTGATGACTGCTAAAAAGCCATTGTGGAGGCTAACAACCAGGCCTCAATGGGCTTCTGCCGTACCAGTGATGCTGCATTCCAACCACGTACCACACCTGGCAGTGGCCACAATCAAGTAGGCCACCGCCAACCACATCAGCAGGATAATGGGACCAAACGCCCCTGCAAGGGGGAGCTTCAGCTAGCACAGATTGAGGATCAGGGAAAAGCCTGGGGGTTGTAGCAATGAGAGGCCTCACAACCCGACCTGACCCATCCTCTCAATCCCTGCTTGCAAAAATCCCTGTGACTACAACATTCACAAAGTTGAAACCCTGGGCGTCTTTCAGGTCCACAGCAACAACCCTGTATTACAAGTGAGCCATCCCTCAAATAAAGTAACACACTTGTCCTATCCCTTCTGTTTCTGTGGGAGCACCCACAAATTACTGGTAGATACCAGGGCCAACCACATCATGGTGGACCAGGAGTTTGCCAAATCTCAGCAATTAGACCAAGTGCCCAGCAGGTTCAAAGCAGTACAAGTAGCTGACTCCCGCAGAGTGGCCATCACCCACAAAACGGTACCCTTCTCTGTGAGAATGGGGAACATCCAGGTTAAGCTCTCTGGGCCAATCATGGCGGGGCTCAGCCACAACGTAATTGCTGGTCTCAACTGGCTTTGGAACAACCGTCCCTACATCAACTGGGATACCTCTGTCATAACCCTCAACAGAAATGGGGTGGGGTTCCAGATTTACCCTGTAGAAATAAACAAGTTACTTCATGATACTGTGTTTGTCAGAATAACAGAGACAGGCTTGTATGATTTCAAGGGGGGAAACTAGACTTTAATCAATGCTCAGTCAAAGTTATCTGCGCTGAACCATCAGCAGTCCCTCCCTTGACCTCCTCACTACCACCAGCGCTTACTGCACTCCGCGAGGAGTACAAGGATGTATTCAGTGAGACACTTGAACAACTACCTCCTCCCAGGAGATCCAGCACACTGTACAACTTCAGGGGCCATTACCTAAAGCACAACCATTATACTGTCTCACACCAAAAGAAGATGAAACCCTCCTCCAGCACCTTGTGGACGCTCTTGATAAGGGCTTCATTTTCCCCTTGCTCTCCCCTACGGGGTGGCTGTCTTCTTTGTAGCCAAGAAGGACAGGTCCCTTTGCCTGGTCACAGACTACCGCGCCCTAAATGAGGTGACAGTCAAGAATAAGTACCCCTGCCGCTGATTGACAACCTGTTTGATACACTTGCAGGTGTGAAGGTCTTTAGCAAGATTGATCTCACTACGGGGTACAACCAGGTCCGCATTGCACCAGGAAATGAGGCAAAAACTGCCTTCCGCACACGCTACGGGTTGTTTGAGTGTCATGTCATGAACTTTGGAATGACCAACGCTCCCTCCACCTTTTTCATGTTGATGAACAAAGCATTCAAGGAACTGATTAGGAAATGTGTGGTTGTGTACCTTGACAACATTATTGTCTTCAGTCAAGATCAAACCACCCACCTCCAACACCTCCGTGCTATCCTTGACACCCTTTGGAAAAACCAGCTAAAAGCTAAACTCTCCAAATGCAAGTTCCTCAAGCCAGAGCTGTTATTTCTTGGGCACACCATCTTGCCCAAGGAATAAAGCCTGAACCTTCCAAAATCAAGGCAATCATCATCATGCTGCCCCCCCACCAATGTGGGCCAAGTGCGGACATTCCTAGGCATGGTTGCCTACGTGCGCAAGTTTATTGCCAACTGTAGGGAACTAATTGCACCTCTCACTGAGCTCCTAAACACCAAGCAGCGCTGTCATTTTCTGAGGCGCAGCACAGACACATAACAGGAAATCCTAACCTTAGGATTGGATTTGTACTAAGTCTCGGTTAGATGACAGGGAAGGCAATTTTGTTTACCTTGCGGCCCTGGATGAATAATCTCTGCTAGGTGTGGCTAGAGAGAGGCGCGGAAGTACAGAAGACACAAAGACAAAAATGTGAATAGAACTTAATTTTATTGGTGAATATGGAAATGAAATATATAGTGGTTGAGAATACCACAAAACACTACCAGGACAGTAGGATCACTTGCCACAAGCATGAGTGGGGCAAGTGAGTTGCGCAGAGTCAGGAAACTGAACAGTCATATTTTCTGAAGCGGAAGCCAGTTCATTTCGAGAGTCAAAATCAAAAGCAAGAGATTTGTCTTCAAAATGGCCCACCAAAGGCGAAATAAAAACATGGTGAATGCCGTTATTCACAACAAGCGTTTTCATTGGACCCCTTTCAGAGATCAAGCCTTTGAGACATTGAAGTAAAGGCTCACAACAGCACCAGTACTGAAGTTCCCCAATCAAAACTGACAGTACAAACTCAAGACCAATGCCTCCAACAGAGCCATAGGGGGCGTTCTAAGGGTAGAAACTGACAATGATGTCTTTCTCCCCATGGCATATGAGTCCAGGAAACTTACTGAATTGGAACAATGCAACCCAATTCTTGATAAAAAGTTGGCAGCAATTGTGCACTGGTTGTGAAGTGGTGCTGTTATCTGGAAGAGGCTACCTTCTCACCCCCCGTTCTGACAGACCACAAGTCACTCCAGTACTTCAACATGCAGTCCCACTTGACACGCCGCCAAGCAGAATGGGTCAAAAGTTCATCCCCTTACCAGTTGCGCATTGAGTACAAGCCTGGAAAGAAACTTGTCACAGCTGACGCGCTTTTGCGACTCTACATGACGTCCATCACTGGGGACAATGGCTTTGGCCCAGATTGGCCCATGCTCTACCTCTGCCCTGAGGCAACTTGCTACAAGGGCCTTAACTCAGTAACCATCTCCAAGTTGAAGAACAATAAGTGCCAGTTCACCACCAATGCAGATAATGTCTGCCGCCGGGCAGAGACAGGTGAAAAGACGCCTTACATTCCCACCACATAACAAGGGGACACCATCTTGCACTACCACCAGACCTTGGGTCACATCAGAGGGCGTAACCTCTTCAAGATTATGAAACATAAGGTCTGGTGGCCACGCATGCGCCAAGACATCTTGTAACTCCTCAAGATGTGTGTATTGTGTGAAAAAACACGTCCAAACCTGCACCTCCCAAGTCTGTCCTACCCATCAAGGCCATGGAACCTTTTGAGCAGTAGGCTCTTGACATTGTGGGACCACACCCCAAAGACAGACTAGGGAAGAAGTATATTATCACCGCCATCAACTACTTCACTTGCTGGCCAGTGGCCTGGGCAACAATCAATCACACCGCCACCACCATCACCTGCTTTATTGGCAAGGGAATTGTGGCCCATTTTGGGCGGCCCAAACGTCTCACCACAGATGGCAATCCCAAACTTGTTGGGCATGTCATGAAGACATACTGCACCAAGAACACACTCCAATGTATAGTTACAACCCCCTACTATCCGCAAGCCAATGAACGCATGGAACAGTTAAATGGCTCACTGGTTTAACTGATTGCCAAACTCTCACAAGAGCACCCCAACACCACATGAACTGAACACCTGCCCACTGCTCTACTTATTCTTTGAGCAAGAATCAACAGGGGTACAGGGTTCAGTCCCAGTACCTTGGCCTTTGAAACACCTGACAGTCTGACCGGGGTTGAACAGGAAAAGCTACAGTCCAAGGTTCCTGACAAGCCTCCCCTGGTGACAACTTCATCCCTAGACCAATGGCGTGCCAAAGCCTGGGAAATCAAATACAAGTGGATTGCGGGAGAGACAAAGCACCTCAAAGCTAGGTACGCCATAGGTGACCCCGTCTACACTCTCAATCCCAATTCTGCCAAGTTGGAACCCAATCACCTAGTGCCCTTTAAGATAGCTGCAGTCTATGACAATCACATCTACCAACTTGAAGATGCCCAAGGAAACACCAAGAAGCTTCACCATGATTGCTTGTGCCCCTGCCGCGCCATCCCCACACAAAGGTTGTTTGTGCGGACCTTTCCAGACCTTCCGTAGACTCCGGTCTTGGTGTCTGACAACAAGCAGGGGGCAAGGGGGGTGTTGCAACCAAGTTTCCAGACTTGCCTGCTAACGTATCTTACAATACACAGGGGGCGCTCAAGGAGCCGCCCCTTGACGTATCTAATGTTATGGATTAATCTGATGGCAATATTGAATGGTGGGTACTTTATCCTAATTAGGAGCGCTGCCAATTTGACTTGCTGATTACTGCACGAGTTATTCCTTGGCTCCAAACCTTACATGGAACTTCCCACTATGTCACCCCCTTGTGGCCATGTGGCTTTCCCCATATAGTATATTAATCACAATATTCTACAATAAATGATACCTTATTCTTATTATCCTGTCCTTTCTATTGGACTGTTGTCTTCCCCAATTCAAATACTGAACCCTCATTGTTTAGTTGTAACAAAGCATTATGAATTTTTGTAAAAATTGATGTCAGCTTGGATATCTTGTGTCTTGGAAAGGTTCCCAGCTCAGAAAATTCTTGGGTCCCCCACTACAATTGTTTCAGCTCACTCAACCTTATAAGAGAATTTTATGGCCGGAACCCCAATGCTGTTGACCATTCTGTTCCTTTCTTAGTTGCTATGAAACTTTCTTCCGCTCATAAGAACTTTTCCTTGGCCCATCTTTCAGATAAAGGCATGGTTTCCCAGCCTAAAGCAGAGGGTAATTTCATGATAGTTTTCATAATTCCAGGTATTATCTGTCCAAACCAAAAAGCCAAGAAATTGGGAAAACACTTTAACCAAGTTGACGGATCTAAATCAAACCGTTGATCAGAAATGGGTTACTGCTGCCCCAGTTTGTCGGCAAAATACAATTATCCAAGAAAGATTGACACTGATAAATAGACGTAATCTAAGGGTCCCCCAATGCAACCTTGTTTATCAGAATGGTCATCAAAAATTAATCACACAAGGGTTTTTTTGAATGATGGACAAGGTACTTTTAAAATGAGACAGAATAGAAGACATGGATCCTGGTGATATTGCTTAGTCAATAATTTTTGGTACATATTGGAAAAATTTCACAGTTCAACTCTTGAAAGTTGAGCCCTCCCTAAAATACTCAATAAACTTAAATTATCTCCTGGTTAAACATTTTTAAAATGTATCATGTGTCAAGTTTATACTTCTGGAAAGTATAATAAACAGAAAAAGGGGAAGATTTAAGAAGATAATGGTGCTTTATTAAATATAATAATAGGCAAATATATAGTATTGTGACAAGCCACATGCTGTCCATGTACGTCATGGAGATCATGGGGCTTATCTAAGTAATGTTCCTCTTGGGTCATGAGGCTTACTCAAGTTGTGTTTCATTTGTAATCTGTATTAGGAGATCCCCGTCATAGATGGCTTTACTGATAATGGTGCCACCAGTTCACCGGCTGGTTGGTGAGCCATTCAGTGATCTGCTCGGGGTGTTAATTCTCTTTGAGGGAGTAATCAAAGATGTTGCAACACATGTAGTGGTTATTCTCTGCTATATTTCTTACAACTTGATTCTTAATTTTAATTGTAACTGAAAGATGGGGTTTGAATTTAGTCTCGATGTTGTCTATGCCTCCTAATGTTGCAATAATGCCTGCCAATCTTGAAGTTTTTACCTCAGAATCTTAAACTGAGGCTGTGGTTACTTCCCAATTTCCAGAGTTTTATTCAGAGGGCTCTTTGATCTTGTCGCAGGCCATCTATATGGGGCTTCTTTGGCTGGGGTTATTTATCTTGTTAAACCCTAATGTATCTTTTGGAAATTTCACTAAACAGTATTTGAACCTTTAGTGGTAGTTAATCATCAACTCCTTATGAATTTAGGATGTTATTTTGCACCACTTGGAGACCTTTTCATACTACCCAGCAATTTCTGTCACAGTAGCCCTGCAAACCTTCTAGTAGCTTTTCAGCTAGCATTCTGGCATCAGCCCTGTGCATCATGATACCTGCATGTGTCTGTCTCTCCTTGAGAATATACAGCTATTGAAAGAGTGTAGTGAACACATGGCTAAGAAACTCTTGCCCTCTTGTTGTAAGTGTTAGGCCTCTTGCTAATGTTGTCCGTTCATCACCAGGTGTCTGTGTTGGAAATTGTGCTATCAATGCTATTTTGACATGGCCTGCAAACTGCAACACTTGTGAAGACTTGGTTAGGTTCACCTTTGAATACCAAAGCTCCCCCATTTCCATAAGTAGGTCAACTTCAATATCTACACATTCCGGATTGTGCTACCTTGTCTATCCTGATCCTGGTGCAATCTCAAACCCAACCAGCCCCCTTGTCTATCTAGTGAATGATCCCGCTCCCAATCTACTATATAAGTAGGATTCTCTCTAAATAAAGACAAGTTTATCCACATTTGTGTTGGTATTTATAATTTATAAGCTTATTCTCTCCTTTTCAATAAAAGGAAACCCTTGTCAATCTTTCTAGGAAATTAAGGGACATCCCCTAATCTTGCTCTGAAGGCTAACTCAAGGCTAGCTTTGAGCCTTAAACCTTTTGTTGTAAAGGGTTTCCGACATGTCCTCTTGGATGCCGTTCCCAAGAGCTGAGTACGACAGTTATATCCCTTGATATTATTTTTACTTCAGTAGTAGTTTGTAATTTTGGGTAAGTGGCGTGATAAAAACAAACACCAATCCATATCAGTTTCTAGTAGATTAGCTGCCCTAGCGTAGCAGAGAAATGGGGTGGATTCTCCATTCATGGGATGCAACTATGATGTATTGGGATTATAGCTACAGTTGATCGGCAGTAGTTGAAAATAACCGGCTTTGGTTTTTCTTGTACAGGTACGTGACGTGTTGTGTGGTTGATGATAGAAACTTACGAGGCGTAGTGAGACGTTAGATGCGGATTTGGATGGGCCGGGTATTTTACCCGGGATATGCGGATCCATCGCGTGGATGGTGGATCTTTTGATGGATTTGAGGATGACGTTGCTGCGAGACGAAGCCAATCAGAGCGAGCGCGGTGAAAGATTTCGGTGCGGCCCAATCGGCCCGGAAAACCAGTGGCCTCGGATTGTGGAAATTTGCTTGGAGTCGAGGTGATTGGGTGACAATCGGGCTGTATTTGTAAACGGGTATACAAGCAGAATGCCTGGGTTTTTAATTCATTTGATTTAAGCGTGCATTTAAATTTAGATTTTATATCAATGCGGTGAAAAAGTGGGAGCTCCCCAAGCAAGTAACTTGACATCATCGAAAGCCACGTGAAAGCATGACAGTCACTGGTTGTGAAGTCTGGATTAGATGTGAATGGTGGCGTTTAGCATAGTTGTATATTTAAAAGCCATTTTAAGTCTCCTGGATCGGTAAGTTGATCGAAATCAGCAAAGGTGGAATCTTCTAAACTGCAGTTCAGTTCATAAATGATTCTGCTAGGTAAAGGCTGCTTGGGGTTTAAAGCCATCGTAAATGCAGTAAAACTGAATATTTAAATAAAGTAAATCTTCGATCCTGACTATCTGGAGATTGGATCAGGGAGAGATGGGTGCGGAGTTCATGCCCGAGCAGACAGTATTAATCTAGGAGCTGGATTTCAAAGTTTTTGTTTCTTTCATTAAACTCGTACAACATAATGGTCATGAAGACGTATTCGATTGGAGACGTGGCAGCTCACAACACAGAGCAGGACTGTTGGATCATTGTTCAAGGCAAGGTGTATGACATGACCCCATTCCTGGATGAACATCCTGGGGGCAAGAAGATTGTCCTCAAGGTTGCTGGACAGGACGCAACCAAGCAGTTCGACAACTTCCATAACCAGGCCATTTTGGATAAGTACACCCCCAAGCTGTGCATCGGCAAGATCGGCGAAAGCTCAGATGTCACCCTTACTGCCCAAGAAGACCATGAGCCAGCAGAAGACGAAGAAGATACCTCTATTGGCTTTGGTGACATGGTTCCTTTCGGAGACCCGGCTTGGTATCAAGATTACGAGTCACCTTACTACAACGAGCATCATCGCGAAGTACGTAACGCGATGCGCAAATTTGTTGACCAGGAGATCATGCCTTTCTGTTTCGAATGGGATGAAAAGAAAGAAGTTCCTAAATCTGTCATCAAACGCTGTGGAGATCTAGGAATATTGGCCAACATCTGCGGCCATCCATTCCCTAAGAAGTATTTCAAGGGTAAAATTATGGGAGTGGTTGATAGCGAGCACCAGGATGCACTGATGGAATTTGTGATCTGTGACGAGTTGTCCAGATGTGGTTCAGGTGGTGTTGTATGGGCGTTGGTCGGTGGACTTGGAATCGGCCTTCCACCTGTCACCCAGTTTGCCAGTGAGAAACTTCAGGATCGTATTGTCCCTGGCTGTATTGCTGGAACCGAATACTGCTGCCTGGCCATTACTGAGCCATCTGCTGGAAGCGATGTGGCTAATATCCAAACTAGTGCTGTCAAGTCTGCCGATGGAAAGCATTACATTGTCAATGGTGAGAAGAAGTGGATCACGAACGGTGTGTTTGCCGACTACTTCACAACTGCAGTGCGCACTGGAGGGAAGGGCATGGGTGGCATCTCCTTGCTATTGATTGAACGCACGATGCCTGGTGTCAAGACACGCCAGATGCAGTGCAGTGGCATGTGGGCTTCTGGTACTGCCTACGTCACTTTTGAGGATGTCATGGTCCCAGTAGAAAACGTGATTGGCCAAGAAAACAAGGGATTTAAATATATCATGCATAACTTCAATCATGAACGCATGGGCATCTGTATCCAAGCCAATCGGTTCTCGCGAGTGTGCTTTGAAGAAGCCCTCAAGTATGCCAACAAGCGCAAGACCTTTGGCAAGCGTCTGATTGAACATCCCGTCATCAGATTTAAGTTTGCTCAGATGGCTCGTCATATTGAGGCTACTCATTGCTGGATGGAATCTCTCCTCTACCAGACAATTACAATGCCTCAAGATATGCAGATGCTGCGTCTAGGCGGACCCATTGCCTTGCTCAAAGCCCAAGCCACGCAGACATTTGAGTTAGTCGCTAGAGAATCCGCTCAGATCTTTGGTGGTCTTGCTTACTCGCGTGGTGGACAGGGCGAGAAGGTTGAACGTCTCTACCGCGAAGTCCGTGCCTACGCGATTCCAGGAGGGTCTGAAGAGATCATGCTGGATTTAGGCATGCGCCAATCTGTCAAAGTGGCGAAATTTTTAAACGCCAAATTCTAATCTATCCTATTGCATTAGTAAAATCATATATGATTAATCTGTAGTTAAAAAGGTAAGACCTCTTCTTGAATTAACGGCCAAGTCATTCAAAATATGAGAATGCTTTAAGAATATGTCGTCTTATTGCCATAAGATTGTTTAGGTTTAGCTTGTTTTTGATATATTTAAGCATTTAGATAACTTTCGTATCTTTCTTTGCAGGCTATTTGCTATCAAATTTTAAAAATGAATTTTATTGGCACTTAATTTTAAAGTTAAACAGGAGTGTAAAGATTAAGAAGTATTTTTTGGCCTCTTATAATAGGTCTTTTTTATATAATCAGCTACTTTCTTCTGAAAATATAATTTAATCCTAATATGTGGCGTATAAAGCATGTTTTTATGCTCAAGGCTAATCTAGTTTTTTACTCTTAACAGCCCAAAGTAAGAAAATTCACCTAATATATGGATCTCTATTGGCGATATGCTTAAAAATATTTGTGTCGAGTTTATGAAAATAACTTAAGATCTGAAAAGCGCTACTATATCACACTAGTCGTTTGCCTCGTCCAAGGACAGAATAAAGTTGAATTTAATATTTCAACCCAATACATTTTTTGGTTGGGATTACTTGTCATCCATTTAATTTTAACAAGATTATTTAAGCAGATCTTTAAATTAAGATACAAATACCCACTTTTTATTTTTATTAATAATCAGCTGTGCCTTAATGGATGCAACACTTTTTAAATTTAAATTCGAATTTGAAAGAGTGGTCGTCATCAATTAAACCAAAGTATCGTTTATTGTTTGAATATACACAAGGTCTGCCGGATGCGCGAGGAGACTGGGGGAGGGAAGAAAATGAAAGCGAAAGGCGGGGCAGCGCTGAGCACTGCGCCAGCCTACGCGGGGAACAGCCCCGAAGACTGGGAAGCCCAGGCGACAGCGGGCGAGATCGCGGGCCAGGGTGGCAGCGAAAACCCCTTATGTGGTGAAACCAAAACCACCGAAATAGGGGGTTTCAGAAGCCGGGCTCAGTCCAGGAGAGGATTTGGATGACCCCGATTGGTTGGATAAGCTTTCAGATAAGAACTTTGCCGCTCTTCACCAGAATTTATCTCCCAAGCAAATAAAGTGACGTCCTGAGCCGACAGCAACTATTTCGGGATCTTCTCAGTGCATATGAAATTGATAGTGTCTCAGCCCAAGGCTGGGAAGACAATGGTGTACGTCTCCAAGATATAATAAAATGATGCAGCTTGGGCTTGACGCTAGAGCAAGCCAAGCAATGGCTTCTCCATCAGTTTACTGTGGATGCGGCTACTAAGTGGTGTCATGCTGACATTAATGTTTCCGCTGCGTCCATGTTTTGCAATCACCAAGTATCAAGAGATGAGGCTTTGGCATGGGTCAACACAGGACTGCCCCTTGATTCTATTGCCTACATTACTAGATTCCGTGTACCATTTGCACAGGCCAAACCTTGGATAGCAAATAGGCACCCTGCTTCTGAACTTATTGAATTTATTAAGTCTGGCCTGCCTGGTGAATATGCGCGGCAATCTTGGAGCTGGAACTCTCCCCCTCTGAGGCCAAGAACTACTTTGAGGTGTTCCCTGATGCGTCAGCCTGGGCATGGGCAAAGGCAGATATCACCCTGGACAATGCAAGGGAGTGGGCTAAGTTTGGGTGGAACCCAGTAGACTGTGGTCCCTGGGTTTAGACCAATTTCACTCCCCTTGAAGTACAAGCATGGGCTACCAAGGGCCTGGACTGCACCCAAGCAGCCCATCTGGTTAACGCGGGCTGGACACCTAAGATATACTTAGAGTGGGGGCCTTTTACAAATATTCCATACAATAATGCTTGCAAATAAAAAGATTCAGGATACCCGGCTACCATGATGCAGTACTAGGAAAGCCAGCAGGTCTCAGTTGACGAGGTCATGGCATGGGCACGGTCTGGAGTGGATGCGTCTCTCCACAGTAAGACAGCACATCTGAACATGGGAAAGTTTCCCTTGACCCAATGGCTTAAATGAAAGGCCGCAGGCTTTGACTTTCTGAAGGCTGTGAAGTAGTTCGTACATGCATTCAATGTGAAGACAGCCGTGACCTGGTCCAAAACAGGGTTCATGCCAGCTGAGGCCAACCAACTCAGAATGGACCAGGTTAACCCCGAGTTGGCTAGAGAATGGAAAGCGGAGAGATTCAAGGTACACGAGGTTAAAAAGTGGATGCAAGCCTCTGCCTCCCCGGATCTGGCATTTGAGTTCCTCTCAGCTGGCATGACAGCTGGTGAAGCGGCTGAATGGATTGACAATGAGGTGGATGCTAAGGCAGCTCTCATCTTCAAGAATGAGAAGTGGAGCTCTATTGATCTTCAGAACTGGTGCACAGCAAGAGGCCAGAGCTTTCAGAAGGTGGCTATGTTTATCCCGGCAGGTTTTGCTCCTGATAAGGCTGCTGACTGGTTGGACAAAGACATTGACTGGCCCATGGCCAGGGCCTGGACTGACTTAATGATTGAACTGGAACAAGCATACAAGCTACATTGCCAAAACCTTGATCCTATTAAACTTCTCAAATGGGTACAGGTGGGTACACCACAGAAGAGGCAATCTTCTGAATTGACCAGAAAGTACCTCTGGCCCATGCTAGTCCTTCCAAGCGTAAGAGTCAGACTCAACAGGAAGGGTTCACTTATAGCTCCTCGTGCAGCAACAAAGATGCATGGAAGGGTGACATGCCCTTTGAAGAATACGTTTGTGAAAAACTGAATGGCCCTGCTATGAATTGTATGACACCCAAGTCAGTAATAACAATGCAATCCGCCTGTCATTACATGGATGCCCAAGAGTGATCATGAAGGGTATATGCAGGCCATAAAGACGTTCTTTGAGAGCGAGTTCCCAAAGGCTCAGCTTCGCTTTCACTACGCTATCAAGCAGAACTACTTGAATGTAGGGTTTCCTGATACAGAGTCTAAAGACAAGGCAGAAAAAAAGAGTATTAGCTACAAAGGCAGACACATCCAAATGGAGAGGACTTCTTTCATCAACAAGCGTACCAAGTGGATATCTTTCACTAACGTTTGAACTGAGTGTGAAGATAGTGCATGGGTTCAAGACGCTATCAAAGCCGGTCTTTGCTATTATGGGGACATAGTGGCATGGCACACTGAATGTGCAGATATACTGCCATCTAACTTTGTGCCTACTACAATCCATGCTCTTCTGGACCCATCTCCCACGGTTCAGGAAAAGAAGATCTTCATTCCACGCTTCATCTGTATTCCTGGAAATCCCAAGGTAATTGCAGTTAAAATGGAAAGAGAGAGACAAGTATGTTGGTTCTGTTACAGATTAGGCCATACACTTAGCCACTGTCATCACAGACGGAACATTTGCTACCGGGAAATCATCTATGAGCCAGATGATGGTGTAACTAGAATCAAGAATTGTACCTTTCTTTGTCCTAACCCAGTGGCGTGGATACCCTCTAGTTTTTCTCATCCCTATGAACTTCTGGCCACTAGAGCTGCACTGGCTCAGAGACACTCTAAAGCTCGGGCCATGATGGCGTCAAGATTTGCCAATGAAGTCACAGTGCCCTTCTGTGATCCCACAGCCCCGTCTGAGGTTGAGATCCCCCAGCAGGACTCTCCTATCCGAAAGCCACATGATGAGTGAAAGAAAGAAGCAGAAGCTAAGTGAAACCAGAAATCCAAGAAGAGCAAGACTGCTAGACCCAACCTTCCTAGTGAACCCAAGCCCACTGTAAACTCTAAGCTGACTAGCAAGCCCACTGTAAACCCTAAACCAACCAGCAAGCCCACCAAGAAAACCCCTCATGCCGTTCTCATAAATGTAGATGACATGAAACAGGACTTTAGCCCTGCAGAAATGGCTGAAGCTCAGGCCTCAGCTAAAAAGGCTCCAGGACCCTTCCTTGCAAAGAGCAAGTGGAACCCGGAGTCTTCCACCATGGCTGATCCATCCCCTAACCTCCCCAACCAACAAAACCCCCCCGCTGATGCAGCGCCTCATACCTGTGGGTCAGGTCGACCAGTTATAAGGATTGCAACTATCAACGTGAGAGAAATTGCAACGTTGAAATTGAGGCAGGAGAAACTACACTATATAAAAACAAATAATCATATTGACCTGATGATCATGACAAAGATCCAGGCTCAGCAACTTGCAACCAAACCAGACTTCTCACCAGACCCAGCAGCACACATGTGGTCAAGAGAGAGTAAACTGAATGGACTCTGGACAGATCACGTAGCAATTGTGGCCCTGAGAGACAACATTGTCATCAGCTTTGTGGCTATGCACCTAGATGGCCAAATTCTAGTGGCAAAAGTCAGAGATGTTAGGGATGATAAGACACTCACAGTTGTTGATGTATACCTGGAACCTGGTGGAACCCAGAAAAGTAGGGAAGGATGGCAGATCCTGTCGTCACTTGTCCTCCCTGACCGTACTCTTTACGGTGGGGACTTCAACACATACACCAATAACCAAAGAGATACTTACCCATGTTGTCAGCAACGTCATCTCTCTGCGCACCTGATGGAGGGGTTTCTGGAAGCACAAGGGGTAGTTGAGACTATTGCCAAAAAGGACCTGGACCTCACCCAGCTGACTAGGTGAGGTTATGTGGATGGGTTCCCAGTGTCAGGCGCCAGACTGGACCATATCTTAATCTCTGGCAATATTTCAGAGGAATTCACTGGATCCCAGGTTCAGGTAGCCTATATCTCAGACCACCATATTGTGTATATTGAATGGGACTCTGGTGTCACCCAATGTGCTACACAACAGTGGGTCATACAACCGTCCACGTTTTGTAACCACAAGTGGAAGGAGATGATTGAGAGAGCCATCCTGGCAATGACCTATCCCCCAAATGGCCCAGTGCAATCACCCAGTGACACATGGTTGGGCATTAAAAGAGAGATTCAATTATCCACCATCTCTTTTCAGAGGAGGCAGCAGAACAATGAGCTTACAACACTACATGCTTTGGAGAAAGAATATAAGGAAGTGGCCAAGAAGGACATTATGAAGTTCAACACTCCTCATTGCCAGATCAAAAAGCTACAGATGACTATTGAGAAGCGCTGTTGGACCAACACAACATATAAATTCCAATGTAGCTTTGGAACATCTACAAAGGACGGACTATGTAGCCTTGTTCAACATCAGAGGGGATCTCCTTTCACTGAGATTGATACAGGATGTGGTCTGAAATCTAAAGACAAATCCGTGATTAAGCAGAAGATACATGAGTTCTACTCCAGTCTTTATGCTCATGAAAATGTGGATAAGGACGCCCTCTCTTCACTAATGACAGAGGCTGGTCCAGAGCTCACACAATGTCTCCCATCAATGCGTGGACCTCTGACAGCAGACATCACACTGGAGGAGACTCTTGCAACCATTAAAGAGTCCCCAAATGACAAAACACCAGGTTCAGACTGTATTCCAGCAGATGTGTATAAGCCTATTAGAAATCTGCTAGCATCTCATCTGACTAGACTCTTCAACTATGTCTTTTCCTCAGCCACCCAATTTCCTGAGGAAAATGAGGTGTCAATTTGACTCCTCTTCAAGAACAAGGGTCATAGGAGCAATGTTAAGAACTGGAGACCAATTTCTTTGTCCAACGTAGATTACAAACTTCTGACCCGGATTTTGTCTAACAGAATCATGAAGATTGCAGATGTGATTCTACACCTAATGCAGTTTGGCTTTGTTTGGGGCCGTTCCATCTGGTATAATATTCACATGGTTCAAAATACCCTCCAGAATAGGGTTAAATCAAATAAGGGCTACCTGCTATTTCTGAACATGTAGAATGCTTATGATCAGGTATTGTGGTCATATTTTTATGCAAGTATGCGGGCTGTAAACCTGCCGGAGGAATGAATCTGTTGGATAAAGACGCTGTACTTGAACCTTCAGGCGCACATTATTGTCAATGATGACCTAACTGAGAACATTGAAATTTATAAGGGATTGAGGCAAGGAGATCCTCTATCTTCTATCCTGTTCAATTTTGCAGCAAACTTGTTCTTGGCAGCTGGAAACGCTAGGTTGAGAGGCTTCACTCATCCTAGTCAGAAGGCACTCTGTATGGCTGCCTTTGCAGATGACATCATTGTTGGCCTGACCACAAAGAAGGACTCACAAAAGCTGACATTCCTTCTGAAGCTCTATCAGAGGGCATCCAACACAAAGGTTAATATTGAGAAGACAACACTGGTTAAAATAGGTGTGCCAAACTTTGCACCACCGCATGGCCTCACGCTTATCCCAGCCGGTGAAGCCTTTAGACACTTGGGAGTGTGGTTTAACTCTATGGATATTGATCTGCAGACCAATGAGCAGATTCTTCTCAAGGCTATTGCAAACAAGATCAACGGGTGGTGCCATTTCCGGTTCAATGTAATTGGACGGGTTACTGCCCTAAACATCCTTGTGTTCTCCAAGATGTGATATGTAGCACACATTGTATTCTTCTCCAAAGCCTTTGAGAAGAAGGTATCAGCCATGACCCGCAACTTCTTATGGGGTACTCTCAATACGTCCCCCGTAAAAATGTCAGTGGTTTCTCTCCCCAGGTCAGCAGGAGGACTGAGTCTGATAGATCATGTCCAGCATTGCCAAAGAATGTGAGAGAAAGGACTGAGAGAACTACTGGCTGCACATACTGACTCACCAGCAGCGGGAAAAGCAGTTAACTGGGTGCAGGCTATCCAGATACCCAACCCTTTGACATTTGGTCTAAGACAATGGTTCTTGAAGAGAAAGAGATGCACACCCCCCAAAGACACTCCAGAGTATTAGCGCCTCTGCTTGGCAATAATGCAAGTCAATGAATGGGAAATCTCTAAGAATCTTGATCTTGCTGGTCCACAGAATTAGGACCTGAATTGCTTGTGTCTGGCAGATAGAAATAGACAGATCAATTACAATCTGGATATGAAGAGCATTGTCACACGCCAGAAGATGGTGGTGTCCAAGTGTGGAAAGAAGGTTGTCCAAGACCCAAAGCCCAAGCCAGAATACCCCAAGATGGTTCGCAAGTGGGTAGAAGCTGGCAGATTGGTCACAATCACCCCCAAAGAAATGGATACTCTGACACGGGTACCAATGGTGACAACAGGTGCACAGAATCTGACCTGGAGACTGTTCAATGAGGCCTTCTGGAATAAGTCAACATTCCCAGTGGACCACCTAATTCGCCAGTGTGGGCTTTGCCCATTCAAAGATGCCAATCTGGAGCACAAATTCTTTGGTTGTATAGTTGTGTTGCGGTTCTGGACAGAAGTTACTCACATGCTGAACCTCTCTGTCCATTTTCAACCAAAGTTTGACATCTTCTTCATGAGGAGTCTCAAGCGGGAACCCCCAGTAGTTTGAGCAGTTGCTTATCATCTTGCACTGTGGACTATCCACACTACCTGTATAGATGTAATATTTGACAATGAACCTAACCTGGTGTCACTCATGAAGGAGAAATTCCACTCCCTAATGGACAATACTATGATCCGTACAGACAAATTTGGCCACACAATTCCTGGTAACAGGAAACTTATGGACACCATTGTTGACTCATCCCACCTCATAGTTGAGGGAGTCATACAATGGAAAGACAGGCACACAGAGGGCCTGCAGACAGCTAACCCTTCCTCTGGTATCCCTCACTTCCCTCCCCCACGGCTGTGTTTTCTTTTAAACACTGTCTCTGAACCCTAATAAACCTGTGTTCCCTCAAAAAATATGTGCCTTAATGGATGCGGTGTAACCGTAATGTCATCTAGTGAAAGAGGTTTGGAGTTCAATTCCCAAAACGTTAACAATTTCCAAAATTCCAATTTAAATGAAATAATGTTAAAGTTTTGAATGTTCTATGTAATTTCTAATCCAAATTATCTCTTAGCGTCTCGGGCACCAGTCTCCAAATGTTCGTATTATATCCTACGCGCCGCAAGGCAATTTTATATTAAACATTTGTATTCTTCTGACTAATGAGAGGGTAATCCAGGAACTTAATTTTTTCATGCACTGATTTTTTTAATAAATAGCCCATATAAATTTTAATTTTATATGATTTGCTGTGGTTTAATTCCAAGTATAATTATTAATATTTATAAAGTTAATCTGTCTGTAATGTACCTTGAATGCGCTCATGCTGTAGGGGATTGAATAACTTTTTCCATATTATTTAATTTTAAAGTTTTTAGCCAAGACAAATGCTTAATTTTGCTAATCCTTACATAAAATTCTTTTACAAGTATTGTTAAAAGCAGAAAAGTTAAATCTGGTGGAGTGTGGCCTAAATTATATTGCAATGAGAATATTTGCCGCTCAAACTTTAATAAATTATAATTAAAATACTTGATTTTTAAGATAGTGGTTCACCTCATGCAACCATATTAAAAAACACCGCCTTTAAACTTTAATAAAATTTAATCCCCCAAAAAAACATATCAAAGAGACTTATTTTAATGATTATCTAACTTCAGAATTTATGAAATAAAATCAAAGTTATACACCAGATTGTTTAACATACTTCTATATGATTAGATGCTTTTTTTGCTGAAAATCAAACTGACCAAAGAAAAGAGAGTGTGGTAAAATTAAAGATGTATAATTAAAATTAGGCGTATAAATGTTAGTTTAAGTAAAAGATGATTATCTTGCTCTTTTGTCTTTTTATTTATTTCCAAGTAAAATAATAGAATATCTTCTCAGATCATCAGTACATCTGAATGGCTATAGATATCTCAGAGTTAACCATACTTACTATTGCATCATCTTAATTAGAACTTCACTAGTGTAAAAAAGCATTAATAACATCAAGACTTAATAAAACAATTTTCATAAAATTTAAAGTACTTGGATAAATCTTTCAGATAAGTGCGTTCAAAATAATACTAGAATTATAGTTCTAGGTGTGCAGATATTTAAATAAACTGAAGGATTGAACTGGCAACTTAGCCAAAGGTCCAGGATCACTATGAACTGTCCAAACCCACACCTTGGTTGTATAAAAACTGAGGACATCATATATTAGTGAACAGCAAGCCAATCTTAATATTCACTAGCCTTTTTAAAGATGTATTTGGCCTTATATTTTGGTAAATTTTACAATATTAAATGCTAAGTTTGTCATATTTTTATATTTTCTTTGGTAAGCTGAATAGAAATGCTCTACTTATTTAGGCTTGGAATTTTATGTTTATGCTTGATTTCAAAACAGCATGAGCTATCTGCCAAGAAGGTTCCAACTAAGCGAGTTTGTGACCTGTGCCCAAACAAGGAAGACAACTCAAATTCCCAAAAGCAACAACACGAACAAACAATGATCCTATACAGTGGATGACTTGATTTGGCACCTGACCCTTTACCAGAAACAAGCCACTCCCCTTCACCATCCAACTGAATGATCTACATAATCATTTTCCTCTTAAGATGATTCACAACAACTATATAATTCCTATCTCCAAATAAAGATAATTATCTAGTTTCTAAATATTTCTCCCTTGTAACTCTTCTAAAACAGCACAGTTACAACATTAACTGTGCAGCTATAAACAATAATATTTGCATTGATTTTGAAAACCCTGTTTAATTATGATTTTTTTAAATTAAACAGACACTAAGTAACCCTGGCTAATTTTTTTGGATTGATATTTTAAAGCCAGCTTTATATCTGTCCTTGGACTGGAATCATTTAGTGAAAGTGCCACAACATCTTCAATTACTCCCTTTGGGGGGAAATTCTTCAAGTGAATCCCTGACTAATCATTAAGTTGGTGGCACTCTTATCAATTACCCATCTACTATGGGTATAAAACCTTTTTAGTCTTAGATGAAGCACTACTTGGACAAGCCTCATGACTGCCATGATGTACATGGACAACATGTGGCTTCCCATGATAATATATAATACTCTAAACTCAAATCTAATGAAGTATCATTCTTGTCAGGGCCCAGAATGCCCTAGACAACCAGTTAGCCTACATGGAGAAAAAACATTCAACAATGTGGAAAGCAGTGTCAACTGTCTTCCTGGGAGAAGGCCCCCTTTCTGAGCGCAAATAGCCAGGGGTTTGTGAGGCCCACATACCGCAAAACCCTGGAATTTTAGATTAAACATGAAATTGGGTCCGTTTGCTATCAGGAAAGCAATTGTTCAATCATGAAATCAGGCAATCAATTGCTTGCGGGCTTTAATAATAGCTGTGGCATCTTAGCATGCAGCAGCCAGACCAATGTTCATGATATAGCAGCCAATGTTTTTTCATTCTCAGGTTCCAGTGTGCAAATTCCATGCCATTTTGCAAGTATAACTGAAAATGATGCCACCAGGCCTCTGGTGGCACAAAAGGCTAAGTATTCCTCAGTAAGTATAAGTAGTGAGAAGGAAAAGTCTTCCTCACTGTTGACATCATAAAATAAACAACTTTATTCACAGGAACCATTATTTTCTTGCAGAAATTATCTATTTTTGCACCAATATAATAATTCTGTTTATATCCATTTGCAAATCTACTACACAATACAACTGTGTCTATCTGTTCCCTCCTGGTTCTGCTCCTGTCAATTTGGTTAAGCCACCTCACGCCATTGACTTGGAGTTCTTTAACCCTCACCACCTGGATCTTCTTCCTGGCCACTCTAGAGGCCCAATTCTGACTATCATGAAGGATATTCCATCCACTCCCCCCTTTCCCAACGTGCCTCCTGCCCAAGACTTTAGTAAGTTGGGGTTTGTCTACATTACATTATTGGGGCTGGCCAATCAGGTTGTGCCCCATACTGGAAGTTGGCATTCTCTGTCCACTGCGGTTAATTTTTATTGTCAGGATCACACCAATTGTTTACATGAACTTTCAGGACCGGCCCACCTCCCCTGTGAGAGTCCAGCCAGACTCTGGTATGGGCCGTGACAATTCTCTTCTTAATTTTCCCTTTTATCTCATTTGTTATACTTATCAGAAGTATATACTTGACACCAGCATCAGTGGTGAACTGGCTTTCATTGTCCTTCATCTTGAAAATAGTCACAGAGTTGAAGATTTGTAACAAGTGGTTTCAGGATGCAGGTAGAGCATGGGCCATTCTGGGTCTAAGCCGTCATCTCCTGTGATAAATGCTGCATATAGTCTGGAGAGAGCGTCAGCTGTGACAAGTTCTTTCCCAGGTTTGTATTCAATGCGCAGCTGGTGCAGAAGCAGACGCTCAACTCATCCTTCCTGGTGTTGTTTCAATTGAGACTGCGTGTTGAGGTACTGGAGTGACTTGTGATCTGTCAGGACGCGAGGTGAAAAGGTAGCCCCTTTCAGATAACAGCACCATTTCTCAACGCAGTGCACAATTTCCGCCAACTCTTTATCATTTATGGGGTAACAATGCTCTGATTCAGTAAGCTTTCTGGATTCATAGGCCACAGGGAGAAAGGCACCCTAATTGGTTTCTACTCTTAATACACTCCCTATGGCCCTGTCAGAGGCGTCAGTCTTGAGTTTGTACTGGTGATTCTGATTGGGAAATTGTAGTACAGGTGTGGTTGCAAGCCTTTGCTTCAATGTCTCAAAGGCCTGGTCTCTGGAAGTGTGATGGTCCACATTTTGGGTGGTTTTGAAGGCAGGGCTCATGTTGGCCAATAGGAAGTCTGGTGGCTTTTGACAGATAGGGGCCTAGTAGGTAACATTGGCTACTAGGAAAGGTAAGGCCAACCTAGTAGGTAACTTGGCTACTAGGGAAGGTGTTGCAGATCATGATTGAATTAGACAAAAAACGTTCACTCAGGGATTAAGCAACAAAAAAATTGCAAGATCACACAATCAACCTATTGCGACATGGTCTTACAAGGGTTAAATACATTTAAAACACCTAAAACAGGTGTTCAAAGTGTATTTAGATTGTGCATAAAGTGCAATCTTCACTTCTAAAGTTATTAATAGGATAACAAAATAATTGCCACTTGCCTCCATTAAGAAAGGCATGTGGAACCAGTTTTTGTCTTGTGTGGCTCTTTATGATGTGCATTTCTACTCTCCTCCTTTTGGCAAGTCCTTCTGTCTGTGCCTCCTTTCCTCTGGCAACCTCCAGAATTAACTCATACAGAATGAAACATCCTCCATGTCAACAATTTCAAAAATTGTTTTTCTTTATCTTTTATAATTTCAATTAAAGGCTCAAAAAATCAAACATTGCTTCTATTATCAGTTTAATTATTTAATCAAGAAAAAAACAATCTTTAATATTGAAAACAAGAAAAATATTTTCGAGAATTGTCAACATGGAGGATGTTCCATGCTGTATGAGTTAATTCTGGAGGTTGCCTTTCCTCTGATGGCAATTCCACCATCCCATATTAAATCTGAAGGAGTTCAAGAGGACCTCTTACATCAAGTCCTCACAGTTAACACTCAATCCCATTGAACTACGCTTTGTCCTGAGGTGATTATCCCACAAATAACTTGGAAAGCAGTATTCTTGTCAAAACCAAAGGCTTGACCCGCCAGCAAGGTTCCAACCAAGTGGGTTTGTGACCTGCAATCCAATTATCTGGTCACCCAAAGCCAGACTAGGAAGTCAACTTGAATTACCAAATCTATCAACATGAACAGATGATGATCCTTCACAGTGGATATCTCAATTTGGCGCTTGACTCATTACCAGGATGAAGCCACCCCCTTCACCGTCCAACCGTGTGATCACCAATCTTGTTCCTACTATCCTTGATTCACATGAACTATATAATCACTATCTCTCAATAAAGATTATCATCTAGTTTCTAAAATATTTTCCCCGTGTAACTCTGTTAAAACAGCACAGTTACAACATTGGTAGCACAGGTAGGTTCTCCATCTTACCTTATCTTGAAAAATTCCGCCTGTTGCCCGCACATGCTGCAGCCAACAAATCCTCAACAGAATCATGTCTGGCCTCCTGCCCAACTGGACTCTGTATACTCCTGGTACCAAGATACCCAATGGTTTTGTCCTCTACCAAAACACGGTGATCCTGCTACCCGCCTTCAACACCATGTCTGCACAAGGGTTCTTTCAGGAACCCTCCTCAATGCCGCAACCAGCTGACAAACCCACCATGCCCGCCTATGTAGCACAAAGGCTTTGTAGCGCTGCCTTGGAACCCTTTGCCGGGGCCAATGACAACAATGCTGCCACATGGATCCAGTCCGCCCAAAGCAAGCTGGCTCAGATGGAATGCCCGCAGCAATTTTGGATCACAGAGATTTCCATTTGCCTGACCCACAACGCTGGCACCTGGTGTGACAAGTGGCACAAAGAGCACACTGACAAGAACTGGGATACCTTTAAGCAGGACTTCCTGGCAAGGTTTGTGCTTAAGGATACAGTGCTCATGATCATACGCCAAGTAAAGAACCTGACCCAGACGGGCACCGTTAAAGAACTCACCCGCACCCACGAGGAACTCTGTCTCCGTGCCCCATCTGACATGGCCTTTGACACCCCAGCTACACACCTCATGTACTACAACGCCCTCAAGTTGCACGTAATGAGGCATATGAACCTGGACCAGGTAACTAACCTGCAAGGCCTGTACCAGGAAACAGAAAAAGCAGAGCAAACATCCAACGCTCTGCACAAGGCACAGACTGGGAAACAAGAGAGACCCAAGGACTCCCATCCAAGTGGGTACTCTACTTGACCACCTCCTGGAGGCAACAGAAGCAACACCAACCACAAACCCACGGGTTCAAATGGGCATGGAAATGGAAATAATGGCCAGTCAAACTGCACTCATTTCCGTGTCACTGCCACCCAAGGCAGCCAAGATGAAGGAAAAGCCTGGGGAGAGCACTAAGCAAGCCAAGCTCTTCCCATGAAACTCCTGGCTTGCCCAACAATGAATACCGACCCAAGAACGTGGACCAATGCCCAATGATCCAAGTGCTCTCAGAAGACCTGGTACTATACACCATTGCTAGACATCCCAATAAAATGATGTCTTACCCTTTCTGCTTTTGCAGTTACACAGGCTCAGCACTCCTGGACTTGGGCGCAGATCAAACTTTAGGCAACAGTAGCTTTTTGGATAAACTCAAACTGGCCACTAATCCTTTGCGGATTAAAAACGTGGTCCTGGCTGATGAACACCACATTGCCATGACAAAGGAAACTGCCCCCTTCTCTGTCATGCTTGAGAACCTCCACTCCACCATCCAAGGTCCTGTCATTGACTTCCTTAAGTTTGACATTGTACTGGGACTAGACTGGTTACAGAAAAACAACCCCTATGTGGACTGGGCAACCTCCGTGTTGACCATCAAGCGTGAAGGCGTCAACCACCAGATCTACCCTGACTCCATGGACCAACTCCTATGTGACCACATCTTTGTACGCATCACCAAGACTTTGGATTAGAAGGAAAACCTGAAGACAATTGACTGGAATTCCTGTCAGTATGAAATAATACATTTCAAGGACCACCAGGATACCTCCACGCCTCAAGACTGCAACATTGTGACCCAACATCCAGAAATCTTTAAGGAAGCGTTACCTGGGCTACCCCTGAGAAACACATTCAACACTCTATCCAACTCAAAGGGGCTGTACTCAAGGCACGCCCCATCTACAGACTGACCCCAAACAAGGACAACGCCCTGCGCACCTATCTCAAGGAGGCGCTAGAAAAAAGGACTTATCTGCCCCTCACAGTCTCTCTTTGGGGCCGCTGTATTATTTGTGGCTAAAAAGGAAGGTACCTTACACCTGGTCACAGACTACCGCGCCTTAAACAAAGTCACCATTAAGAATTGTTACCCACTGCCACTGATTGATGACCTCTTTGACACTTTAGGAGGAGCCTCCGTCTTCTCCAAGATTGATCTAACTGCAGGCTACAATTAGATTTTTATCAAGGAGGAAGACATCCCCAAGATGGCCTTCCGCACTAAGTACGGTTCCTACAAATGTGTGGTACTCAACTTTGGCATGACCAATGCCCTGTCCACTTTTGTAACCTTCATGAACAAAGTGTTTGCACCACACATAGGCAAACATGCCCTAGTGTACCTGGACAATATTATTGTCTACAGTCCCTCAGTGGAACAGCACCACAAAGACCTGGAGGAAGTCTTTGCGACCTTGGCAAACACAAACTGTTGGCCAAGCCCTCCAAATGCCAGTTCTTCCGGGAGTAACTCATCTTCTTGGGACTATAGTCTCAAAAGACGGCATTGAACCTGACAGCCAGAAGATACAAGCCATCTGCAAAATGCCACCTCCCAAGGAAAATCAGAACTCCACACTTTCTTGGGAATGGTAGCCTATGTACGACACTTCATACCCAACTGCAGCGTCTTGACCGCCCCCTTGTCCGCCATAACAGGCGCCAAGTCCAAGTTTGTATGGACCCCCCAATGTGACCTCTGTTTAAGACACCTCAAAGAAAAGCTCACAACAGCGCCCATCTTACAATACCCCAAACGGGACAAAGAATACCAGATGGAAACCAATGCTTCAGATGCATCCATTGGGGGATTACTAAAAATTAAGAATAGTGATGGTGACTTCCTGCCCGTAGCCTACAAGTTGCGCAAACTGACAGACGGCAAGTGTTGATACCCTATCCACAACAAAGAACTGCTGGCCATTGTACACTGCCTAATCAAATGGCGCTGTTACCTAGAACGGCAGGAAGAATTCACAGCATTAACTGACTACAAGTCACTCATATATTTAAAAACTCAAGCAAATCTATCTTGCCACTAAGCCTGCTGGATGAAAACATTAGAAAGGTTTAACATGCTCATCCAATATAAGCCTAGGGCCAAGCTTGCCATGACAGACACCCTGTCACACCTGTATGTCCATGCTTCAAGAGGAGAGAATGGGCTTGACCTAGACTGGCCTCTCCTAGTGCTATGTACAAAAGACAAAGAATTCCCTTCAGACACAACCAACATCACCAAAGAAACATCCATCAAGAATGAGCATCTATTTGCTGACGTATACAGGACTCTCCACAGAAAAACAACAGATGGCATGATCATTTCCTCTCATTCTCACACATCAGCAAGTCAACACCATCCTTTGCTACCACAGAGGTCTTGTACATACTAAGAGCCAAAATCTATACAAGTTCCTAAAGCATAAAGCCTGGTGGCCAACTTTATACTGTAATGTCCAGGAAGTGTTAGAACAGTGCAAGATTTGCAAAAAGTTTGCTAAAAGCAAAACCCCACCTAAGTCTGTACTCCCCATTTGGACCCAACTACCGTTCAAATTATGGGATCTTGACATTTTGGGCCACATACCAGGAAAGCACAACAACAAAAAATAAATTATCACAGCCATTGACTTTGCAACAAGGTGGCCAGTAGCCCAAGCAGTGAAGGCACACACCCGCAAAACTGTACAACAATTTATTGGCAAAGAAATAATCAGCAGGTTTGGAAAGCCAGAACTCCTGATAACCAATGGAGGCAAGGAATTGACCTCTGAAGACACCAATGTGTACCTCACCAAGAATGGGATCAAACACACTGTCACAACACCATACTACCCACAGGCCAATGGACGCGTAAAGCGGCTTAATGGTAGCCTTGTGCAAGCCCTACCAAACTCACTGCCAGGAGACCTGAAGACTGGTATAAGCAGCTACCAACTTCATTACTTTTGTGCCAAACCCAAGTGAACAGATCCACCAGAAAAATTCTGTTTGAACTGGTATACAGCACACAGCCAAATATCATTCAAGCATTGACAGGACCTAAGTTGGAAATCCCAAGTCAAGTCCCCCCTTGCTCGGATCCTCAAGTAGTAGAGGCCAACAGCGAGCAAGCAGCCAAAGAAAAAAATGCTTACAAAATACATTCATTCCCATCTGCAATAGACATGAAGTCGGGGACAAAGTTTGGATCATGAATGTTGACACGAGCAAACTACAACCCGAGAAAGTAGGGCCAGCAATCATTCTAAAGGTAAACGACAATAACACTTACCTTGTGCAAGGGCTTGGGAAACACAAGCAAGACAAGACCTTACATCACAATTGCCTAAAACCCTGCAAAGCAAGACAGAAACAACAAGAAACCACCCTGCCTGCCACAGAACAGCAACTAGTTCAATACGGTGCCAGGGCTCCTGAAAACCTCCCTGATGACCTGCCCCCAGAGGAGGCTGACCTTCAGTTGGGGGGTGTCAAAACCGCAGGCTTGACCCGCCAGAAAGGCTCTAACCAAGCAGGTTAGTGACCCACAATCCAATTATCCTTTCACTTGAAGCCAGACTAGGAAGTCAACTCAAATTACCAAATCCAACAACATGAACAGATGATGATCCTTCACAGTGGATACCTCAATTTGACGCTTGACTCATTATCAGGATCAAGCCACCCCCTTCTTTCATCCAGCTGTGTGATCACCAATCTTGTTCCTACTATCCTTGATTCACATGAACTATATAATCACTATCTCCCAATAAAGATTATCATCTAGTTTCTAAAATATTTTCCCCGTGTAACTCTGCTAAAACAGCACAGTTACAACATTCTTACCTTATGCCAAACAACTGGCTCAACCAGGTGTTGAAGTCACCTATTAAGAAGACAGCGCTGAACAACTGGCCAAGCTGCTGTGTACAGTAAATATCTCAGCCCCTCTAGAATCCCTTAAGGAAGAAAGCCCAGATGTAGGAGCTGCCATGGCTACCTTTCTAGAGAAGTTCAAATGACTGAATGTGCACCAGGTCTCCAAGATTTTGATGATCAGAGAAGACTGCCAGGATTATACTTATATCAACCTGGTAGTGAACAAAACCCACGTCCAAGCCATACTGAATACTGTCGCTCCAGGGAACATTATATACTTGCAGCTAGTTAAGAAGCTAAAACTGGCACTGGACTTGGCTTACCATGAAGAGTTTAGTACAGCTGGGCCAAAGGCCACTAGAGCAAAAGAAGCCTACTATTCTCTCCCTCTTTGTGTTGGGAAACTAATGGTCGCTGCCCCTGCCATAGTTCTGGAAAACAACATCTATGAAATTATTATTGGGACTAGCTTGATGGTCCAGTATGATAATATGACCAACCATGAAGACCATACATTTGGGATCTTAGGCCACTCCATCCCCATGTTATACCATGGCAACCGCACTTCTGAACTGCCCTTACACTGTCTGCACTACATCAACCTGGAATACACAGATGAAGAACTGCCAGTTGCCTATCACTATAGAGTAAGAAGGCTAAGGTGCTACCTCTCTTGGTTGGGGAAGCCAAGGGAATTCCAGTCTACACCTCCTGTAATGTGACTATCCCACCTGGCTCTCAGTTGTTTCACAATACAGGCCTCTTGCTGGCTCTACCAGCTGGCACTCATGGAAAAATCTTTGGCATCCCTAATGCCTCCAGACTAGAACCATGTGTTGCACTGGGCATCCTCATGCCAAGCAAGAAGGAAGTGCTCATACTCTTGGCCAATATGATTCATAAAACAATATTTGTCTTTAAACACCAACTTCTGGCTTATATACGGCTAAAAGAGCATGACAACTTGCAGGAGACTGCCCCCTTTGCGAACTTCTCAGAGTTGGGTCTACCTTGCAAACAACCACTGGTACTATTAGTCATAAGTTGGGACTCTCTGTCTGGCCTCTCTGAAGAGCAAAAGGACCAAGCCATGGATCTCTTTTCTCAGTATAAGGATGTGTTTGCCAAGGACAATTATGACCTGGGCAATGTGACATAAATCACTAGATAATATGAAGCCATTTCTAAATGATGGGGAATTACCACCCAAATCCACATAGAATTGATGATTAACCACCAACACGGCTTCAGATATTTTTTTGTGAAATTTCCAATTGTAACTCCAGGATTAAGTAGAATAATCAGTCCTAACCAAATTAAACCAAGATAAATGACCTGGGAAAGCATCAATGCATCTTCAGCGTAGAATTCTGGGCATTGAGAAGTGACACAATTTTCAGTTTCAAGAATGGGGGGAGGAGCTACAGAATTGGCTGGCATTAAATTGACATTTGGCGGTGCCAACAACAAAGTTCCAGATGCTAGGCCCCATCTTCCTGAAATGATTCTGTTCAGAATCAGATTTTACAGGATATACCAAAGCAAACCAATCACAGGATGCATTTTTAAATTTAAAATTAGAACTTGGGATAACTGATTTTTATTGAGTAAATTTAGGAGGACTCAACTCTTAGAGTTGAAACAGTGAAAATTATTCAATATATATATCAAAATTGACTAGAAATACCACCTGGATCCTGGGCTCCTGTTTCTGTTGCATTGTCAAGTAAGTATCTGGTCCAGGTTGCAAAGAACCCTTGAATGACCAGTTTCTGACAACCCTGCCAATTAACAAGCTCATATCAGGTGACCCTCAAATCATGTCAATTTATCAACATTAGTTTGAAAGGGGGAGCTGGTTTCAGCTGGCAGACTGGAGCAGCTTTGACTCATTTTTGATCAACTGTTTGGTTTAAATCTGTTAACTTGGTCAATTTTGATACAGGTTTCCCGGCCTTCTGAGCCTTCTTACTTAGACGGACAATACCCAGCATTGTGGAACCTACCGTGACAGGCAAGGCTGTAGATGTTGCCCACCATATTGAAACCCAAGGCAGTCCACTCATCTGCCTCAGACCTATATGATGTAGTCAAGCCAATCATGACATAGCCAACAAGGAGCTTCAGAAAATATTGGGGTCTGGCTTAATGGTCCCCAGTAAAAGTCCTTGGTCTTACCCTCTACTGATTGTCAAGAAGAAGGATGGCATCAATCAAGTGGTAATTGACTACTGCCGTCTGAATGCTGTTACCAAGAAGAATTCATATCCCCTCCCTTGCATTAATGATACATTGGACTGTTTGGGTGACGCCAAGTTCTTCAGTGCAATGGATCTTCTCAGTGGGTACTGGAAGATTGATCTACCCCTCGCTGACCAAGAGAAATGTGAAATTATCACTGATCAAGGGCTATTACAGCCCACAAGGATGCCCCAAGGTATGTTCAATGCCCCAGCTACCTTCCAACGGGCTATGAATGCAGTGATGGGTGACCTCAAACTCACCAGTGTCCTCTTCTATCTGGATGACATTAATGTGTTCTCCCAAACCTTTAATAATCACTTGCAACACTTAGAGGAAGTCTTCCAGAGGTTACTTGCAGCTGATCATAAGCTCAAGCCACACAAGTGAAACTTCTTCAAGGAACATCTTGAGTTCTTGGGGTTCATTATTAGTCAATATGGACTCCGGCCTGTACCTCTGAAGGTGGAAGACATTGAGAAAATGCAGAGCCAGGCCAATAAGAGGGACATGCAGGTGTTCTTGGGGATGTCTGGGTACTACTGTAAATTCATCCCTAATTTTGCCTCCCTGGGTGCCCCCTCTTTTAGCTTCTACATGCTGATAAGGAATTCTTCTGGGGTCCAGTGTGCCAATATGCCTTCAATACCCTAAAGGAAACACTGACTGCAGCCCTATTACTAGCTTACCCTGACTTCACTAAGCCGTTTGTGGTTCATACAGACGCTAGCCTAACTGCTATTGGGGGTGTCCTCTCTCAGCTGGACTCTGAAGGACTCAAACACCCTGTAGGATACTGCTTGCGCACACTCAATGTTCACAAGAGAAACTACACTGTCACCAAACACAAGTTTCTGGCTGTAATATACTCCTACCAACAGTTCAGAGTGTATCTCTATGGAATACATTTCACGGTTGTAACAGACCATGCCTTCCTGCAATGGCTGAAGACCCTCAAGGATCCTAAAGGGCGTCTGGTGGGTTGGTCTATTAAACTCCAAGCTTACAACTACAAAATTATTCATCAAGCTGGTGTTGCAACCGAGTTTCCAGACTTGCCTTCTAACGTATCTTACAATACACAGGGGGCGCTTGATGACTCACCCTTGACATATCTAACAACATGAGTCAATCTGATGGCAATATCAAATGGCGGGCACTTCATCCTAATTAGGAGCGCTGCCAATTTGACCTGCTGATCCCTGCACAACTAATTCCTTGGCTTCAAACCCTACATAGAACTTCCCACTATGCTACCCCCTTGTGGCCTTGTGGCTTTCCCCATATAGTATATTAATCACAATATTCTAAAATAAACAATACCTTATTCTTATTATTATGTCCTTTCTATTAGACTGTTGTCTTCCCCAATCCAAATACTAAATCCTCATTGGTTCAGTTGCAACAGTGGTAGCACAGGTAGGTTTACAACCTACGTAAAACAAAATTCCCCCTAAGAAAGGACAGAGTACGGGCTGTATGGCTACTCCCCAACAAGAAAATTTCCTGTCAATCCCCAAGGGGGACATCCCCAATGGGTATGTCATCTATCAAGACCAGTTAGTCCTCACAAGTGTGTAAACCAACTCCGCCTTGGGCAGCGTGATGCCAGCATCACCCCTCCCCAGTTGGACCTGTCACAACGCATGCTCATCCTCCAATTGGAATCCTTCACTGGAGGCATCAAAGGGGCTGACATTGTCAGTTGGCTCCAATCCACCAAAACCCGCCTTTGTATTTGCCAAGTTCCTGAACCCATGTGGGTTGCCACTGTGTTGGGGCGCCTAACAGGCCCCGCCACTGTGTGGTTCACCAACTGGGCCAGTCAGGAAATCAAAGTCACTTGGGTGGCCTTCCGTGATGCCGCAAAGTCCCATTACAGCAAGACCTTGCCCATTATGGTAGGAACTCCCCTTCTAGCAATCAAACAGACTGGATCTGTTCCCGAGTACCTTGCTGCCGCCCCCAAAGCCATAACAGATGAAAACGCCATACTTTTGACCCTAATCATCAATGGGCTTAAGCCCCATATCTGTAAGTGGGTCCCTGTAGGTTGTTGTGCCTCCATTGATGACTGTTATAAAGCCATTGTGGAGGCTAACAATCAGGCCTCCATGGGCTTTTGTTGTACCAATGATGATCTTCCCCAACCCCATGTAACACCTGGCAATGGCCACAGTCAAGTGGGCCGCCGCCAACCTTGTCAGCAGGAAAATGGGGTCAAACACCCCTGCAAGGGGGAGCTCCAGCTAGCAATGATCAAAGACCTGGGAAAAGCCTGGAGGCTGTAACAACAAGAGGTTCTACAACTCCACCTGATCCCTCCTCTCAATCCCTGCTTGCCAAAAAACCCTGCAACTACAACACCCACAAGGTTGAAACCCTTGATGTCTTCCAGGTCCACAGTGACAACCCCGTGTTACAAGCAAGCCATTCTTCAAATAAAGTAACACACTTGTCCTATCCCTTCTGTTTCCATGGGAACACCCACAAATTACTGGTAGATACCGGGGCCAACCACACCATGGTGGACCAGACGTTTGCTGACTCCCAACAACTAGATCACGTGCCTAGAAGGTTCAAGGCAGTGCAAGTAGCTGATTCCTTCAGAGTGGTCATTACCCATGAGACATTACCCTTCTCTGTGAGAATGGGGAACATCTAGGTTAAGCTCTATGGGCCCATCATGGCTGGGCTCAGCCACAACTTAATTAATGGCCTTAACTGGCTCCAACATAATTGTCCCTACCTCAACTGGAATACATCTGCTATCACCCTTAATCAAAATGGGGTGGGTTTCAAGATTTACCCTGTTGAGATGAGCAAGTTACTCCACAACACTGTGTTTGTTAGAATAACAGAGACAGGCGTGTATAACTTCAAGGGGGGAAAGCTAGACTTTAGCCAGTGTTCAGTTGAAGTTATCTGCGCCAAACCACCTACAGCTGCTCCCTTGGCCACTTCACCACCACCAGCACTTGTTGCTCTCCTTGAGGAGTACAAGGACGTCTTCAGAAAAACACTGGACCAACTGCCCCCTCTCCAAGATATTCAACATGCTGTACAACTCCAAGGATTTTTACCTAAGGCACAACCATCATATTGTCTTACACCAAAGGAAGATGAGACCCTCCACCAGCACCTTGTGGAAGCGCTTGACAAGGGCTTCATTTGTCCCTCGCTCTCTCCATACAGGGCAGCTGTCTTCTTTGTAGCCAAGAAGGACGGGTCCCTTTGCCTGGTCACAGACTACCGTGCCCTAAATGAGGTGACTGTTAAGAAATAGTACCCCCTGCCGCTCATTGACAACCTGTTTGATACACTGGCAGGTGCAAAGGTCTTTATCAAGATCAATCTCGCTGCAGGGTACAACCAGGTCTGCATTGCACCAGGGGATGAGGCAAAAACTGCCTTCTGCACACGCTACAGGTTGTTTGAGTGTCAAGTCATGAACTTTGGAATGACCAACACTCCTTCCACCTTTGCAATGTTGATGAAAAAAGCCTTTGAGGAACTTATTGGGTAATGTGTGGTTGTGTACCTTGACAACATTATTGTCTTCAGTCAAGATCAAACCACCCACCTCCAACACCTCTGTGCTGTCTTTGACACCCTCTGGAAAAACCAGCTAAAAGCTACACCCTCCAAATGCAAGTTCCTCAAGTCAGAGCTGTTATTACTTGGGCACACCATCTCTTCCCAAGGCATAAAGCCTGACTCTGCCAAAATCAAGGCTATCACCAGCATGCTGCCCCCCACTGATGTGGGCCAAGTGCGGACATTCCTAGGCATGGTTGCCTATGTGCGCAAGTTCATCCCTAATTGTGGGGAACTAATTGCACCTCTCACTGAGCTCCTCAATACCAGACAACGCTTCCATTAGACCCCCGCCAGAGATCAAGCCTTTGAGACGTTGAAGCAAAGACTCACAACGGCACCAGTACTGCAGTTCCCCAACCAAAACCAACAGTACAAACTCAAGACTGATGCCTCTGACAGGGTCATAGGGGGCGTGCTAAGGGTAGAAACTGATAATGGCGTCTTCCTCCCTGTGGCATATGAGTCCCAGAAACTTACTGACTTGGAACAATGTTACCCCATTCACAATAAAGAGCTAGTGGCAATTGTGCACTGCATTGAGAAGTGGCGCTGCTACCTGGAAGGGGCTACCTTTCCACCCTGTGTCCTGACAGATCACAAGTTACTCCAGTACTTCAACACGCAGTCCCACTTAACACGCCACCAAGCAGGCTGGGTCAAACGTCTGTCTCCCTACCATCTGCGCATTGAGTATAAGCCTGGGAAGGAACTTGTCACAGCTGACGCCCTCTCATGACTCTGTGTGGCATCCATAACTGGGGACAATAGTTTGGACCCAGACTGGCCCATGCTCTACCTCCGCCCTGAGACAACTTGTTACAAAGTCCTCAACTCAGTAACCATCTCCAAGCTGAAGGACAACAAAAGTCAATTCATCACCAACACTGGTAATGTCTGCTGCTGAGCAGAGACAGGTGAGAAGACGCCTTAAATTCTCACCACACAACAAGGTGACACAATACTCACTACTATCAAACTCTGGGTCACATCAGAGGATGTAACTTCTTTGAAATCATGAAGCAAAAGGTTTGGTGGCCACACATGCGTCAAGACATCTGGGATCTTCTCAAAAAATGTGTGCTGTGTGAAAAAGATGTGTCTAAACCTGCTCCCCCAAAGCCTGTCCTGCCCATCAAGGCCATGGAGCCCTTCTAACAGTGGGTCCTTGACGTTGTTGGGCCCATTCCCAAAGACAGATTAGGAAAGAAGTACATTATCACTGCCATCAACTATTTCACTTGTTGGCCCGTGGCCTGGGCAACAACTAACAACACCGCCACCACCATCATCTGCTTCATTGGCAAGGAAATTGTGGCCCGCTTTGGGCAACCCAAATGTCTCATCACTGATGGGGGCCCCAAACTTGTTGGGCACGTCATGAAGGCATACTGCGCCAAGAATACACTTCAACATATAGTCACAACCCCCTGCCATCCGCAAGCCAATGGGAACGTAGAACAGTTAAATGGGACATTGGTTCAACTGATTGCCAAGCTCTCACAAGAGCACCCCAACACTGTATGGACTGAACACCTACCTACCGCTCTACTCATCCTACGAGCAAGGATCAACCAAGGCACGGGATTCAGCCCCAGCACCCTGGCCTTTGGGACGCCTGATAGCTTGACATAGGTCAAGCAGGGAAAGTTACAATCCAGAGTTCCCAAAAACCTCCCCTGGTGACAACTCCCTCCCTGGACCAATGGCGTGCCAAAGCCTGGGAAATTGAACACAGAAAAATTGAGGGGGGGACAAAGCACCTTGAAGCCAGGTACGCCATAGGCGACCCTGTCTACACCCTCAATCCCAACTCTGCCAAGTTGGAACCCAACCACCTAGGACCCTTCAAGATAACCGCTGTCTATGACAACCATACCTATCAACTTGAAGACGCCCAAGGGAACACCAAGAAGCTTTACCACAATTGCTTGCGCCCCTGCTACGCCATCCCCACACAAAGGTTGTTTGTGCAGACCTTCCAAGATCTTCTGCAGACTCCAATTCTGATGTCTGACAACAAGCAGGGGGCAAGGGGGGTGTTGCAACCAAGTTTCCAGACTCACCTGCTAACGTATTTTTTGATACACAGGGGGCGCTTGATGAGTTGCCCTTGACGTATCTAACAACATGAGTCAATCTGATGGCAATATCAAATGGCGGGCACTTCATCCTAATTAGGAGTGTTGCCAATTTGACCTGCTGATCTCCGCATGACTTATTCCTTGGCTTTGAACCCTACATGGAACTTCCCACTATGCCACCCCCTTGTGGCCTTGGGGTTTTCCCATATAGTATATTAATCACAATATTCTATAATAAACAATACCTTATTCTTGTTATTCTTTCCTTTCTATTGGACTGTTGTCTTCCCCAATCCAAATACTGAATCCTCATTGGTTCAGTTGCAATACTGGAGCAGCCCACCAGAATGCTGACTGTCTCAACTGTCTTCCTACTGCTGCCTTAGTATCTCCCATGGCTGATATTCTCTATGACAAGCTTATGGAGGATCCTTCTTTGTGGGGAGAGGAGCCAGTAGAGATACAGAAGGCTCTCAAGAAGTTAGTTGTTGACACCAAGGTCTCTAAGGGACAACTCCTTAAGCTTTGTGGGTACTATTGGCTACCTTACATATGCACATCCCTATGCATGGACTTGGTGGTGGTTGCTCACAAGACTACTGGTCATGGTGGTATACAGAAGAAATTAGCCCTTCTACAACAGCACTGCTTCTGGAAAGGAATGCACACTGATGTATTAGATACAATAGCCACATGTCATTACTGTAACATTGAGAGACCTAAGGTTGCCAAGTTCCAATACAGACTTTTACGCCCTGGTTTTGCCTTCCACACAGTAGCCATTGACATAGTGGGCCCCTTATCAGTTACCAACAGCAGAAAAAAGTTCATCATTGTGGCTGTTGATCATCTGACTAAATGGATAGAGGCCAAGGCAATTCCCAAAAAATCTGCACTTGTGACAGCCATGTTCATCCTGGAGAACATCATATAAAAACATAGTTGCCCCCAGATTCTGCTGACAGACAATGGTACCAATTTCACCAGTCACATCATCCCTCACCTCAACCAACTGATGGGAATCAATGGGACGCTATTCACCTCTTATCATCCATAGACAAATGGCATGGTAGAGTGCACTAAGGAGAGCCAACTCCAGATACTCCAGAAGCTCAGTCACCAACATGAGACTGAATGGGATAGCTTCCTGCCTGTAGCCACCTTTTCATATAACATTGAGTACCATTGTTCCACTGGCAAGCCACCCTTCCAACTGCTCTATGGTTGGCAACCAGGACTCCCCCTTTACTATATTCCCTGGTAAAGCCCAGTCTGGCTGTGTCCTCAGATGCATACCTTAACAAGCTTGTTCAAACTCTTATCCACTTGCAATTGGAAGCCTACACCGTAAACTTAAACCATAAGTTGCAGGACCTAGAACAAGCTGCATCCAAACGCCCTTCCTTACCCACTTACCTGGTAAGAGACTAAGTCTACTTCTTCAGCAATAGAGGGTACAGCTGAAAATCCAAACTTGCCTCCCTTTGGCAAGGCCCAGTTCAAGTTACCCAGAAGACTGGTCCTGACTCCTATACCCTTAAGGAGCCCCATTCTGGGAAATTGATCACTAGAGTACAAACTCAGTATATGTGTGATGCTCCTAGTGACCAAGAGTAAGCCTCAATGAGGACAACAACCCAAAAAAACAAAAGCCTACTTAAAGAATTCCATGGGTTGTTGTCCCGTTTGCAATAGTGATGCACCAAAGTATGAGGAATAATAATAAAATAATAAGGTGTTTATTGAAGTCTGACAAGAATCTTTCAATACTGCACTAAATGTTCTACCACTTGAATGGCAGCCAAAAAACAAAACTGGTTGCCTACAGATCCGCAAAGCCAATGACCAAGGATTGGGCAACAAACCCCCACCAAGCAAGACACACAATTGACCTCAATGTCCACAGGAAAGACGACCCCCAAGAAGATACAGTCCCATATAATACTCTCACAAAGGGCACACTCTACTGGGACCTGACCACCCACCCCGTAGAATACAGACAAGGCCCACTCAAGGAAGACCCTCACGTTCTCTTCCTGCTTGGAGTTGCAATGGTTGGTCCCCTAAAGTACAAGGTTGCCTGCCATCATCATTGGCACCAGATGAGCAGTACCCTCCACCATGTACGGCTTCAACACTTCCTGGAAGGCTTGCCAAAGACGCTGCTCAAAGTTGTCAGAGGTTTTCCAACTGACTGTTTGGGCCTCTGTAACCCCAGGTGTTGCCCAAGCGCAAAGAACTGATTTCATCATGTTGGATACTGTTCCCTACTGCAAGACTGAGAGCACCTGACCATTAAATTGGAATTCCCTCAACTGAGCCCCCAAGTAGTCTTCTGCAGCCCACATAGAGAACCACCAATGGATGCTATTACCCCTTTGCAGCCCAGTCCCTGTCACCTCTCTGGGATCACTCAAGGCTAGGAAAAGTGTAGCAAATAATGGGTCTGTTCTCACTAAGACCAACTGAGGCACCTGAAGCTGATTTAGTTGAGCCCCCAAGTCAAGGTAGCTGCCATCCACATCATGAAGGACTACCCGCTTCTCAGTTGCCTTCTCCACCTCAACTGGCCTTGTACGCTTGCACCTCTTGGGAATTACTACTTGTACCTTCTTCAAGGCTCTTCTTAAAACTTTTCTGGAGTGACTGTTCCCCATAGCTGCCCTCTTGAGACGCCAAGCCTTTTTAACCCTGTTGTCTAATCCAGCAGGGGTAAATGCCTCAGATCCTGAATGGATTAGACAAAGAAACATCCACTTGGGGATTAAGTGATGAACCAATTGCGTAATTGCCCTATTGCAACATGGTTTTACAAGGGTTAAATACATTTAAAAGACCTAAAAATTGGGTGTTCAAAATGTATTTAGAGTGCACATCAAGTGCAGGCTTCACTTCCAAAGTTATTGATAGGACAACAAAATAATTGCCACTTGCCTTCATTAGACAAGGCACATGAAACCAGTTGCTTTCTTGCGCGGCTCTTTCTGATGTGCATTTCCATTCTCCTCCTTTTGGCAAGTCCTTCTGTCTGTGCCTCCTTTCCTCTGGTGGCAATTCCACCACCCCATACTATATTAATGTATCACTATGAAATAAAATACCAGTTTTGTCTTTATATCTTTTATTCTCTGTCTGCACTAAGACTGTCACTATACCAGCCAAAGTTATAGTATTAAGAGTGAGAATTAATGACTAACTATTTGTAGAATTAAGCAACCACTACCATATTTTACAAAAGAAGATAATGTCAACCTAGTAGGTAGCTGGTGGCTACTAGAGTGTGGAAAGATATTGCAGCCTAGTAGGTAACTGGTAACTACTAGGGTTGGAGGGTGATACAGTCTAGCAGGTAACCTTGGCTGCTAGGATGTTGATTGAGAGGTTTGAACCTGGTAGGTAACATGGGCTACTGGGGTGAGGAATGGAGCAATCCATAGGTAACAGGTGGCTACTGGAGCTGGAAGGTCAGATAGTGTGGTAGGTAACAAAGAGCTACTAGGAAGGAATGAGCTGAGGTAGCTCAAAAGAATCCCTTGGCCACTTACAGGAGGTCTGTAAGTGGGGCCCTTACTTAATGAACTGGTAATAGGTTTGTGATGATCCACATGGAAGCAGTTTTGTGTGACAGAAATTGCAAGATAGTATGAAGCCTGTTGTGTTCTGATGCACAGCACAGACACACAACGGGGAATCCTAACCTTATGATTGGATTTGTACTAAGTCTCAGTTAGATGACAGGGAAGGCAATACCGTTTACCTTGCGGCCCTGGATAAATAATCTCTACTAGGCGTGGCTAGAGAGAGGCGCAGAAGTACAGAAGACACAAAGACAAAAATGTGAATAGAACTTAATTTTTATTAGTGAATATGAAATGGAATATATAGTGGTTAGTAATACCACAAAACACTACCAGGACAGTAGGATCACTTGCCACAAGCATGAGTGGGGAGAGTGAGTTGCGCAGAGTCAGGAAACTGAACAATCATATTGCCTGAAGCAGAAGCCAGTTCATTTTGAGAGTCAAAAGCAAAAGCAAGAGATTCTTCTTTTAAATGGCCCAACAAAGGCGAAATTGACACATGGTGAATGCCATTCTTCACAACAAAGCTGTTTCTAAGTGATGGGGAATTACCACACAAATCTGCATAGAATTGATGATTAACCACCAACGCGGCTTCAAATATTGTTTTGTAAAATTTCCAATTGTAATACCAGGATTAAGCAGAACAATTAATCCTAACCAAAGTAATCCAAGATAAATAACCTGAGAAAGCATCAGTGCATCCTCAGCGTAAAATTCTGGGCATTGAGAAGTAACACAATTTTCAGTTTCAAGAATGTGGGGAGCTCCAAGATCAGCTGGCATGAAATTGACATTAGAGGGCACCAACAACAAAGTTCCAATTGCAGGGCCCCATCTTCCAGAAATGATGGGTTCAGAATCAGATTGTACGGAATATACCTCAACAACCCAATCACAGGATGCATTTTCAAAATGTAAATTAGAACTTGGGATAAACAATTTTTATTGAGTAAATTTTTAGGAGGACTCAACTCTTAGAGTTGAAACAGTGAAAATTATTCAATATATATATATCAAAATTGACTAGAAATACCACCTGGATCCTGGGCTCCTGTTTCTGTTTCTGTTGCATTGTCAAGTAAGTATCTGGTCCAGGTTGCAAAGAACCCTTGAATGACCAGTTTCTGACAACCCTGCCAATTAACAAGCTCATATCAGGTGACCCTCAAATCACGTCAATTTATCAACATTAGTTTGAAAGGGGGAGCTGGTTTCAGCTGGCAGACTGGAGCAGCTGTGACCCATTTTCAATCAACTGTTTGGTTCAAATCTGTTAACTTGGTCAATTTTGAAACAGGTTTCCCGGCTTTTTAAGCCTTCTTGCTTGGACAAACAATACCCGGCATTATGGAACCTACTGTGATATTTTGCAGGCAAGGGTGGATTTGGCTTCAAATAAAGACTCTATGCTGAAATTTGGTCATGAATAGTAGTTTTGAGATAGGTAGAGGCCTAGTAGATAACTTTGGCTACTAGGGAAAGTAAGACAAACCTAGTAGGTAGCTTTGGCTACTAGGAAAGGTAAGAAAAACCTAGTAGATAACTGGTGACTACTAGAGTGCTGAAAGATATTGCAGCCTAGTATGTAACTGGTGACTAATAGGGCTAGAGAGTGATACAGTCTATAAGGTAACCTTGGCTGCTAGGATGTTGATTGAGAGGTTTGAACCCAGTAGGTAACATGGGCTACTAGGGTGAGGAAGGGAGCAACCCAGTAGATAACAGGTGGCTATTGGAGCTGGAAGGTCAGACAGTGTGGTAGATAACAAAGAGCTACTAGGAAGGGATGAGCTGAGGTAGCTCAAAATAATCCCTTGGTCACTTGAAGGAGGTCTGTAAGTGAGGCCCTTACTTAACAGACTGGTAAGGGGTCCTCATCTGTGTTTCCCTAGAGGCTTTGGGGAGGTCCTGAAGCTCCCATTGGGGGCATGGATATGCTCAGGGGTGTCATCAGGGTGGCTGCTCAGGGAAGCAGCTGCAGAAACTTTTGATGATCAGGCCTCTGGGAAGTAAAGTTGGTTACTTTGCTCCTGAAAGCTCAGGACTAACCACCTAAGTGATTAAAAACAACTGCACAGACATGCAGATTGTCTGTGGTTGATGGCCTATAGTGGTGTCACTTACAGGGGCCCAGTCAAACACTAACCTACTTGAGGAAGACTTATTGCCTGAGTCTGAAACTTTAGTAATGGGGACTGAACAGTGGAACCAGGAAGTGGTTCATAGGAAAAGATCCCAGTGAAAACTAGGAAGAAGGACTGGACAATCACAGTGAGGCTAGTTGAAAGACTGGAAGATCTTAGAACCTAGGTGGTTAATGGTGCAGGTGGAACCTAGGTGCTTCAAAGGAAAGACTGGCTGATGGACTAGGAAGGACTAGCTGAAGGATATAAGGATCATGGAGAAGGACTAGTTGGAGATCTAGAAGATCATGGAGCAGGACTAGCTGAAGGTCAGGAAGATCATGGAGAAAGACTGTCCAAAGAACCAGAATATAAGGAAGCAGGTCTAGCTGGAGAACTGGAAGTTGGTTAAGAGGAACCAAAAGAAGTAGATGCTGGAGCAAGAATTCTGGATTTGAACTATTGGAAGTAGGATTATTAACAAGAAAGAAGCAGTAAAATAATTGATTAAAACTGCCAAAAGATATGATAAAAACATTGGAATAAATATTGTAGATGGAAATAAGAGGGAAATAGGAAAAATTACAGAAATAGGACTTTAAATTTATTAAGAATTGATAGAGTAGCTTGAACCCAAAGAGGCCAGAAACAAGACAGAGAAACTGTTAGGAAAAAGGCTGGAATTTTGCTGAAATGGTTAAGAAAGGAAAGAAGCAAGCAACAGGCAAGTTCAAAGTGCTAAAATGGTGAAGAAACACAGAGAAACTTGAAAAATGTTGAAGATTTAAGGGTTTGAAAATCCCTTAAGTAAAACATATGTGGAAGCGCTCAAGTTTTGCCAGAAAAACGTGATGGAAATCACAGCAAAATTGTTTGAAACACGGAGCCAATGTTATTCTGGAGCAAGACAGCAACAGGTTCTGTCAGGGACCCACTAGAGAGGGAACAAGTTCCAAATCTGATGAGCCAAGGCCCCTAAGTTGAGCCCTGGGATAACCAAACCAATAGGAACTGTGACCATTGCCAGGTGACAGAAGTGTCCTAGAAATGTGAACCAGCCCATCATTGAACTGAATCTACCCAGTAAGTAATAACACACCAGATAAGATAACAGGTAGAAGGAGGCATTTGGTCTAACCAAGGTAAGTTCAACTGATGGAGGTAGAGACGTGGACCGGGTGTACTGAAACTTTCTTCCCCAGTGACCTGAGGAATACTTGAACCAACCATTTGATAGGAACTCCTTCTGTTGGAAATCATTATGAGAAGAATTGTGCCAATCTGTGGTGGGAGTTGGATCTTAAAAAGCCAGTACCAAAGAAAGAACAAGAACTAAAAACCAGAACAGGAATTGGCTTCCTTTCATGGTTTCAAAAAGAGGGTGCAGAGATAAGCGTAGGCAAGTTTTTTAGAATAGAAGGAATAGCTTTATTGTTGGAACAAGTAGGAAGGATTGAATGTATTCTAATAAATACTTCAATAGAGGCTAGAGCGTTTTTAATAGGAGTCTTGAATGTGAGGGGATTTGCCAATAATTTGCATAAAAATAATGATTGAAACAAATACCTCTCTAAGATGTGCATTAAGTTGTGGCTTAATAATATAAGTGATTGAAAAATTATAAGGAAGACACCATAAAACAGCCACAAGATCAGAAATAATTAAGTGGTTGATAAGCTTATATCATGAGAGATCAAGTACAGAGCCTTAGTCACATATGTAACAAGTGGATCTGAGAGCATCAAGGTCAATGCAGGCAGACAATCAGGATGTGAGCAGTAAGTGATGTTGTTGGATGATTTATTAGATAGGATACACAATTTTGAAAACGGCATCTCAAAAAATGCCATCTCAAAATACGCCATCTCAAATTTTTGCTATCTCAATTTACTAGTAAAAACGCCATTTTGATTTATGGCATTTTGACTAAGAAAAAACAGTTTTAAAATTTTAGATTTTTTGAACTCCAAAAACTACCCAAAAAATTCCCAAAAATAAAAATTCAAAAGCATTTCTAGGCTTAAAAAAGCCTCAGAATTCTAAATCTGCAATAAAAAAATGGGGTCAATTATTAGCAACAAGGTTGCGTAAAGTCCAAAAGTTGAAATAATCCCAAAAACAACCATTTTCATATATTTTAACTATAAACTATGCTTTAAAATAAATATATATTTGTACCAAAAACCAAATAAGATTAAAATAATGATAAAAGTAAAGGAAATAATAGAGAAGATAGAATGGTGCTTATTGAGGAAGGATCATACATTGGTTGAAAGAGCAACTGAGATAGCTTGAAGATGCTCAAGCTTGCTATCCTTGGGATAGCAGGCAAGGACCACCTTGCTAATCTCTGTATACTTTTTCACTGCTTTGGTTTGCTTAGGGGGATCATCCTTTGTCTTCATGCCTGTTTTAAAGAGGCGGGCAGAGATGGCTTGTTGAGTCTTGAGATGGACCATGATTTTGTTGAACTTGGGCTTCTGAACCTGGACCCTTGTAGCAAATTGACTATGCCATCCTTCAAGAGAAGAGGTGGTCTTGATTAGGCCATCCTTTACCTGCTTAAAGCAGTTCCACTGGATTGAGTCACCACCCTTTCTGATGTGGCGTGCTCCTTGAAACACTCCAACCCATTGAGTTTCAAAATACTCTATGAATGGAGAAAAGGCTACCTGGTTGGCAATAATTTAGGGATGGTGGAGGAGGGCGTTGTAGAAGGCATTTGTCTCCTCCTTCTGCACAAGGGCAAGGGCAGCAAAGCAGTTGAACACGTCCTTTGCTTCCTTTGTGCCTTCAGTGTAGACCATCTCATGAAGTGCAGAGCACTTTTGAAGGCGGCGGCAGAGTGCCTGCCAAAAGTGAAAGTAGCATCCCTGAGGGGAGCTCTTGAAGACTCTAATAAAAGCATTGGCCTGAGCCTGCTCAAAATCTACTACCATGTATTCATGGTATGGAAGTCTTTCGGGATTTTTCTTGATTGGAGTGGCTTCCTCTGACTGGGCCTTTTTCTTGCGCCATCTAGTCTCCTTTGGCTCCTCTTCAATAGTTGGGAGGATCTCATCCAACTTGGCCTTTAATATTGTTAGAGCCCAGACATAAGTTTCCTGCTTCTTATTTGGGAGAAAAAAGAAGACCAGGGGAAGAACAAGATTGCCAACCTGCCCATGGATATTCCAAAGCTGGCTAAAGAGCTTTGGGCAGGTTGAGAATGTTCCATCTGCAAGCCAGGTCTTGCATTTTAAAAGGTTTTAAAGATCCTGGGAGGTAGCAAAGCAGATGGTCTGCTCTGGGGCATGTTGCCCATCATTGTGAAGGAGGAATCTCTCTTCATGCTGTGAAAGCTTTTGCTCTTCAGTTAACATCAACTGGTCAATTGATGTAGCACTGACGCCCTCAGTGCTCAGAGCATATCTCTGGTAAGTGAGATATCTCTGAAGTTTTGAGGCGCCACCAACAGTTGCCAGTTGGGTATCATTTAGATTAATGAGTGAATTGTTTACAACCTCAGTTGCAGTTTGGTCTTTGGTGGTTGGTATGACCTGGCAAAGAAACCAGCAGATCAGTTGATACAGTGGATCAAAGGGCTTGGCACAGTCCTGCCCAATAGTCAGGGCTTTAAAACGAGTGAACCCATAGGTGGTAAGTCTAGCTGGACAGCCAATGTTATCACATTTGAAGTGATGCTGACAGATGGGCTTCTTCTTGTTATTGCAGCTGAAGCTGTAGCTCTTGTGAACAAAGCCAACACCCCCTTTCTTTGTCATAATTGGATAGCTGACAGGGTATGTGGCAGGCACAGCAAATGTGCCATTTCTGTTGCATACATTGTGGATTGAGTTAAGATCCCAGAGCTCAATAGGCTCATCTGCAGGAGCACCAGGCTCAGGCTCCTGCTCTTCTTCATCCTCAGGCTCTGGTGAGGGTTTAGGTGTCTTGAGAGGAGCTTTACCCTTAGCAGGCTGCTTTTTAGGGGTAGTTTTGGCCTTCTTAGCCTTGGGAGGAGTGGTCTTGCCTTTGGAGGCCTTGGAGGCCTTGGACGCAGCTTTGTTGATGGACTTGGGAGGCATCTAAAAGTGAATTAGTATCAAAATATGAGCAATTTGGGGGTTGTTTTCAAAGAGAAAACCAAGAATGTTTTTAATATAAAAGTATCAATTTTTACATAGAATTGTAGAGGAGATCAAATAATATATACTATCAAAATTTCAATGTTTTTTATTTTGAAAAAATAATTTTTTTATTTGTAACGCAAGTAGGCAAAACTTTGAGTTTTGACTGAAAACTTGCTCTTGAGATGGTGTTTTTGAAGTGACGTAATTGAGGTGCCATAGCTCAAAAACATAGTGTTTTTGACCATTTTTTATATTAAATTAACAAATTTACAATGCAGCTACCTCAACCGGGCCAAAGAGTAAAACTTGAATTTCTCAAAAACTAGCTTATATAACTGGGGTTAAAAAGTACCCAGTTGTTTAGAGGAGATCAAAAAATATATATTTGCAAATTTTCATGTTTTCTTACATTTTTTAATAATGTTGGTTTTGACGTGAAACTATACTTTTGAAAAGTGGAAAGCAAGAATTGTGGTGGTGGAATTGATATAGCGTAGCCTGGCGTCATATGTAATTTCCCCTTATTTTCCCCTTATTTTCCCCTGTCCATTGTGCGCATCAAAACAATTGGGTGATGTAAAACTTGATGGAATTTGAAGTGACGTAAATCAAAATGGCGTAATCACCCTCTTCCATATTAAAATCACTATTAAAATATTTTATTGATGAAACCCTTATCAACATATCCATGTATAATAAAGTTATAAATTACATATAACAAAACTGGGTTTTTAAACCCAGCAATGACAATCACTAGAAGGACTATCATAGTGGCGTCTATTTAGGTTGTTCTTATTATAAGTGTCTTAGATTAATACTATAGGAAAATTTTCTGGCACTATACCACAGGCTTTATTTTAGTTCAGGTATAAGCTTATTTTAGTTTAAGGTAGATGGCGTAATTTGAAATGATGTAAAGTCAAGATGGGGTAAACACGCCCCACACTAAGTGTTTTCATATGTAAATAAAGTTAGCAAAATAAGATTTAATTAATCTGACTTGAAGTGACAGAATTGAGATGGCGTAAATTTGAGATACTATATTATAAAAGTATATGTAAATTTTAACTATTTTATTGTTTATTTTATTTTTTTGAGATGCCGTTTTTGAAATGGCGTATCCTACCATTTATTAACAGTTTTGAAAGTAGATTCAAAGGGCGGAGCAAAAGTTGAGAGAATTATATCAATATAAATAGGTAATTTAAGTTGTAACTTTGACTGTGGGCTAACATTTGCCATTTCTTTTGGGTTCTGGGTTTGATCCCTATCCAAGATGTTGTTGATACTATTGGATGGACTATAAAATTCTTTGTTGTATTCTGGATAGAGAGTTACTGGTGAGATTGAACAATTTCCAATTAAAGAGAAATTGTTGTTGTCAGGAAATAATTCCCTGACAGGTTCAAACCAGGGTCAAGAGTTAGTCATTTGGGTAAACGTTTTGGCAAAACAGTTGAATTTGGGCAAATGATTGGCTGCAGGTCAAAGATTGTTTGATTGCTGTTTTAAGGGCTTTAATTGAATGTTTTAAGCCTAAAAAATGAGGAAATTAATCAGGAAAAGCATGGTTTTAATTGGCTGAAGTAAGTTAAAATATTTAATTTATTATAGAGAAGAAAAAACTGGATAGTTTAAGCCTGGAAAACCAGGAGTTCTGAGAGAATAAGGACTAAACAAGGAGCTATAAAAGGGAGTTCAATCTGAGACTTTTCAGGAACTGGACAAAGTGAAATAAAAAGTTCACTAGAGCTACACAGAGATCTGGAGACCAAGATAAAGATGCAGAAGCCCAAGACAAAGGTGTAGGAGCCCAAGATTAAGGAGTTTGGGCTTAAGATAAAGGAGCCAAAGTTGAGCAAGGAGAAGGTGTCCAAGAAAAAAGTGCAGTAGTCTAAGACCAAGTACAAAGAGTCTAAGATATTGTTGGAGGACTTCAAGTATTGGCACATCTATATTGTTTCCTAGACCCCCAGACAATATAACAGAAGTTTTCTAAGAGCATATTCCTTCTGAAAGCAAATAAAAGCCTGTTTTGACCCCTGCCCAAATTTTCAGTAGTATAGATAGACCCTATGAATGAGTTGCTCAATATCTTCTACCCTAGTCAAGGGGATGAAGACACCTACTGCCAAAGCTGTTGAAGGTTTGCCACTAGTAAGTCTTCCCAGGAGGAGTGGGAGAGATCAACTAGACACCTTGAGATGACAGATAGGGGAAGGGAGTTTATAGGAAATGAGTTTACTAGGTTGTTACAAGAATGGTACAGACCCACAGAGGGGTTGGCGCCCGCTGAAGTACAGGTGCATGGTGGGGATGCCCGCCTAGTCATAGGTAAAGTATTGGAAGAGTTTGCAGTAATGCAAGCCAAGTATAAGAAACTTCAAGCAAGCCACCTACCGCTACTAGGGAATGACAACTCCTTTCAGTTAGTCCCTGGCTATGACCCAGGACACAAATTGGGGACTGGTGAACAGGACACCCCAAATGTGGATACTCACAAGTGTATCAAGATGAGTTGGATATACATGGTGGTTTCTTGCCTTGTTTTATGATGAGAGTAGCGCTATCCCAGTTGATATGAGGTTTGGTCTTTCTCATCCAGTCCAGGCCAAGTATAATATCATACTTGGGGATTGGTATGATTGTGCCACTAAGCGTAGTTTGTACGTCTCCTTTTGGGTGAAGAAAGGTTTTGCCTCTTTAGAACTGGTGTACTTCTATTATCTGCCATGATAACCCCTTTGAAGTGGCTTTGGACTGTGGGTAGTTTCATGAGGTTGGCAAATTTCTTGTTAACAAGGGATTGGTTGGCTCCAGTTTCAAATAGTGCTGTGCCCTGATATCTGAAAAAGTGGAAAGGATAAGTGAGGAGTTTATTTTCAGTTTGTGAGGCAAATAGTAGAGGATTGCTGGAGGGTAATTGGATCATGGTGATTGAGTCCACGTCTTGGTCCCTGTACAAGTCTTGCAAAGCAGGGGAGGGTGGCTTGCCTAAGAACTTCCCTGAGCTTTTCCCTCCTTGGTGGTGTAATCAGTGCTCATTTGATTTGCTTGAGCAGTACAATTTCTGCCTCAAGGATGGGAGTTGTTGGCTTGGTTGTTCTGCTTGTTAGGTTGAGGGTCCTTTTTTGCTGTGGACTTTCTTTTTGTTTGTTGGTTACATGCAGGTTGTCAGATTTTTGTGCAGCTTGTTTTCCTTCCAAGAATGTGTCTTGGAGGTTCTTACAGCGGCTCATGTCAAATTGTTGTCTGGTGTGTGTGGGGAGGCCATTATTGAAATTCATTTGTGGGCCTAGCCTCATCAAAGTTGATGGTGTTGGGAGCTCAATCATGTATGTCCTCATAGGCTACAATTTACTCCTAAATAGTTCCTGTCATTTTGAAGGTTCTGAGTTCTGTCATGATCACAACTTCACAGTCCTTTATTGTAAATTTTCCAGGAAGGCAGCTTTGAACATGTCTGAGTCTTTTTTGTGACCAGGATGTTGCTCAAACCATTCACTTACAAAGTGTGAGGCAGCCCTGGTAACACTTAAAGCAATCTCACTTGCCCAGAGCTTGTGGGGGTAGCCCACTTGTGTAGATTTGTTTTGGGTACTTTGAATCCAGAGGTTGGCATTTTATCAATATAGTCCTGAGAACATCCCAATCTCTTCTGAAAGAGGTGCTGAAATAAGATGCTGGGTATTTTGGGCATGCCCTGTGTTGGAGGTGGGTTCAAGACTCCTTGAGTACTGAGAAAATTGTATTGTTTGGTTGATATAAGAATATTGTTGAAGACAGTGAATCCTGTGGAGACATCCTGATCTTCTTCATATTGTCTCCAGCCAGTGGGGAGTGCCATCTTCTAGGTTTTTTCTTTGGAGGAATTTTTTCTTTAAGTTGTGTAGATGTGGATAACCTACTTCTGCTACTACTGTTGAGTATATAATTCTGGGAAGTATAATAAACAAGTAAAGGGGAAAATTAAGAAGAGAATGATACTTTATTTGATAGAAGTTTAGAGTATTATATAGTATCATTAGAAGCCACATGATATCTATGTACGTCATGGTAGGCATGGGGCTTATCCAAGTAATTGTTTCTCTTAAGTCATGAGTTCTGTCTGATTAGTGTTCCTTTTAGGACTCAAAAGGTTTGATCCCCATAATAGATGGGCAATTTATAGGAGTGCCACTGACTTAATGATTAGTTGGGGAATCACTTGGGGAACTACTTTTCTGAGAGAGAGTAATTGAAGATGTTGTACACTATTAACAAAAAAACTTGCAGAGCTCCAGCAATACCCAGATGACACTGAATGGCAGGTCACGGCTTTGACTGTGGCCCCAAAGATCCACCTCAGCCAGTATATTCTGCCCCCTCCCAAATTCTGTAAGCTGTTCCTTCTTCTTGTCTGGGACTTTGTCAAAACCATGTCATATCAAAACTTACCCAAAATAAAGAGAGGACAAGAAGAAGTCCGTTTCTGTTTCCTGACTGAACACACAATATCTCACATTCTAATTCTTTTTAAAAAATAATAACCTTACTAACAGCTTGTCTGATGTCCTGCCCGCTGTTGTGGGCGTCCTTGAAGACTTTGGGGCCTCCTGGTTTTCCAAAAAAGACTGGAATACTTCCAACCATAGAAAAAACCTTTGCTAACACATCCCTAAAAAATAAAATAAGTACAATATATAATAAATTTTGTTAGTTCTTGGCCCTGTTTGCAGGGCAGTGAGTTCACTTAATTGTTTACCTAGATCTTGTTATAATAATGGGGATTAAAACAGAGGCTTGTGGTACACTAGACATAATAACTAAGCTGGAAAAAATCTGCCATGTACTAGATGAAAAATGGATTGCATCTGGGTGCAGCTCAATAGAGCACATTATCCAGGACACAGTTATTCTGGCCACCACCTATGAAATGTCAGCTCCACCAGAAAAGATCCTTTTGGCCAATTGTATCACAGTGCTCTCATAATCAAGCCGCTGCAAGCTATATAGTACAGGAGCCATGTCAATATACACTTTGGCAATAGAAATTTCTAGTTTATTTCAAAGACCAGCTCTATGAATTCCACCAATCACATCCCTAATAAAGCTCTTCAACTCAAATAAAAGTTATACTCTCTTATATATGTCTATTTTAAAATACAAAATATTTACATCATTCATCTACAACAAATAAATACATATTTAAAATAAATATTTTACACTATTTTTTCATTCATTTGGCTTTGCTTTGCTAATTTTTATTATATCTGACAGTTTTACAGGAAGGATCACAGAAATAATGTCAATATAAATTAAACTAAATAAAAACAAATATTAAAAAATAAAATGCAGAATAAAATATTTGGAATTGCTAAGCTTTTAATTGATTGGCTGCTTGGAGAGGCACACAGGGAGAAAAAATCAGTGTGACCATAGAATCTAGCCACAGTCTCAGGTGGAAGGGTATGGACCCCAACCTGCAGCAAATCTGTAAGGGCCGTGAAACACAAAATCCCTAACCTGGGAATCAAACCCGCGACCTTTACTGGAAAGCAAAAACACAGGAGGCCGCGCAAACCCGCTGGGGGATTCAAACCGCCCACAAACCACCAGGGCGGTTGCAAGCCAACTCTTGAAAGAGAGATTGGCTTAAATACTCTTGATACAACAGAAACAGTTGAAATTACCAGGGCCAGTTTGATAACTGGCCCAGGGGGGCTAGCAGCCCCCAACGGTAGCAGAGCTACCAGCTCCAATGCTACAAATGAGCTGGGTGGCTCTCATCAATTAATCAATGATTATTGCTGGGTTATTCAGCAGATCCAGTATCAACTGGATCTGTTGAATAACTTAGGAATTAAATCATTTACTATCCAAATTAAAGCAGCCAGTCCCACAAAAATTAGAGCTCCTGTTCCAGTCCCATCTTCCAGTCCTGACCCACATGCCACCCTGCAGCCCACCCACAAGTTCAATGCCACTTCACCCACTGATGTAATGAAGCATCACCTGATGGAAGATGTTCCAGTATCCCCTTCCAATCAAACAATCCCTGTTAAAGAAGATCCCAAAACCTTTGAAACCCTCACAATGCCTGCACCTGCCAACTGTTTCATTGGGTCAAGCTCAGATGAACAGCCACTCAGCCAGGAATTTGCATCAGATAACAATTCCCCTACCCAAGAGCAAGTCCAAACTGCCAAGCAATCCCAGCCCCAAATGATTAAGCATAATATGATTAGCTGCCAATCAACTTCCAGAAATCTGGCTGATCTCCAGATGAAACCAGATAAGCCAAACCCAGGCCCCAGAGCTTTCCCCAGCCATGAGTCAAGCAACTAATCCCCTCACCCAAGTCCAGAGAACTTCCCATCTACTCAGTCCAAAATTCTTGGGACCACATTCCTTGTTCTCAAGAATTCCTCCCCCCTTTTCAAAGTACCTGTGACCAAAGGTTGGGCTACTAGAGCCCACCAAGAAGCTGCCAGTAGTTGCTTCCAAGAAAGACCTGATGAATGGTATAAAAACCATTTCCCTCCAATTAAGACAGACACAGACAACGTTAAATAAAGTGTATGGTCCATAGAGTATTCTTTGCCTTTATACCCCATATTCTTTTATCACCTTGGACAATTACTTACCAACCAACTCAGTCACCAGAGTCACCACCAGTAGAAACAGTAGAACTCATAGCCATGGACTACCAACCAGGGCCCGGCCCTGGATGGACCAGCAGCTCCAACCCTCCTACTCCTCCACCAACCCCACAACCATCTGCTGAGGCCATTCCTTATGACCACAGCAGATATGGGATGGTCATTCTGACCATCCTTAGTCTTTTGAGGTGTATTACCTCACCTAGGAGCCTATTGTCCACTTGCAGCTGGAATGCTGTACCTATCCTGCTCCTTGCCCTCCTTGTATTGGGCCTTGGTGTCACAATATCCTGATGGGTGGACTTCTTCCCAGCCTCCTTGGTTTGATGCTACTCCCGGCCATGACAAAATCAAACAAGGCCTCAGGCCCAGATGGTGTCCCCCGCTTGAAACGCAATTGGGTTCCAGAATGAAAAATAACCAGGAAGAAGCAATAGGCACATAAGTGCTGCAGCCAATGGCCGTGGGCCAATTACCACACCTGTCTCAGTCATTAGAAACTCCTCAAGAATGTCAGCCACCTTCCAGAGTCCAAAATTACCCAACACAATGATATCAGGGAACCCCAAGTTGGTGGGCCTGAGGCACTCCCAGACCAATTGGAAAAATACAATGAAGGTCATGCTATTCTGGGTACCCTTGATCATCTGGTACAGTTCAATGCCAAGGGGACCAAGAAGGTCTATCATGGAGTAGGCTAAAGCATAACCAGACGTACACCAGGATACACCATCTTTGGCACCTTTGGGCACATAGCCGTAAGCATTGCAAATAGAGGGCATAGAGGATGCTTCATCAATATAGTAGAATTTTGCTGTGCTGTTATCCTTTAGTGTGGTGTAAATCTTAACGCATTTATGCCAGGTCTCAAGGCTCAATGGGCTATCTCAATTGAATAGGGATACCATGAGCTTTCTCTAGGAGACCCCCACTCCTCTGACCAGGCAATAGTAAAGTGGAATCAAGGCCTCAATTCCAAAAACATATTTTATCACTGTCTGTATATTTTCCCGTTCAAGATGGCAATTTTGGTGATCCACTGCTTGATTGGCCAGATGTGCTCCTTATTTAGGATGGTTGACTTGGGCTTGGATCTCTTCACAAGGAGAACCTGCTGGGGTTCAGGTACATACTATACAGCCAGTGTGCTGATTTTTCTGGTACACAGATGGCTGCTGTAGCCTTCTTGTAGTTCTGAGTGTCCTTGATAAGCTTGATAAGGGTTTCACAGGTGTAGTCTGGGATCATCATGATCTTGGGAGTTTTCTAGGGTAGGTATCACCTCTGCAGGTTCTGCCAAGGCACAGGGCATAGGCACCTGGCTGTAAAGCCAGTAACCTTTTTTAGCACCTTATGCCCATCCACAGTTTGATGATATTGTGGCACTTTGTTGTTGTCTTGCCCCTTGCGCTACTCACATAAGTCTGGTAGGTGGTATTCAGAGCAGGGTTTATACTCTCTATAAGACTAGCAGAAATATCATCTCAGTGGTACATATGGTTGTATACCAAAGACACCCTCTCGGTGGTGGTGGTGCTTACTGTTCTGGTGGTGGTGATCCTGATGGCCTTCCTAGACAGCTTTGGCATTCTTGGGTTAATACTAGCCGCTCTTCTAGTCTGGGTGCTTTGGGTTTATTCCTGTGTTTGTGTGGTTTGGGGTTTGCTACCTAACTCAGAACAGCTCCCACTGTCCACCTCCTGGACTAAAGACACTTTGTTCTTTGACCCACAAGGGTGTCTACATCTGTGGCGCACTCCTTTGGCTCCTTGGCTATGTTGTTGTGATGCGTCCATTTAGGTATAGAAATAAAATTAGATTAAATCACCTTAACTATATTTGTTTAATGTAATGTTTATCTGTCAAAATCTGGTAGCATAGAAGCTTGTAGCCACTACTGTTTATTTCAAATTAGGGGTTAAAGTCTCTATATCTATTGTTTTTGGTTGGAAATGTGCACTTTTGGCTGTATGTTTTGATAAATTTGATCTTTTTATTAATTTTAATCCCAAAACAGACCCTCAGAGCGTTTATTTCCTTTTTGTGTTCTAGATTGTATGTCTTAATTAGGATGTACTGGTAACAGCATTATAGATCCATAGATTTGTTTGGATATTTGATGGTTTTGCCGTCAGTTCCAGTTGCTATTGGGGTTCGTTGAGGGGCAAGTTTTTCACTTTACTGGCAGAGTTCATTTTTGTTCTCAAAAACCTTAGTAAACATAGTAGCTCTGTCTTGTACTTGAAATCACTTCGTTCTAGTGATTGGGATGTTTGTTGTTGGATCATCATCGATTCGTTCTCGGTTTACATCATTCATTGTGTGGCTGGACATGTTTGCCAAATAGCGCACATCTTCTGTGGAGTTAGCTCCTATTTCTATCAAGAAAGTTGAAATTTATCATGTGATTGAGCCAAGTCGTCCTGGGCTGAACAATGTCTGTTTCTCTCAACAGGTTAGAAAACTACTGGACCTATAGGTGACATAAAATTTGTGTTTCAACCTTTTTAGATCTATCGATTAACAGGGTTAGCTTTTTAGCCGAGTTTAACTTGATGGGAATCCCTAAAGATACTGGATAGATTGTTTCTTAGCACTGGCAGGAATCAAAGCTATAGAATTCAGTATAGCGGTTCCCAACCTTGAAAAAATCTATTAAAATAACTAAATTAAAATCTGCAACACCTTTAAACAGTGGCGGAAATAAGCCACCAAGTTACATGCAGTGAAAAAGCGATCAGACGCAAGCTGGATGTAAACTAGGTTTTTTAGATGGACATCGCTGGCAGAAATCTAAGTGATGGGTCATGAAGCTGAGCTATTTAAGTACAGTCTCGATTCATTTATTATTTTTGAATTTAGTAGATCTGGGGACTGATATTTACTTTTGAGTGGTTTCAGTATAACTTGTGAAGGTTTGAACCTACTTTCGCTTTGTTAAACTTCACACCCCTGAACTCATCCGTGCTGGGTGTGATTCTACCTGAATCGGGCTTTAAGTGCGTAAGAAAGCTTTAAGAGTTCAGCATCTGCCATGTTCTCACGTAAAATAGGATATCTAAACCTGCCGTTTAATATTAGTTTCTCTGGGCATATCCCACTTGCAGAATATTGTTTTAAACACTATGTTTTATCAAACTTTGCGCCAAAGGGAAATACGTGATGGGATGCTTTTGCAGTATACTTTTACTGATTTTGATTCCTTCTATACAGGATTGGTTCAAGCTTTATTAACTTTACATTATAACTAAAAACTTGGTCATGTTAAATAGTTCCTGCCACTTTTGGTGAAAATTATTCCTTCCAACAAGCAAAAGTGCTTAGGTGATCTATGCAGATTGATTGGATATGGGTTTGAGAAAGCACAGTGTGGAGTTACTCTCTTTTAATAACACCAGCAGTTCCAATATAAAATAAAAGTCAGGTCTAGCTTTGTTGTAGTGAAATCCCTCTTACCAAAACCCCAATTTGCTGAACTTATCAAAGGAGAACATCCAAACAGGCCATGTAGATGATGGAAGCTTTAAGCTTAACTAACGTATTTAAAACAATTGCCCGTGCAATAAGACTGTGGTGTAGTTAATTTCTGTCAACTCTTTGGGGGAATGTATTTAAATAGAAATAACCCTTTGCTGCTTCTGGAAAGCTAACCTATCCTAATTACTTTGGCCTAATAGACAAAACTACCCCAAATAAGCAAGCAAATCAAAGCCACACACAAAATGTCCTATCTGTCATTAGGACGATGGGAGCGATGAGAAGGGTAGAAGGAGGGGGGTTGGTGGGAGCTCGGCCTTCGAAACTGATTTCTAGGGTTGTAGTTGAAGCCTTGAGGGTGGTTAGGTCCGTGTCCAGAGGGATGGGCCACGTCTGTTGACTGAGAGGTTGAGGGCGGTCTATGCTTTTGAAAGTTGCGTCTTTGGTTTCTTTCTCCCGGGGGGATGCGGGAATCGTGGGAAGAGGAAGAGGGCTTGTAGCCCTTGATATACTGAGGGCGAATGGGTTGCTTTGATCTATTATCGTTTGTGATTTGCCGTGGCATATTGGAGGCTTCCGACGAAACACTATGCTTCTTGGAGGGAAACCTGTCGACTTGAGACTCAGGATTAAGGCAAAAGATGCCGAAGCCATAGTTCCTTAGAGATTGAAGACATTCCGTAAGCTTGAGGCGGGACTGGGAATTTTGGGCGACAATCTTAATCCTTCCTGGAGTGAAGGCAATACATGCTTCGAGATTGGGGATGTAAATCTGGGTTGTGTGAGGTTGCTGAATAACAGCAATGTTCAAGAACCCCGCCTGTTGAAGAAACTTGCACACGCCGGTTGGGGTTACGGGCAAGATAAACTCTGGGCCTAAATAGTCAAAATGAGAGGCACCAGGGCAGACATCGACAGTGTATTGGCTGTCTTTTAAACACAAGATGCCGTTGATAGGTGCGACCTGGAGATGTCCAAGCCTTTTTGGATTTATGCCTCGGGCAACGTCTGGAGTGATGGTCGCCCGGCAAAGTTCATGAGCGGATGCAGCAAGCACAATCTCCAGGGAGCATGTCTCTTTGATGAATTTAGTGGCGGTGAAGCCTTTGGGGGCTAGCTCGGAGGGAAGCAGGCGTGGCAGTATAGCAGCCTTGGGTTGATGGTTCTGGATCAATTGAAAGACCATCTTCGGGTCAAGCCGCAGTTCCAGATTCAGATTCTTTATTTGGGCTGCCGTGTGTTTCCTAAGCTCGTCAAAGCTGCCGTAAAGAGGGTCAGTCAGGATGATGGCGTTCTTAGGGTCGTCCTTTAGGATGCGGATAAAATGTAAAACAGGACCAGCTCGAAGGGATGGATGACTTGTGAAGACTACACAGGGCTTGGGACGCTTCCTTGCATGATCCCAAAACTCCTCTCGGAACTTGCTAGAGTGGACACCAGAAAAGTACTTGAGCCGACCACTGGCCAACTGCTTACCGTGTCCCAGTGGCATCTCTGGCAGGTACACCATTTGTTGCAGATCAGGTTTCATCCATTCTCCAGCAATGTTGGCATAGAGTAAAGCTGCCTCGGCTGCGGGAGAGACCACCAGAATGGAGGCTGGAATGTTCTGGAAATCCAGCTGCTCTCCAATAGTAGCAATCAAATCAAACACCACTCCCTGGATATGGCAAGGGAACAAGGCGCTACCGCCCTGTCGGAGGACGCGTACCACCTCTGTACTGATGTTTGGCAAGTTCCCGGCTGACGAGGAGGCTCCGGAAGCGGTATCTGTGATCAGCAAGTGACTTGAGTTTTTAAACAGCTTCAAGTCTAATGGGAGGGGATGGTGATTGATCCCCAGGGTAGAAGCTGAGATATAGCCTAGCTGCAAATTGGTTAGATACTCAGAACCAATTACCTTTGTGTCACCGAAGCTGATCAGCCAATTCGCACTGCCCAGAGAATAGCCAGAGCAGTAGGGCTCCAGACAAAGCTTATCGTGAATTATCTAGTGAGGTTAGCAAGTGGTGAAGTGGTTCTCTACTGTGCGTTCATTGAACTGGACAGGGCGGATCTTAGCGATGCAGGCTTTGGCTTCATGCTTGTTATAGATGGCACGCCAAGGGTTGGCTCCGAATGGGCTGCCTTCATTACTGGCAGCCAAGTCTTTCAGCTCGGGAGGAAAGAGGCTGAAGAGGATTAGATAATGAAGAAAAGCTTACGTGTCAGTAGATGGCTCGCAGTCCGGGAAAGCAACAAGCGTGTCTTTGGTGCAGTGTGCATCAGGCCCAAAGTACTCGATAAACTCTTCCATCAACTGTCTGTTCCATTTAAAAGTCAATGCATGCTCCAAAACTTGAGTAATTAAATACCTTCCGAATTGATGAGTGGGCTCCGTGGCCAGAATCTGTCCGGAAAAATCTGAAAGCTCTGAAATGTAGGGAAGCCCAAGCATCTGGCGAGGATGAGTAATAACTATTGCATCGAGTTGTGAAGTATCGATTTGAGAAAACAAAGGCGTTTGTACTAATAGAGGCTGTGGCTTTTCATTTGCAGAGCTTGAATCTGAATATGCAGTAACAGAATCATGGTTGATTGGTTGATGAAGAAGCAGAGGCAAATCCAGGCCGCAATCAACAAGGATTTTAAAGTCACCTGCCTCGATCAAATGACAATTTGAAGATGACCCGTCAAAGGTCAACCTAGTTACTTTCATAGCAATGCTAGTATTGGGGCAATGTTAGCCTAAATAAAATATTAGTTTTTGCCATATAAGAGCCCTGTCAAAGCGTGTGTATAAGGCGCATTGTTAAATCTGATAAAAATTATTTCAGTTGTAAAAGAAAAACTTTATTCTTTTCAATAAAATTTAAGGCCTATAAATAAACCATTTTGAAAGGAAATCAATTTTGTCTTGGCAAATCATTTTTCGTGAGTGGTGAACCTAGACAAGCATAAAATTGAAAAAGGGGCCAGATCTAATATGCCGTAAGTTGGAGTCAAGTAATTTAAACCGCTCGTATGAAAAGATTAAGCTTACAAAACCCCAGTACCCAAATAAAATAGTTCCCAAGTAACCGAATAATTTAAAAAGGACAGTGTAAAGCTAGACCACCAGGTGCTAAGAAAGCTAAAAAAAGGTCTATAAGAAAAAGATATCACAAATAATTTAAAGTTAAGATTCGAAAGGCGGGATCTCGAGGATTCTAGCTTCCATTGGGGGTTCTTGAACGATGCACGGTTGATCGATAGTCCACAAACAGCTGGTACAACCTTAGTACAGGCACAAAGTTCGGATATCACCACCCTAAGCCGTTAATGAATCCCGAGCTAGTAGAAATAAAAAAGGTTCATTCTCGCTATATCGATAGTATTTGTCACTCCGTAAGATCTCAGTATCCCTACCCTTTAGATCGCCCCTTGAAAATACACACCCAAGCCCCCATGTACCAATAGCCCATGTCCTTACTGTTGTAAAATATCTTGAAGTCAGCTATATACTTTTCAGTAAATCAGTGAGGTCAGAGAAGTGAAGGCCCTTTTATAACCTTCCGTGATATATGCACTCAGAATTTCAACGCTGCAGCCTCAATCAGATTTGTTTTAACTTGGCTCTAGCCTGGAGATCAATCCGATTCCATAGATTAAAAACCTTTATCACGGCTCTGGGATTTCTCACCCATCATCTCCCTGAACGATACACTCTTAGAATCTTGATCCACCGTCTCAAATACTATTCGTTTCAGCCAGCCAAGTTTAAATATGAAAACAAAATACCTAAATTCTCACTCTTTAAGCTAAAAATTAAACCCTGGCAGTTAGCCAAGCAAGTATATTTGCCTTTTCCAAAAGAAACTTAACCTGCTGCAGTCCTAAAATATCTGGTCCCCAGAAGTTTGCAGGCCAAACTTCAGCCTAATTACCAGAACCAAGGTGATTAGATTATTGCGACAAGTTTCTCAGAATCCAAAGGGCACTGTTTCTCCCTGCTGGTTGATCCTTCTATAAAAGGTTGGAGGGAGGACCCTGGGTTCTGGACCTTGAGCTTAACATGAATAAGTTATGCTTGCGTTTCTCTTGGATCTTAACCAAGCCTACAGATACTTGTTTACAGTATGCTGATATCTTTTAGCCTGTCAGGAACTGAAGAGTCAGATCAGGAAAACTCCTGCACATGGCAATGAGAACAAGCTTCAGATTATAAACCAACCATTTTACTTTGAAGCACCTTTCAAGAATTGATCATTGGTACTAGATAATCAACATCTTTGTCATCCTTATGGTGTCATGGTGGAGTCACCTTCAGCAGAGGAGGAGGTAGGACAACACTGCAACATTGTGTAGATGTCACAAACAGGCAGTAGTTATGGCCAATTAGAAAAGCCAACAAGGGGCAGCTACATAGGCTTTTTCAGATGTAAACTAGTGAAGGAATTATTAAGCTCTTTTTGAGTGGGAAGAGAAAAGAATTGTCGAGGATCTGGATGTACAAGTATTCTGGCTATCACCATCACACCTAACATCCAGTCATCGCCCGATTTGGTGCCTTTCCAATATACTGTTTGATATACCAGAAATAGCAACAAATCAATATCACATGACTGTCCAGGTATCCAATGACTCAAACCCATCCTGCACATAACCAACCCCTAGGTTTGATCCAACTAAATCTCTGCCACAGTCAAGTCTATATAAGTCTAAAGTATTATCCAATAAAATATACTTCTCTTCTTTCCTAATTCCATATTTGAAGCTTCCCCAAAAAGGTGCTCCTTATCACTGGTAGCAGCTACAGTTTTTGACCACGCCCATGAAAGAGAAAATGACTGACCAAAACCTGCCCACCTTAGCTCACGTACTCAACCAGGCCACATCCCAAGATACCTGGAAAACGTACTTCAGCGCCCACGACATTGACGAAGATATTCCTAGTGGATGCACCATATTCAAAGGTCTGGTCATGCCCAAAGCATGCACCAAGATAATTCAATACAGTTGCTCTCTTCAACCACAAACAAATTCACAACCACCTATCACAGGTGAAGTGACTAACACCAAATGCATTGGTATTGACAAGTTCTTTGGCAAAAACAAAGAAAATGTCATCAACTGGCTAGACCACTCAGCCGCTAAACTCCGCGCCAGCTACATCCCCCATGAGAAATGGGTCCAGGAAGCCAGCAAGCGCCTGTACAAGGCCGCAGCTAACTGGTTTGCCACCTGGGTCAACTCACAAACTGACAAACAGCTTGATAACTGGGGAGAGTTCAAAGTGGACATCACACACAATTTCCACGTCACCAAATCCCTCCAAGACATTGCAATACAGCTCAGTGATCTTCCTCAGAAGACCACTATTATAGCTTACGCCAACAAATTTGAGGAAATACATTGCAAAATCCAAAACCCAGCACAAGCTGATAATGTACACACCAGAGCATCATTCATCAACAGAATGAAACCCTCTGTTGCTGTCCTCATCCGCCCAGAAGCAAATACCTCCATGCCCGCGCTCATTGCTGAAGCCAAGCGCGCTGAAAAACGCGCCAACATGGAATATGCTGCACGCAACAGCAATTGCTTCTCAAACAGCAATGGCAGAGAAAATGAAAATGGCAATAAATGCCAAAATACCAACCATAACAACGGCAACTCCAATTGTAACAATGGCAATCACAGCCAAAGCGCAAACTGCTCCTGTCCCAAGAAAGAGGACACTGCCGAAGTTAACAATGCTGAAGTAGCAACCCGCTACAAATCTGACCCCACATTCTCTGACCTCAAAGGTCTCAAAACAGAGGAACAGGGAAAAGAGGAGGGGGAACAGGACTAAGTGCCCCTGTCTCCCCCAACTTGACAAGAAGAATTATGAAGGCACAAACTTTGCTGCTCCCATCCCCCGTGTCCCGCAATCCTCCATTTTTATGAACATAAAAATTAAAGATTGCTCACAACTTCTTGTCTATCCATGCACTTACAAATCACATACACATAAAATTTTATTTGACTCTGGTGCATAACACACTATGGTTAGCAACCCTTTTGTAACCAAGTACAAAATACCAGCTGTCAAATCCAACTTCAAATATGCCAGAATGGCAGACAAATCAAAAGTTCTACTCAAAGGCAAAACAACTCCCTTCAGAATCGACCTCCAAGGCATAAAAACTTCCATCAAAGGACTTTTCATGAACAACATAAACTACAACATTGTAGCAGGCATGGTCTGGTTCACTCGAGTGAATACCAGCATATGTTGAAAAACAAAAACCATGACAATAAAACTCAATGGAGTCAATTTCAACATTCTCAAAGAACCCAACGACCTAATTCTAAGAGACACAGTATTTGACTAAGTCATAAATCAAGATGACTCTGAACATCTAACCAAAGACAGTACCCTCCACATAATGAGGTACTCCGAATTTAATAATATACAAACACAAAAGATCCAATATCCAGAACTTGCGGCACTCCTAAATGAATATGCTCATATATTCAAGGAAGAACTCACAGAGTTACCCCCCCCCAAACAAGAGGTCAAACATGGCATTGACTTATTCAAAGCCATGCCCAAACCTGCACCCCTCTACAGACTCTCCCCCATTGAGACCCAAACACTTAAAGCCCACATTGAGGACAATCTAGCCAAAGGATTCATTTGCCCGTCTGAATCCCCGTGAGGGGCAGCAGTTTTCTTTGTAAAGAAGAAAGAAGGATCCCTTTGCTTAGTTACTGACTACAGAGCACTAAACGCAAGTACAGTAAAGAATAAATACCCACTTCCCCTCATAGAAGACCTATTTGCAAGGCTCTCTGTAGCAAAAACTTTCTCAGAAATTGACCTCACATCTGGTTATAACCAAGTTGAAGTCAAAGAGAATGACATACCAAAGACCGCATTCTGCACGCAATTTGGGTCGTTTGAATTTAAAGTAATGAACTTTGGGATGACCAACGCTCTCGCAACATTTGTCACCATGATAAACCAAGCACTAAATGGTCTCTCAAACACATTATGTTACCTTAACAACATCATCATATTTTCAAAAACAAAAGAGGAACACCTCACGCATATCTGCAAGACACTCAATCAACTTTCAAAGCACAAACTATATGCAAAACCAAGTAAGTGCCAATTTATGGAAAAGGAACTCTTGTTCTCGGGCCACATTGTCTCTGACGGTGGCATCAAAGCAGACCCAGATAAAATAAAAGCCATAAATAACATGCAACGCCCCACCTCTGTGAAACAAGTTAGATGCTTTCTCAGTATGGTAGCTTACCTAAGGAAATACATCAAAGTCTGCGGAAAGCTCACCGCACCAATCAATGACTTAACTAAGGGTAATGCCAAAAAGAAATTTATCTGGACTTCAGAATGTAACAAGAATTTCCAACTATTAAAACAAGCTTTGATTGAAGCACCAATCTTGCAATCCTCTAATAACAACAGGTGCTACAAGCTTGAGTCAGACGCTAGTGACACCGCCATTGGCGCAGTCCTACGTATCTGCCAGCCAGGGCAGCAAGATTTCCTGCCAGTATGTTACAAAAGCAGAAAACTAACAAACACTGAGCAAAGGTACCCAATACACAATAAAGAATTGCTAGCAATATATCACGCATGCAAGAAATGGAGATGTTATCTCAAAGGACACTTAAACGTCCAAGTGCTAACTGACCACAAATCCTTAATCTATTTCAAAACTCAGAACGCACTCATGCGGCGCCAAGCCAAATGGATGTCCTTGCTGGAACAGCTTAACCTGGACATCCAATAAAAAAAGGGGGCAGAGCTGGTCACAGCCAATGCTCTCTCTAGGCTATGCCAGCCAAGAGAGGATCACCCTGACCACCTGGACCCTGACTGGCCTAACCTATACAACACTGAGTACTAGACAACAGGAAAGGATCCCTCCACACATCAACTAACCCATGATACACTAGTAAGGAATGAAAAACATTTCCACATATCAAATAGCACGGTATATCAAATCATCAAAGATAAACACATTTCATACATCCCACTCACAAAAAGAGTTGACACTATACTAAGACACCATTGTCTGCTAGGACACACAAAGGCTAACAACCTATATCTCACATTAAAAGAGATAGTATGGTGGCCCAACCTGAAGTAAGACATAATTGATGTTCTAAAAAGTGTACAGTATGTGAAAAATACGCCAGCACCAAGGCGCCACAGCCAACAGTTAACCCAGTACCTGACCCTGAACCATTTAAGGTTTGGGGACTGGACGTAGTGGGACCCTTCCCAGAAACCAAAACAAATCAACATTTCCTAATTGTGGCCATCAACTTTGCCACATGTTGGCCCATCTGCTGGGCAACAAAAGATCACAAGGCGGAAACAATAAATCAATTCATCAATAAAGCAATCATAGCAGACTACAGCACTCCAGACTACATCATAACAGATGGAGCAAAAGAGCTAACAGACCACGTAGTAAATGACAATCTAAAAACAAAGAACATCAAACACTCCACAACCTTGCCCTACAGGCCACAGGCCAACGGCAGAGTTGAACTCCTGAACAGCAGCCTTATCAGAACCCTGGAGAAAATAATGGATGGCAAAGCCAAAGACACATGGCTGCTCTATGTGAAACATGCATTACTAGTTTCCCGACTCGTACCAATCAAGGTACAGGCTACTCACTGTTTGAACTAACATACAGGTGCAAGCCAGAAATAGTCACCCATAATAACCAACCATATGTAAAGATCCACCAGGAAAACCTCCCACAGTAGAACAGAAACCAGCTCTACAACACATACGCCTCAAAGCCAAACTGGCTGAAATAAAGAGACTCAAAACTCAAAAGGTGACCTCAACAGAGGACCCACTCCCCATCAACTCCTCTGTCTGGGTCCTAGCCAGGAACAGAAAGAAACTAGACTCAGTAAATAGGGGACCAGGAAGAATCATCAGATGCCAACCAGACAGGAACACCTACCTGGTTAAGTTCCAGGGTGCCAAAGAGCCCATCACCAAAAAGTACCACAGGTCTCGCCTTCGCCCTAGAAAAGGAGAACACTCGACCCAGTTGGTGCCCACTAGTAAACAACTCCAGGAACATCAGGCGGCAGCCGTCAAGACAAAGCCCCCTCCTGATGTACCCAATTAACCCCTTAAGGGGGCAACAGCGCCCATGTTGACACTAAAAATGTCAACAGTGGCCATGTTGACACTTTTAATATTGACACTATAATAAAGTGACGACCCAGTTTTACTTAATGTCGTTTCCTGGATGTTGACACTTTTTTAATTAACAGCACACTTTACCCTTAACATTTTTAATATAAAAAATTATTTTAAAATACTTTATTATACTAAAATGACACCAGAAAGTTCAAAAATGCAATAAAAAACCATAAGTAATAAGAATAAGGAGATATAAGCAACTATTTTTCAGTTTACTATGTAAATTACACTCTTTATTATAAAATTATTTTTTATTCCCATAAAAATTAAAATTCCAATGAACCAAAAATAAAGATGTTTTTATATATCATAATAACCACAAAATATAAGAAAATTCTAATTTTAATTTATTATACTTTATATAAGCATAACTGAAATTATCTCATAGCTTAAAGATAAATTAACAAAATATAAGATATTTCTTACAAAACCACATTTAAACTGTATCTGAAACTTACCATTTATACCTAAAAAGATTATTACTATCCAAAAAAATTAAAAAATTAAAAGTTTAAAAGTAAAAAATATATAGGCAAAGCAAAGCAAAGTTTATTTGGCTAATTAAAGCCATCAGCAAGAGCAGTTGCAACATCTTCTAGGTACTTCTTAATCTCTGCCACCTTGTACTTCTTCTTCACTACCTTCTGCATGTCCTCCTGGTAGTCTTGCTCCTTGGACTTTCTCTTCTTGGGGGCCACCTGGTTGGCCAGGTCGCGGAACTTGGAGACAGTCTGGGCCTGCTCCTCCTGCAGCTTGGAGAAGAACTTGTTGAACTTGGGGTTAGTCCCAAACTTGGTCTTCAAGTGCTTTTTCCAAACCTCAAGGCTAGAGGTGGTCTTCATCTCCCCCTTGAGGCAGGCGCCTTGACAGTTCCAAGGGGCAGTGGCCCCGCTCTTACCTCTCTGGGCAGTCACCTTCTTGCCCACCCATTGCCGCTCAAAGTACTCCAGGTAGCCTTCAAAAATGGTGGAGTGCTTCTTGATATAATCATCCTCCTGGAGGGCCTCAAAGCCAAGCCCAGTATGCTCTGGGCGCACAAAAGCTAATGCAGCAAACTGGGTCAGGGCAAAGCGGCACTTACCCTTACCATTGTTAAGATACTTGTCAAAAAGGTCCTTCTCACTCTTTAGATTCTTGACAAGGGCCTGCCAAAAATGGAAGAAGCAGCCCTGGACTTCTCCATCAAAGTTGGCCTGGAAGGCTCTGAACTGAGCCTGCTCAAAGTCCATAATGATCACCTTTGGCCCAAGTGAGCGTGCATGAGCTAGCTGCTCAGCGGCTAAGGTTGCCTCATCCTTCTCAGCAGAGGAGGGATTGGCCCTTGTGGTGTGGGTGGGAGGGGGGAGCTGGTTGGTGGGAAGGGAGCTCAAAGCATCCAGGACAATCTTGAAAGCTCTGGCATAGACCTCTGTCTTGGCACCAGGAAGGAGAAAGAACACAGAGGGATGACCTGGTCATTGAACTGCCCATGCAGGACCCAAAGCTGCTTGAAGAGAGGGGGGCAAGTAGCAAATGTGCCGTTGCACAGCTAGGTGGTAGCAGTGTTCAGCTGCTCCAGGTTTTGGGTTGTGGCGTAGGCTACAATCCTATCCTCCACTTCCTGCTCATTGTCATGGAGCAGGAACATCTCACCACCCTCTGTCTTCTTGAGGGCATCAGTGAGGACCAGGTCCTTGATGTTGGTGGCACTCTTGGCCAGGGGGTTTGAGGCTTGACGCCTATCACTCACAAACTTGACCAACTGGGTGTGAGTAGGGACCCTCTTGAGGTTGGTAGGGGTCAGGTACTTGCAAGCAAGCACAGCCAGCTGGGTGGCAGAAAGGTCTTTGGAAGTGGGCATAATCTGCACCAGATATCACTTGAGGAGGCGGGAGATGGTAGTGTTGGGCATGATGCAGGTATGCTTGCCCTTTATGGTTTGGACCAGGTCCCAGCGCTCAGTGTTGAGCCGCACTGGACAGGAGCGGTCCTCACAGGTGTAATGGCGGCTCTTAAAGCCCCGGTTGGCATTGTTGCATGAGAAGATGTATCCATTGGCCACCATGGCTGGCCCACCTTTAACACTCATGATGGGGAAAAACTTGGGTAGGGTGGAAGGAACCTTGAACTTGCCATCAATGTTGCAGATGTTGTGGGCCAACAGAGGGTCCCAAGGGCTAGCAGGAGCATGGCGGAAGCCAGGGAAGTAATTGGGGCGGGGCTTCAAATCATCCCCAGATGAGCTTGAAGGGAGAGAGTTTGGCGGGGGTGGGGAAGCAGAAGAAGCTTGTCGTGGTGCTCCTCATGTGCAGGAGACTTATCCTTGGGTGGGGACTTTTGGGCTGAGCGCTTCTCTTTGGTTGGCTCCTTGTCAGAAGCCAAGTTGTAAAAACTGTGCTCTGTAAGAGAGCCATCAGTTTCCTCTCTCCCAGTGGAATGAGCAGGGCTCTTCTCAGGAGAGGGCTCAGGGGAGGGCTTGGGGGTGACCTTCTTTGACAAGACAGGCTTCTTCTTGGTGGCTTTGGTGGGCTTGGAGGGACACTTGGTACCCTTTGGCTACTTAGAGGTGTTCTTGTCCTAAAATAATAAGTAAAATGGTTTAAAATAAAGCAAAGTATGTAAAAAACAAAAAAAACAACTTAAAAAGCATAATACAAAAAAAGTAAATCTTAGATGGTTTTTCTTGGCATTTAAATGTTAAAAATTATTTGTATAGTTTTTATTTTATTAAAGTTTCAAATAAAAAAATTAAAAGTTAAGAGAAATATGCAAAAGTATTATATTTAGATATAGATTTTATTTTAAAAATTAAAAAATATGGAAGAGCAAAGTCAAAAATACAACATAACAAAAAAATGAGAAGTTTTTATTATATAAAACATAAAGTTTTATATGTGAGAAGTGAAAAGTGTCAACATGATGATTGACAATTAGTAAAAAAAAGCTGAATTCTCACTGTCAATTATAAAAATTGTAGACATTATTTTTGACGACATTCTCACTGTTGACATTATTTTGAAAATTTACTATGAAAAAACATAGTACACTTAATTAAATTTACGCGGGCTAGCAAAAAATTAACTGTTTCCTGTGTATTTTTGTTCACATATAAAAATTAAAAAAAATATAAAAATAAGTTAAAAAAGTATCAAGGTTCTTTATTTCTTTATTAAAAATTATATTTGGGTAGTGGGAATATGATATTTTACCATTGCACTTAAGTAAAGTTGTTAACAAGTTGTTGGTAGATATTGAAAAGGGTAAAGTGTCGACAACGTCACTTACAACATTCTTTATATGAGGTGGCATATTAATCTAGGCTTAATTGTGCCACTCTAATTTGCTTAACTCCACTCCAGGGGGTGATCACAAGCAAATAAACGACATTTACAAGTGTCAACATTATTTTTAATAACAAATTCTATAGTAACTTACATAGTAAGTTACGCTTAAATTATTGGATCACCATTAGCATCCAATCTACTTAATATATTAAAGCCGTAATAAGTGCCACATAAATATATATAACATGAAAATTCCAACAATCAAATATATGCACACTGTGTTTTTCAATATAATAATTCAATAAAAAATATTTTTAAATGCACACTTATTTTTTTTACTGTAGATGCTTCAGTTTTGTTATTAAAAATAAGTTTGGCTTAAAAAGTCTCAGCATTGACACTTTTACGTTGTGAAATTGAATAAAAAATAAACTAATTTTTATTAGTAAACGTAAAGGAAAAATCAGATTAAATTGAGTTTTTTATTAAGCTTAATATTAAATCGTGTCAAGATGGCCACAATTTTGTCATGTTTTCTGGGTTTGCACCCCTGAACGTTTTTTAAAAAAAAGAATTAAGCTAGCGCAACTAGCAAAAAACATAGGAGATTTAGAGTTTTGAGTCAACAGTGGCCATGTCAACAAAGTGTCAACATGGGCGCTGTTGCCCTTAAGGGAGGGGTGTGTCAAGGGTCTGGATGTATGAGTATTCCAGCTATTGTCATCACACCTAACATCCAGTCATTGCCCAATTTGGTGCCTTTCCAATATACCATTTGACATACTGGAAATAGCCTCAAACCAATATCACATGACTGTCCAGGTACCAATGACTCAAACCCATCCAGCACATGACCAGCCCCTGGGTTTGGTCCAACTAATATCCCTGCCACAGCTAAATCTATATAAGTCTAAAGTATCATCCAATAAAATATGCTTCTTCTCTTCCTACTTTTATATTTGAAGCTTCCCCAAAAAGCGCACCTTATCAGAATAATATAAAATGGGCTAACATTTATTGGGGGATTGAGTCACTTATATAGCTCTCAAAGTGGCAATTTAACCCATGCATACACAAGGATATAACTGGATCAAATGCATCACAGTAGAATGAACACTGGTAAGTGATAAGTGAAAAATAGAAAATGTCCCAAATTTAGATGAGGATCAGTTGGGGTCTTGAAAATGTTGCAACCAAGTTTCCAGCCTCGCCTGCTAACGTATCTTACAATACACAGGGGGCGCTCAATGAGTTGCCCCTTGACGTATCTAATGTTATGAATTAATCTGATGGCAATGTTGAATGGTGGGTACTTCATCCTAATTAGGAGCATTGCCAATTTGACCTGCTGATCCCCACACAAGTTATTCCTTGGCTCCAAACCCTACATGGAACTCCCCACTATGCCACCCCCTTGTGGCCTTGTGGCTTCCCCATTTAGTATATTAATCACAATATCCTACAATAAACAATACCTTATTCTTACTATTATGTCCTTTCCTATTGGACTGTTGTATTCCCCAATCCCAAGTACTGAACTCTCATTGGTTCAGTTGCAACAGTGGTAGCAGAAGTAGGTTTACAACCTATCTTAAAAACAAAATTCCCCCAAGAAAGGACAGAGTAAGGGCCGCATGGCTACTCCACAACAAGAGACATTCCTTCCAATCCCCAAGGGGGACATTCATGAAGGTTATGTCATCTATCAAGATCAGCTAGTTCTTACCAGTGTATACAATCAGCTCTGCCTTGGGCAGCATGACGCTAGCGTCACCCTGCCACAGTCGGATCTGTTGCAACGTATGCTCAACCTCCAACTAGAGTCCTTCACTGGCAGTGTCAAGGGAGCTGACATTGTCAGTTGGCTTCAGTCCACCAAAACGCGCCTTTGTATCTGTCAGGTTCCTGAGTCCATGTGGGTTGCCACCGCATCTGGCCGCCTTACAGGGCCTGCTGCCGTGTGGTTCACCAACTGGGCCAGCCAGGAGTTTGACATCACCTGGGCAACATTTCAAGACACCGCCAAGTCCCAATCTAGTGAAACCTTCTCTCCCATTGTCTTGGGGACTCCCCTCCTAGCCATCAAGCAGACTGGTTCCGTCCCCGAGTATCTCGCCGTGTGGCAACAAGCCCTTGCTGCCGCCCCCAAAGCAGTGACCAATGGGAATGCCATGTTGCTCACCCTTATTGTTAATGGGTTAAAACCCCATATCTTCAAGGGGGTCCCCGTCGGCCGCTGCACCTCTATTGACAACTGCTATAAAGCCATTGTAGAGGCCAATAACCAGGCTTCAATGGGTTTCCGCCGCACCAACAATGCTCCACCCCAACCACGTTCTGCATCTAACAATGGCCAAGGTCAGGTGGGCTGTCTCCAGCCTTGCCAGCAAGAAATTGCAACTAAACGCCCCCGCAAGGGGGAGCTCCAGCTAGCACTAATTGAGGACCAGGGAAAAGCCTGGGGGTTGTAGCAACAAGAGGCCTTACAACCCCAACCGACCTGTCCTCTCAGCCCTTGCCTGCAAAGAACTCCCGCAACTACAATCTTCACGAGGTTGAAACTCTGGACGTCTTACAGGTCCATAGTGATGACCCCGTGTTGCAAGCTGCCCACTCCTCAAATAAAATAACACACTTGTGGTATCCCTTCTGTTTCTGTGGGAACACCCACAAGCTACTGGTAGATACTGGGGCCAATTACACCATGGTAGATCAAGCATTTGCTGACTCATAGCAATTAAATCAAGTACTCAGCAGATTCAAAGCAGTACACATAGCTGATTCCTGCAGAATTACCATCACCCACAAGACAGTGCCCTTCTCCGTAAGGATGGGAAACGTCCAGGTTAAGCTCTCTGGGCCAATCATGGCAGACCTCAGCCACAACGTAATTGCTGGCCTCAACTGGCTCCAACATAACCACCCCTACATTGACTGGGATACCTCTGTCATCACCCTCAATAGAAATGGGGTGGTTTTTCAGATTTACCCTGTGGAAATGAACAAACTACTACATGACACTGTGTTTGTCAGAATGACAGAAACAGGCTCATACAACTTCAAGGGGGGAAACTAGACTTTAACCAATTTTCAGTCAAAGTTATCTGTGCAGAACCATCTGCAGTCCCTCCCTTGTCAACACCATCACCACCAGCGCTAGCTGCACTCCTTGAGGAGTACAAGGACGTATTCAGTGAAACACTTGAACAACTACCTCCACCCCGGGAGATCCAGCACGCTGTACAACTTCAAGGATTGTTACCTAAAGCATGACCACTATACTGTCTCACACCAAAGGAAGATGAAACCCTCTGCCAGCACCTTGTGGACTCGCTTGATAAGGGCTTCATTTGCCCCTCACTCTCTTCATATGGGGTGGCAGTCTTCTTTGTAGCCAAGAAAGACAGGTCCCTTTGCCTGGTCACAGACTACTGCGCCCTAAATGAGGTGCAGTTAAAAATAAATACCCCCTGCCGCTGATTGACAACCTGTTTGATACACTTGCAGGCGCAAAGGTCTTTAGCAAGATTGATCTCACTGCGGGGTACAACCAGGTCTGCATTGCACCAGGGGATGAGGCAAAAACTGCCTTATGCACACACTACGGGTTGTTTGAGTGTTGTGTCATGAACTTCAGAATGACCAATGCTCCCTCCACCTTCACCATGTTGATGAACAAAGCCTTTGAGGAATTGATTGGAAAGTGTGTGGTGGTGTACCTTGACAACATTATTGTCTTCAGTCAAGATCAAACCACGCACCTTCAACACCTCCGTGCTGTCCTCAACACCCTTTGGGAAAACCAGCTAAAAGCTAAACCCTCCAAATGTGAGTTTCTCAAGTCATAGTTGTTATTCCTTGGGCACACCATCTCTGCCCAAGGGATAAAGCCCAATCCTGCCACTATCAAGGCAATCACTAGCATGCCGCCCCCCACTGATGTGGGCCAGGTGCAAACCTTCTTGGGCATGGTTGCCTATGTACACAAGTTCATCCCCAATTGCAAAGAACTGATTGCACCTCTCACTGAGCTCCTCAATACCAAACAGCGCTTCCATTGGACCCCCACCAGAGACCAAGCCTTCAAGACGTTGAAGCAAAGGCTCACAACAGCACCAGTACTACAGTTTCCCAACCAAAACCGACAGTACAAACTCGAGACTGACGCCTCTGACAGGGCCATAGGGGGTGTGCTAAGGGTAGAAACTGACAATGGCATCTTTCTTCCCGTAGCATATGAGTCCAGGAAGCTCACTGACTCAGAACAACGTTATCCCATCCACAACAAGGAGCTGGCAGCCATTGTACACTGCATTGAGAAGTGGCGTTGTTACTTGGAAGGTGTGACCTTCCCACCCCGCGTTCTGACGGACCACAAGTCACTCCAGTACTTCAACACACAGTCCCATTTGACACACTGCCAAGAAGAATGGGTTGAGCGTCTATCCCCTATCAGTTACGCATCAAATATAAGCCTGGAAAGGAAATCATCACAGCCGACGCTCTTTCACAACTCTACGTAGCGTCCATCACTGGGGACAACGGTTTGGACCCAGACTGGCCCATGCTCTACCTGCGCCCTGAGGCAACCTGCTACAAGGGCCTTAACTTGGTCACCATCTCCAAACTGAAGGACAACAAGAGTCAGTTCATCACTGATACTGGTAACGTCTGCTGCCGGGCAGAGACAGGTGAAAAGACGCCGTACATTCCCACCACACAACAAGGGGACATCATCTTGCACTACCACCAAACCTTGGGTCACATCAGAGGGTGTAACCTCTTTGAGATTATGAAACATAAGGTCTGGTGGCCGCGCATGCGCCAAGACATCTTGGACCTCCTTGAGACGTGTGTGTTGTGTGAGAAAAATATGTCCAAACCTGCACCTCCCAAGTCTGTCCTACCCATCAAGGCTATGGAACCCTTCAAACAGTGGGCCCTTAACATTGTGGGATCACTTCCCAAAGACAGACTGGGTAAGAAGTATATTATCAATGCTATCAACTACTTCACTTGTTGGCCAGTGGCCTGGGCCACAACCAACCACACTGCCACCACTGTTACCCGCTTTATTAGCAAGGAAATTGTGGCTCACTTTGGGCAACCCAAGCGTCTCATCACAGATGGCGGGCCTGAACTTGTTGGACACATTGTGAAGGCATACTGCGTCAAGAATGCGCTCCAACATATAGTCACGACCCCCTACCATCCGCAAGCCAACAGACGCGTGGAACAATTAAATGGCTCCCTGGTTCAACTGATTGCCAAGCTCTCACAAGAGCACCCTAACACTGCGTGGACTGAACATCTTCCCACTGCCCTACTGATCCTGCAAGCAAGAATCAACAGGGGCACTGGGTTCAGCCCTAACACCCTGGCCTTTGGAACACCTGACAGTCTGACAGGGGTTGAACAGGGGAAACTGCAGTCCAAGGTTCCTGACAAGCCCCCCTTAGTGCCAACTCCCTCCCTAGACCAATGGCGTGCCAAAGCCCAAGAAATTGAACACAGGCAGATTGCAGGAGGGACAAAATACCTCAAAGCTAGATACGCCATAGGTGACCCCGTCTACACCCTCAATACCAATTCTGCCAAATTAGAACCCAATCACCTAGGGCCCTTCAAGGTAGCTGCTGTCTACGACAACCACACCTACCAACTTGAGGATGCCCAGGGAAACACCAAGAAGCTTCACAATGATTGCTTGCGTCCCTGCCGCGCCATCCCCACACAAAGGTTGTTTGTGCGGACCTTCCCAGACCTTCTGCAGACTCCAGTCCTGGTGTCTGACAACAAGCAGGGAGCAAGGGGGGTGTTGCAACCAAGGACCAGCCTCACCTGCTAACGTATCTTATAATACACAGGGGGCGCTTGATGAGTTGCCCCTTGACGTATCTAATGTTATGAATTCATCTGATGGCAATGTAGAATGACAGGTACTTTATCCTAATTAGGAGTGTTGCCAATTTGACCTGCTGATCCCCGCACAAGTTATTCCTTGGCTCTAAACCCTACATGGAACTCCCCACTATGCCACCCCCTTGTGGCCTTGTGGCTTCCCCATTTAGTATATTGATCACAATATCCTACAATAAATGATACCTTATTCTTACTATTCTGTCCTTTCCTATTGGACTGTTGTCTTCCCCAATCCCAAGTACTGAACTCTCATTGGTTTAGTTGCAAAAAAAACTCATGCCACAAAGCGTTCTGAAAGAAAAGCAAACTCTAAGTTTTTGTGACTTGAACTTGAAGGACCAAAGCTCCCCAAAGTCACAATTTAAATACCAGAAAAGTTCAAATTCACAACATAAGAAACAAAAGGGTAAGCACTTTATCTTGTTTCAAGTATATACTTCTGTAAAGTATACACAGCAAGTTAAAGGGTGGAATCAAGAAGAAAATCATAATTTGTTTGATATAAAGATAAAATTTTATATAGTAACATGGCAAGCCACATGTTGTCCATGTAAATCATGGCAGCCTTGGGGCTTGTCCAGGTAGTGTTTCTTATATGATTTGAAATTTCTGATCCTCACAGTAAATGATGGTGTGGCACTAGTGCCACCAAATAATCTGCAGTCGAGCCATTTAGTAGGAAGATGATCTCCTGAGAGGGAGCAATTGCAGATGCTGCACCAGCACTAACACTTGCTAGTCAGACTATCATTTCCAAGATGCTGGCTTCAACTCCCAGAGTTTTTATTCCAAGCCAGAGCTGTGGTTTGGAATGATACCAATATTATTTCTATGATTTTCTCTCTCCATGTAAAGACCCAACAATTGAGGAAGTGATTTAGCAAAATAAGGGACCAAGTTGGCAACTTGGAAACCTGTGAGCGCCGTCACAATTAGATAGACTGTCATCATCAATTGGAAGGCTTTGGTGTGTACATTATAGCGTCAAAAATTGCCGGCAAAATATGTTAGTACATAGTATATACAGGTGTATATGGCTACAGACTGGGTGGAGTGGGGCAATACCAGTGTGAGCCAGGAGTACCGCTTGGAGGAGTTTAGCTGTGCCAGCTCCTTGTAGTATTACTTTCCAGATGGATTGTTGAATGGCTCATGCTGTTGATTATATTGGTGGCCCCCAATCCCTTGGCATGCTGTGAGGACAGCTAAGAAGATTAGATGATTCATCTTCTGATCCTGGGAAAGGGCAGACAAAGATTAGTGTCTTTTTAACTTCTTGTAGAGTAAAGTCTTTAAATTGATTTATATGATACTATTGAGGGGTAATTTCACTCAATGATAGCACAAACTACCATCAAGTGATTGATCTTTATATATACTATCATCTATGTGGGGCATGAATAGTAAAAAACAATGGACAGGGAACCCCAAACATTTGGTGTTGCCTGGAATTCCCTTTTGGGTAGGGGATTGAAAAGGTTGTGCATGCCATGAATTGTTACTCTCTGGTTTGCATGGGCTTGGTGTCTTATTGGATGTTTTCATGCCTCCAAATTCAACTTCTGAATTGAATGCATTAATTGTTGTGCTGGGTAACTTGTCAACCCCCTCCAAATTTGGTAGGTTCCAAATTTGGGCAGCAGTTCCCCCATTTTTGGGGTTGGGGAAATTGCCAAATTGGGACTCCCAAAAAGGCAATTTCCCCATCTGGCAGGGGGGGACAGTCCTGCTGTGGGGGGTGCGCTGTCCCCCGCCAGCTGGCAGGCTGGCAGGCTGGCAGCGGGCGCGCGGTCTGCGGCTGGGGTATAAACCCCAGTTTCAACTTTAGAATTTCTAACATCCTTTTTGTCTGCTGGTTGTTTTGTGGCAGTCTCCCCAATAGGGGGAACTGCTGCAATTTTTTGTTTTGACTTTTAAGATTAATTGTGCACAAAATCTTGTTTTGACAAATGTTGTTGGCGTCAGGAATATTCCTGACACTCCAGGATGGATATTTCTTGAGGGTATGTGAGTAATGCTACTGCCATTTTTTCTGATTTGGCTTACTCGGCTCAAAGCAATTTAGATAATTTTGGTTTAGATTACCCTCAAATCCAATCACAAACTTTGGTTTTAAATCCAACCCCCTCCTCACTCAGTTTGGTGGTTAAATGCACAGGATTCCCCCTAAATCCACTGCTGGAAAGTTAAACATCTTGATCCTTGGTTTTATTTTTGATTTATTCCCGTCTTTCTTGGCAAAGAGCTGGCCCCTTCAATGAGACAGCTCTTTGTCTTAAACTGTGAAACTAATTTTATAACATCCATCAGGTGATATCCTGTTCTCTGCTTGGGAAAATAGATAAAAATTTGGGTGGTGCTTTTTAAACCTCTTGGTAAATTAGAGATTGATTGGGTGAGGCCTGTGATAATCCACATGAGGAGCTGTCTTGTAGGTGAAAGCTGGACTTGGATAAATAAAGATTGGTTTTATGAAAAGTAAAAGCTCACTTTTTTGTTGATCTAACTAGCCTGGTGGAGGGTTTATATGTCTTGGGGTATTATTAAGGTGGCCTGTCAGGGATCCAAGCTTGGGCAGCCGGCCCTTCATTTTCAGGGATCATGCAGGCTGGGTTTTTTGTGGGCAGAGCCCACCACAAGAGATGAGCTAACTTAAAGAGGTAGGAGAAGGACTTCCTCACCCAGGACCACAGACTGGCAGCTGAGATTATTGTGACAATCACCCCAGTGATAGTGATGTACACAATCCCAAACAGCTTCCCAGTATAGTCAGTTGGTAGGTTGGATGAGGAAGCTGGCATAGGCTTGGGGGTCACAGGTGGTTCCATATGGAGCTCGTAGGCAGGCAGGTAGTTGTATTTGCCTCTAAAAAACTTGGGTGTTGAGAATACCCAGGGGCCTTATTGGTTTTATCTAACTGCAGATTGTATGTGGGCCAAGGGATCTAGTTTGAGGATCTTTTCTGGGGTGTAATAATTATATTCAGGTTTCAGAGGGTACTCTGTGAAGTGGATGAGATCAAAAGGGACACCTGGGGCAGGAATCTGCGGGCAGGAGGGCCAGGTGATCTTGTACTGATTTGATAGACGGCAAAGGCAAAATAAGGCAGTAGCTGTGTAAGCCAAATTAACATAACCTTTATTCAAAAATGGCAATAATGTTGAGGATCTGGATGTACAAGTATTCTGGCTACCACCAACTCACTTAACATCCTGTTATTTCCCAATTTGGTGCCTTTGCAATATAAAGTTAAACATACCAGAAATGTTAACCAAGCAATATCACATGACTGTCCAAGTATCCAGTGACTTAAACCCATCCTGCACATGACCAACCCCTAGGTTCAATCCAACTAAATCTCTGCTACAGCTAAAGCTATATAAATCTAAAGTATTATCTAATAAAAGATACTTCTCTTCTTTCTCAATTCTTTATTTGAAGCTTCCCTGAAAGGTGCTCCTCATCAATAAGTTCAGAGTGTGGGGTCCTTGGGTCTATATAGTACCCTACCTCCAAACTTAACATTTTCTATGGGGGTTCACCAGGGCATTGGTAAATGTGGGCCCGGGGGATCTGGGTACTTGGGTTCAAAGGCAGCAAAATGGCACCTGGGCTGGGAGTTCTTTTGTTGGTCAAAGATCTCAAATTGGCAACTTGATTATCTTGCTCTAGGGTTGTTGTCATGGGGTCAGGCCACAGGCCCATGCCTTCTTCTGGGGATGGCTCTTGATTGGCCACTAGTGTGGACTTCAAGCTCATGAATCTAATGGTTGGAAATTGGTTGCCTCCATTAGGCGCCTTGATTGTTTCCTCATTTGGTGCAATGCTTTCTTTTGTTTGGCTTGCTTTGCCATTTGGGCCATCATTCTTGGCTTCAGCTTGCAGGGTCTTGACCCCAGGAAAACACAGGCAGAAAGCCCCTTAGTCCTCAGGACTGGCGGCCCGCAGGAATTCAGGGTCAGGGTTCAAATCCTGCCCTTGGGCCCGGGTTTCAAGGGAGAGAAATTTATCAATCCTGAAACAGCCCATTGTTAGTACTTTTAAAGATAGAAGTGATATCCTGGGATGGTTATACTAAGGAGTATATAAATCTTTAGACCAGCTGGTATGTTAATACAGCTGGGTATTATAACAGAAGCAGGCTTGCTAAGGTATTTTTATTACTAAAAACCAGACTAATTAATTTAAATCATCTTTCAGGGCAACATCAGAGCAGTCACATACATTTTTTAGCTAGAGGGGTCCAGCTCAAGACAACTTAATTATCTCTATAGCCAACCCAAGGGTCTAATAAGTGATTGAAATATATAGTTAAAGGGAAGCTAAATTAAACCTCAAGTGGTTAAAGATACAGTCAAATCTAAAAAAGATGAGGTTATTTGAAAATTAGAGTTTCAAATGAGAAAGAAGGATAGGGAGAGAAGCACTATATAGCTTCATTGAGAGAGAATCATGTGAATTTTGGAATAGGGCCAGATATATTATCATAACTTGAGTACAAGGAAGCCAATATTATTGTGAAAATACTCATTTAAAAGCTAAAATCAAGGGCTTTCAGTACATAGTTTAGTGTTCCTGAACCAATCATTTAAAAAAGATACATCTATTATAATCCAATCAGACAGGATTCAGGTGACTTTTTGATTATCAAAAGCATAGGCAAACTTAAACTTGCTGTATTCATAAGGTGGATTGACAGAGACAAGGGAAAGCTCTCTGGTGATGGTACTCATTTGCATGATTGGCAGGGCAAGAAGGCAGATCTAGTTTAAGCTTTGGTATGAAAAGAGGGTATAGAGGCAGGATTTATTTCTTGATTCAGGCTTCTGGATGGAAAAATAATGCAAAAGTTGGTTTTTACTAAAGAAGCAATACATTTCTCAGTTTTTTAGCGCTGATGTTGAAGCTGCAAGTACTCTCTATTAGAAACTATCATCATTACAAGGTTTTTAGTAATGTAATAAACTCCTGGAGAATTAAAATACTCAATTTTTATTAACTAACAGATATTTATTCATTGATGTGAACAAGGAAGAATTTTCAAACTTTCCCAGTGTCACTATTTAGAAAATCCCAAATTTCTTATTTTCTTTATTAGATTTTATATCTATAGAAATTTAAAGTAAGTTAGTATTTTTCTTCAGTTTTTTAAGCTACCTGATCTTCTCTATTTCATTTTGTTCCTGTTTTTTATTTTGCTCAAAAAACACTTTCTGCTTGATTTCTGCTTTTTTGAATCCTTTTATTTCTACTTTGACTTCAAAATGGATGTGTTAGCACTGTTACATATGATAGCTGTGTTTTTTCTCCTTTAACTCTTTTCAAACAGTCACTCCTCATATATTTCCTTGTAGAATTTAAACTATGAGATGACTATCACTTATAAAATCTTTAAATAAATAAATAAACAGTACATAGAAAAGTAGGTTAAATCACAGTGTCAGTGCCCAGAAAGGGCCAGACAAAACCATATGTTGCATAGGGTCAACACTTGCAATGGAGCAATTGTGCAACCAAACAATTGCATCATCAATCACACAGATTAACCCAAAGGAAACTTTAATTCTAAGTGGAGAATTGAACCCTGGTCAATGCCAAGCCTGAGGTCAATTGAAAACTGTCCCAAAGCTGAGTGGAAAAGATTTTAATTGGCCCACACCCTCTGAAACCCAGAATTGGGGACTTGGGTTGCCAAATGGCCCAAAATCCCCCTGCCAGCTTCCCCAGGGCAAAAATAATGAAAGTATCCATCTAACTGACAAATCAGGAGTCACTAATGGAACCCAGCTTGATAAAAATCCATTGACAACCAATAAGAAGTTGCCAGTAAGCCCAATTGCAGTTTCCCAGCAGAATATAGCTGGGAACACTGGCAATCCCCTATCTTTGTTGACATCTTAAAATTAAATATCTTTATGCTCAGGATTCCTTATTTTCTTGCAAGATCTATCTACTTTTACACCAATATAACTATCATGTTTGCATTTATTTGCAACTCCACTACACTTTACACCTCATGTATTTGCTCCTCCTGGCCACCAAGAGTGATCATTTTGCCTTACATGCTAAAAATCCCTCCTACTCCTCCCTTACCAACTGTGCCTCCTGCCCAGGACTTTAGTAAGTTGGTTTTTGTCTATATCACAGTATTGGGGCTGACCAACCAGGTTGTGCCCCAACTGGAAATTGGCAATCCCTAACTACTGCAGTTAACTATCTGGCCAGGATTGCGCCTATTGTGTACTTGGCCTTCCAGGCCCAGCCTGCCTCCCCTGCGGGAGTCCAGCCAGATTCTGGTATGGGCCATGACACAAAGTTCTTGTGTTTTCTGTGCCTTGTGTTTTTCTAGCTTCATTTAGTCCTTAACACTATTATATTTTTTATTTTTAGTTTAGAATGGGAATCTAAAATTTTATTCTCTCTAGATTTAACTTCAATTTACTTAGATTAGAAACATATACCTTAAATTTACTTCTGAATCTTCATAACTTCCAAAATGGAAGTATCAAATTAGCATACTACTTATTTGCTTTCTTTTATACTAATTTTAAAAGTAAATAATCATAGATTTTGGAAAATTTTGTCACAGCCCATACCTGTCACGGTAGGTTTCATAATGCCGGGTAATGTTTGTCCAAGTAAGAAAGCTCGGAAGGCCAGGAAACCTGTATCAAAATTGACCAAGTTAACAGATTTAAACCAAACGGTTGATCAAAAATGGGTCACAGCTGCTCCAGTCTGCCAGCTGAAACCAGCTCCCCCTTGCAAACTGATGTTGATAAATTGATGTAATATGAGGGTCACCCAATATAAGCTTATTAATCAGCATGGTTGTCAGAAACTGGTCACACAAGGGTTCTTTGCAACCTGGACTAGATACTTACTTGAAGATGTAGAAGAAATAGGAGGTCAAGACTCAGGTGGTATTGCTTAGTCAATTTTTCTGATATATATTGAATAATTTTCCCTGTTTCAACTCTAAGAGTTGAGTCCTCCTAAATTTACTCAAAAAAAATCAATTATCCCAAGCTCTAATTTTAAATTTTAAAAATGCATCCTGTGATCAGGTTGTTGCGGTATATCCCGTACAATCTGATTCTGAACAGAATCATTTCAGGAAGATGGGGCCCAGCATCTGGAACTTTGTTGTTGACGCCGCCAAATGTCAATTTCATGCCAGCCAATTTTGTAGCTCCTCCCCCAATTCTTGAAACTAAAAATTGTGTCACTTTTCAATGCCCAGAATTCTACGCTGAAGATACATTGATGCTTTCCCAGGTCATTTATCTTGGTTTACTCTGGTTAGGACTGATTGTTCTACTGTATCCTGGAGTTACAATTGGAAATTTCATAAAAAAATATCTGAAGCCGCGTTGGTGGTTAATCATAAATTCTATGTGGATTTGGGTGGTAATTCCCCATCATTTAGAAATGGCTTCATATTATCCAGTGATTTCCATCACAATACCAGAGTCCAACAGGACTCCCACAGGGGAGGCAGGCCAAGCCTGGAAGGCCATGTACACAACAGGTGCAATTCTGACCAGATAGTTGACTGCAGTTGCTAAGGGGCGCCAACTCCCAGCATGGGACACAACCTGGTTGTCCAGCCCCAATAATGTGATATAGACAAACCCCAACTTACTAAAGTCCTGGGCAGGAGGCGCGTTGGGTAAGGAGGAAGTGGTAGGAATCTCTTTCATAGCAGTCAGAATGATCTCTTTAGCAAAACCAGGAGGGAGATCCAGATGATAGGGTGGAAATACTCCAAGTCAAGAGTGCAGGGTGGATTGAATGAGGTAGCAGGAGTATAGCTAGGGGGTACAGATAGGCAAGTTTATATTAAGTAGATGATTCACAAATAGATGCAAGCAGAATAATTAAATTTGAGCAAAAATAGATAATTCCTGCAAGAAGATAATGATTTCTGGGTATAAACTTGCTTTATTAAGATGTCAACAGTGAGGAGGGCTTCTCCTCCTCACTACTTATACTTACTGGTAATTTTGTGGCCTTTAGTGCCACCAGAGATATGATGGCATCATTCTCAGTTGAACTTACAATCTTGACCAGAAATTGTGCACTTGGGCCCAGAAGTGGATGCTCATTGGTTGGTATGACATGAATCTTTCTTGAACTGCAGCATACCAAGGTGCCACAGTATTTATAGAACCCACAAGCAATTAAGGGTTTAATTCTGCAATTGAACTATTGTGCTCCCAATGTACCATTTCCCAATAGTTAAAAAGCTCAAATTTGATAATAGAACTGAAGCCAGGGATTCAAGGCTTGTGTTCCTCTCAAATCCCAGGCCATTTGTTAATTAAAAGGGGGGTTTCTTGTCTGGGAGATAATTGGTAAGGGTTCCCAAGCTGTGAGGTGTTTTGCCTCTAGGGAGGCCAGCTGATTGTCCAGGGCATTTTTTGGCCCTGACATATCTACTCTAATGAAAAGTTTTTAAACATTAGAATACCTTTAGCAACTACCAGAAATTTAGTGAATATCTTGCTTTATATTTTGGCTTTAGTTCTTTTACAAACTTTATTCCTACATGCAAAAAGCTATAAACCTTTAGTAATTTCTTGTAAATCAATACTATAAACTGTCCATACTCCTTTTATCTGCTAAATTTAAACCTAGTTGCTTTATATGTCTTTATCTATCATATTTTTACCTATTAGTCAAGGCCTTACCCCAGATATATAATTCTGGAAAATTTGCTTCTGGCTTGATGATGGATGCTTTTTGGCAAGCTGGACATCTTTTTTTACTATTTTTAGTACTGGCACAAACAAATTGGTTATTTAAAGCAATACCCCTGTAAAATTCAGGATCTGAAGGCTAGCACAAGCTTTGGAATTTATCTGGTGAACTTCAGGACCCTAATTTCTTGACTTCTGGTAGTTTAGGCCAATCAAGTTTTTTAATAATATTTTTTGTCTGGTTTTGCCATTTCATGGGTTGGCTGTTCCCAGATAATTCATTATATTTTGAGAGGAATATTGGATTAATTTCTGAAATCAATATTGAAAAAACAATCAAGCAATTTTATGAACAAGCAATCACAAATTCACAGGCCCCTAAACTGATATATAATAGCACTTTGTCAGGTTCATTTTGGGCCCTGGTAAAAATAACAAAGAACTGCTGTCAATTCATTGAAAAGGTTAGAAATTTTAAATATTGTTATTGAAAGAAAATGTGTCAGAGCAGAAGTTTCTGAAGTGTCTCTCAAAAATCTAGACCTTTCTTTCTTTGGTAGGATATTCCACTTCAAAAACGGCACTTCAATTTATGCCATCTCAAATTAAATTTGAGATGGCGTTTTTTATGTTAGTGATTTTAAATCACAAAAAAATAAAAAATAAAAAATAAAAAATAATAAAATAGGTAAAATTCACTTATAATTTTATAATGCAGCATCTCAAAAGTACACTATCTCAATTTTGTCATTTTGAGTCAAATTAATTAAATCTTATTTTGCTAACTTTATTTACATATGAAATCACTTAGTGTGGAGCGTGTTAACGCCATCTCAATTTTACGCCATCTTGATTTACACAATTTATCTTAAACTAAAATAAGCTTATTCTTACACTAAATCAAAGCCTGTTGTACTAAATCAGAAGATGTTCCTATAGTATTAATACAAGACATTTATACTAATAACAGCTTAAAATAATTCCACTATGGTTGTGGTGCAGGGCGCTGCCTGCAGATATTACCATATTGAGATTACTATCCTATAAGGAAAATTATAGGGGAACTGCTGCCCTTTCTTGTGTTTTTGATTAGAGAGTTATCCATTGAAACATAAAGATCAATTTCCTGTTAGCCACTAATCAATGTACCTGCGGCTAACCGCAGATGTATTGGAGAGTGACCCATTGTGGTGACTTTTATTGAGGCAATTAGTGACCAATCTATGAATCTGCAGCTATCTGCAGATGAATAGATTGGTGACTCATTGGAGGAGCCTATACATATGGCAATTAGTAGCTCATCAATTTCCAAATTTATAATTTGGTATAGAGACCTTCTGTCCCTTACCAACAAGTATGACCCCCAGATAAACATTCTGAAACCCTGTTTTAGACCTAGTTCCCAAAAATTGGCCCTACTTTTGCTGCAACCACCTGACCCAGAGATCACATGTTTAGATATTCACATCCCACCCATTCTAAGCCCTTTCTCTCTGAATATTCTCCAAAATGTCTCACCTCATAAGAATAGCTTAGTTCCTGACCAGTCCAGACTTCAGTCAGGATGACTCACCCTTTCTTTCCCCTCCCCCACTTTCAACTATATAAGGCCCTCAGATAGCCCCAATAAAGACATCATTGAATAGAACATAACAACCAACTAAAAATTCTTAGATTAGTTGCAGAGCTCAAATAGAGAAGCTCTGTTGTGAAAGAAGATAATAGTCCTGCTGTGTTCCCCCAGTTGCTGCTCAGCTACTCCAACCTTACCCTTAGAACCCTTGAGCACCACAGATAGAAAGCTTGAGCATCTTCAGGCCATCTCAGTAGCACTGTCAACCAATGTATGAGCTTTCCTCAATAAACTATTGCACTTCTTATTTTTTCAGTTTTGCCATTTTTTACTTTTATTTAGCATTTGATACAAATATTTGTTTATTTTAAAGTATATGATATAGCTATAATAGATGAAAATAGTTGTTTTTGTGTAGATTTTGACTTTTGCCTTTTACGCGCCTTGTTGCTTCTAATCAACCCCTTTTTTTATTGCAGATTTAAAATTCTTAGGCCTTTTTAGAAATATAAATGAGTTTTAAATTTTAATTTTTTGGAGTTTTATGTTTTTTTTTGGGGGGGTTCAAAAAAACCAAAATTTTAAAACCTGTTTTTCATAGTCGCAATGCCGTAAATTGAAAATGATGTTTTTACTATAAAATTGAGATAGCCAAATTTTGAGATGCTGTATTTTGATATAGCGTTTTTCAAGATGCAGTTTTTGAAATGAAATGCCCTACTGTTGTAATAGATGGTAGCTTGGGTGCCAAAAATCTAAAAAATACTTAGCTTAAGACTCTTGTTTCTTAATACAGTAGTTTTAAAACTGTTGAGATAAACATATATTAGTCAGTTTAGAACGCATGAACTCAGTCTAAAAACAAAATAAAAAATTAAGGAATTTATATTAAGTTACAATAGATTTGGATCCACTTTGATTTTGTTTTAGACTGAGTTCATGTGTTCTAAACTGACTAATATACATTTATCTCAACAGGTTTGAAAACTACTGCACTATACCTGTTATTATATAGTTGTAGCCTTTTAAGAGAACAGAAGAAACTAGAATATTAAGATAAAACAGACATTTATTTTTATAGACAGAAGGGTGTATAAGCAGAAACAGCCAATTAATTCTTGGCTGGAGGAGGCATCATCAGGAATAATTCCTATAAAAGGCAAAAAGACAATGGCAGAGAAAAAGGCCAGTGGTGTGAGAACAACCAGTTTCATGTGAATTTCTTGATATATAAAAGTGTCTTTGTGTAGCCACAATTCTATTATATTTTGTGGAAATAAAGGTCAAGTTATATGCACAATTACAGTAAAACTTAACTACTGCTTTTAAAGCATCAGTAGTTGAGTTTAGAGATTCAAATAAACAAACACAATAAAAAAGCAGACAATTGCAAGATAATTTTATTGTCCTTGACATAAGTGAATGTATGTTTGGCTGATACATTCCAGAATATGACAGTGCCCATGCTGTGATACACCTGGCTTTTGATTGCCAAAGTGCCACATCAATTGTTAGGACTCACAACCAAACACTCAGGCAATTATGTGAGCATACAACTGCTCCCTTGTTTAACCATTTCCTGATGGTATTAGAATACTATTTTTCTTGTGGGTTTAATTTCTGGGGTTTGCAGCATGTGGGCCTCACAAATTCCTGGCTATTCAGGGTAAATGATGGGTATTTGTGTAGCAGGAGAAGTGATTTATAAATGCTTTCATGCCTGTGTTGTTGTGATTGAGATGTTTACTGACATGTTTTCATGGCATTTCTGGGCCCTGACAGCTATGATGCTAAGAAAAAATAACTCATCTATAGCTGAAATCAAATCAGATGCATAAAAAATTAACACATCTCTAAAAATACAAGTGACCCTAAATTTATTGTTAATCAATATAAATTTGTTGGTTTTTTGTTTTATTTGCATCTAATTTTATATTTTTTACATCTGAGTTAATTTTGTTTACAGATGAGCTATTTTTTTAGCACTGTAGCTTTGAAAACTGTTATATAGTAAATAAAATAAATATTTATGAATACAATATTTTTATTTTTATTTTAAAATTATATTTTATGAATTTATCAAAAATTAAGATAAAATTTAGTCTATTTTTAAATTTAACTTGCTTTAATATTAAATATACTATATTTTCACAGATATAATGTATGTTATAGCTTCCTTTAATTTGGTAGTTTATTTTATACAAAAATATATTGCATTGTGTTATTACTGTTTAAATTTTAAAAAGAGCTATTTTAAAATCAAGCCAATTTGTGCCAAAAATTATATACCAAATCTATTAGAAAACAGTCTAACCCTTAAAATAATGTCCAATGTTAAGGATAAAATTCCCATAAAAACTATTAGGTGTTTTTGTTTAAAATTACACCCAACAGATTAAACATATGCTAGTCTTCAAAAGTGAGCAATTAAACACAGGCTCCAAAACTTTGATGATCAAATTATGTTGTAGTTTTAAATAGTAAATACTATATATTGAAATATTTAAAACTTAGCGTTCATGAATTTTGCCACCTTAATAGATTGACGCATACCTAAATCCAGCATGATCTCCTCAGACCCTCCTGGGATTGCGTAGGCACGGACTTCGCGGTAGAGACGTTCAACCTTCTCACCTTGTCCACCACGAGTGTAAGCAAGACCACCAAAGATTTGAGCAGCTTCTCTAGCGACAAACTCAAATGTCTGTGTGGCTTGGGCTTTGAGCAAGGCGATTGGCCCGCCCAGACGCAGCATCTGCATTTCTTGAGGCATTGTAGTTGTCTGGTAGATTAGTGATTCCATCCAAGCATGAGTAGCCTCAATATGACGAGCCATCTGAGCAAACTTAAATCTGATGACGGGATGTTCAATCAGACGCTTGCCAAAGGTCTTGCGCTTGTTGGCATACTTGAGTGCCTCTTCAAAGCACACACGCGAGAAACGGTTGGTCTGGATGCACATACCCATACGTTCATGGTTGAAGTTATGCATAATACATTTGAAGCCTTTGTTTTCTTGACCAATGAGGTTTTCTATGGGGACCTTTACATCCTCAAAAGTGACGTAGGCAGTACCAGAAGCCCACATGCCACTGCACTGCATCTGGCGTGTCTTGACACCAGGCATCGTGCGTTCAATCATTAACAAGGAGATGCCGCCCATACCTTCTCCTCCAGTACGTACTGCAGTTGTGAAGTAGTCAGCAGTGACTCCTTTGGTAATCCACTTCTTTTCACCATTGACGATATAATGTTTCCCGTCAGGAGTCTTGACAGCAGTAGTTTGGAGATTAGCCACATCGCTACCCCCGGAAGGTTCAGTAATGGCTAGGCAGCAGACCTCGGTGCCATCAATACAGCCAGGAACAACACGATCTTGAAGCTCCTCACTACCGAAAATGAGGACAGGTGGAAGTCCTATTCCAAGACCACCCAGTAATCCCCATACAACACCACCTGAGCCACATCTGGACAACTCATCGCTAATAATAAATTCCATAAGCGCATCCTGGTGTTCAACATCCACGACTCCCATAATTTTACCCTTGAAATACTTCTTAGGGAAAGGGTGTCCACATGTGTTAGCCAATATTCCGAGCTCGCCAAGCCGCTTGATGGCAGATTTAGGAACTTCCTTATTTTCATCCCACTCGAAACAGAAAGGCATGATCTCCTTCTCAACAAACTTTCTCATCGCACTCCGTACTTGACGATGATGGTCATTATAGTAGGGCGATTCATAATCTTGGTACCAAGCTGGGTCTCCGAAAGGAACCATGTCACCGAAGCCAATAGAGCTCTCTTCCTCCTCGTCTACTGGAGTATGATCTTCTTGGGCAGTGAGTGAGACATCTGAGCCATCGCCGATCTTGCCGATGCACAGCTTGGGGGTGTACTTATCCAAAATAGCCTGGTTATGGAAGTTGTCGAACTGTTTTGAGGCATCCTGTCCAGCAACCTTGAGGACAATCTTCTTGCCACCAGGATGATCGTTCAAGAACGGGGTCATGTCATATACCTTGCCATGAACAATTATCCAGCAGTCCTGTTCTGTGTTGTGAGAAGTCACGTCTCCGATTGAATAGGTTTTCATGATTGCCAACTCGATTATAGATAGATCCCATCAACAGTCGCTTACAAGCTAATATATTAGCTGTATGGCAGAGATTGTTCATCTGGAAAATGTCGCTTTTTGATTTCAGACAATATAAAAATAAATTTTAAATGATTTTATTTTAATTGTAGGGTACACGTAATTGTGGAACCTGAGATGATATGTAAGAATGAATACAATGAATCAACTCGTTGAAATTATGGATGACTGATATTTAATTCATCATATTTACATAATATCTAAATTAAAATCTAGCCTGGAACAAAGACCAATCTTTTGTCGATGAGTGGCCCAGAAAACAATTATTTGCTTCCCTGATGACAATTGGTTAAGTTTCTGGCTGCATCGCTGAAGAACAGTCAATATAAAAATTATCCCGACATCACCCTTATTTAAAATAAAGAAAAATCATAATAAATGGAAATCACCACATGTGATATGAAAAGATGCAATGCAAATTTTTAACTTGAGCAGATAAAAATAAGCAAAAATTAAAAGTAACAAAAAAGTATATTTTAGAAAACATCAGTATTTAATATAAAAAACCAATGATTTACAATACTGAATATCTTGTAAAACTAGTACTTGGTAGGCCCACCTCTGGCTCTAATAACAGCAGCAAGTCTCTTGGGCATAGAATGGACTAGGTGTTTGAGAGTTTCCATAGGAATTACTTCCCATGCTTTTACCACTTCAAATTTGAGATATACTATAGATTTTTTGGAGGCTACTCACAAATTAGATTTGACAACATCTCAAATATGTTCAATAAGATTTAAATCTAGGTTTTGAGGAGGTTAATCAGACAAAAAACAAACAAATAATCAGTATGAAATCCAAGTATTTCATAACTTCATTGGCTTTTTGGGCAGGAGTGTTGTCTTGTATGAAGATATAATTGATTGTATTTTACAAAATTGACATAAAATAAAAATATATTTTAACCCAGGACTTTTTTTTTGAATTTTGCAGTTACAGTAGTTTTCAAACCTATTGAGATAAACATATATTAGTCAGTTTATAACGCATAAGTTTAATCACAAAACAAATTTCAACTTGATAGATCTAAATAGAAGATAATTTCACAAAAAATGAGCTCTATTTGGCAAATATGTCCAGTCATACAACACCCTGCTCAAACTGGGGACAAATACTTAATGATTCAACAACAAGTATACCAAACAATAGAACACATCTACTATGGTTACTATGCCCTAGCTAACGTGACCTCAGGTGGCATCCCCCCTGTCAAAAGAGAAGAGGGTGATGTTACAGTAGAAAATCAAATGGAAGGAATAATGCGCCCTCTTAAAACCAGAAACTAGCAAAGAACTGCAGCCAAACCCTTGAAAGAAATAGATGACTTAAATGCTGTCATAGACAAAAAATGGGTCAAAGCTGGGGTCACCCAAATAGCTCTGGAAAATCTGGACCTGCCTTATTTTCCCCCAAATAATTATGACAAGAAAATCACATGTTATACATTTTTTGGTGATGGCAGCGCTTGACCTGCTGGTCACCAGAATTTTTTGAATTATGACGTCATCAACTCAAATTCCAAGGCAGGACCTCCAACTGCTGAAAATATTCTCACCAGCCAATCAGATGTCTTGGAATCCCTTCTTCCCCCATCCTGAACTCCCTTAAGACTTTTTCATTCCTCTCTAGAAACTTGTTTCTAGGTAGCTATATTTTCCTGAAGACTAAAAAACAAGTCTCCAAAAAACCTCATGTTAGAGTATCTTGGCCTCTTGGCCCCCGTGGTTGAAAGTATGTTGGCTGCCCTCTTTCAGTTTACTGCTGACTCCTTAACTGCGCCTTGGTCCACTTTATACTCTTTGGTTCCTTTGGCTTTGTCCTCTGATTTACCCCTTTAGTTAATGTTCTTGATTTTGGTCCAAATGTCTGCCATTTGCTACACTCATAAAGGCACAAAATTAGTAACCCCCTTTCATTGTAAGGGATTCTATCTCTTTCACAAACAGTACAACAGATCCTGGATCTATTAGTCCTCAGAAGAAATTGGGAATTTCATTTTTAAATGCTAAATTTGAACTTAATAACAGCAGGTTAATTGAAATAACCAATTCAAATCTGGATTCAAAAATAATTAATAAATGCGCTTTCAAAAGCAAAAACAAAAACAAAAGTGAATGCTCAAACCAAATAAAAAACATAAATTCTATTTTAAAACAAAGAATCCAAGACCCAGATGATGAATCCAACAACAACTGCCATATAGCCTTTAAATTGAGCTCTGAAACTTCCAAAGCAATCAATCAACCAGAAATGAAATTCTCAAACACAAATCACCAACATTCAGGGAAACTGCCTAGCCAATCAAGGGATGCAAAACAACCAAGCCAGAGAAATAATACTCATCCAGGCCCAAAGTACTATCCCCATCATAGCAGAGAAGAATACTGCAACTCACTAACCCAATTTACCTCTTCTTGCATTGCAGGCTGCAGCCTGCTGCAGTCCTGCAAGGCAATACTGGCCAAACTACCCTTGGAGAATCCCCTGGTAACCACTATGCCCACTTCTCTTCTTTAATTCAGTATTTAAGCTGAACAAATTACCCCTTGCAAATGGCTCTAATAATTTATATTCCTATCTTAGCCAATAAATTTATATTTTCAGAAAAACTTCTAAAACTTGATTAGTAGATCTAAAAGGCTCTCCTTCAACAACATGAAGCTCATCCATCTTGTATGGGCTTTTTGTGTGTTAATTACTTATGGGCAAGCAAATTTGAACTTTTAAAATCCTGAACCTACCCCTACCAATAAATCAGAGTATTTCATTTATTATTGTTTTGGACCATGTCATTGTCATGCTCCCTATGTAGAAACAGCACAATTTCCCCCATTATTCATCCCAAGGCCCCATGGTTGGTTTTGGGATATACCAGCGTCTATTATCTCTTAAACCATTTCACTACCTTTCTGGGGAGATTCTGTCTATTTGGTCACCTCTTGCACATGTTAATGATAGGGATTTCAGTAGGGTCCACTCTAGTCAAATTCAACTTGGGAGCTCTCCTTCACTCCATTGGAGAGAGACTTCCCAATGAGTGGAGCCCTGACACTCATCAATTTGGTTTAGTGATGTTGAAACAACTGACAATTTGTTTATTTTATCCACATTGTTTTTCATTGCATTTTACAGCCTGCCATTTAACCCTTAAATTAATAGCAACTAAAACAGACAGTGTAAATATCAAATATCAAAACACATGAATGAATCTATAATACTGTTACCAACTTGTCCTAATTAAGAATGCAATCTAGAATAAGAAAGGGAAATAAATATTCTGAGTGTCTGTTTTGGGATTAGAATCAATAAAAATATCAAATTTATCCAAACTCATAATTAACAGTGCACATTTACAGCCAAAAATAATTAATATAGAAATCTAAAAATCTAATTTGAAATAAATGGCAGTAAATACAAGCTTTTATGCTACTATATTTAGACTGATAAAAATTATAATAAACAAATTATATAGATAAACTGATTTTATTTTATTTTTATACCAAAATAGACTATCACAACAACAGAGCCTTGGAGCCAGAGGAGTACACCGCAGACGTGAACACCTTTGTGGGTCAAAAAACAGAGTGGATGCAGTCCAGGAGGCAGAAAGAGGAAGTAGCTCTGCGTTGGGAAGTGAAACCCAAGCCAAACAGACATAAGAACAAATCCAGGCCACACATACTGTAATACCCAATAGTAGTGGGTACTACCTGCAGTAGGTACAACAGGAGGTTGGAAAATTGGAATCCTGTCAGGGCTGTAACAATGAGATAAATGGCTATCATTCATTGAGACACCTTGACATGTGTTTTGTATTGACCAAAGCTGCCAGAAAATTAGGTCAAGATGTAGTACATGAATGTGTATGCTGCAACTGTGAGAGAGGGGGGCTAAACTAACTAAGTTTGGCTCTCATCCCAGTGAAACAAACCACCAGGATGCCATCCAGTGCAGAACTGGGATGACCGCTTGGAGGGGGGACCACAGGGAGAACACTGGGGACAACTGAGGGAAGTAGGCGTTCAAACCCATCAGTATCAGGCCGGTGAGCAACCAAGGAGTGCGGGTAGGAGCAGGAGAGGACACCTTGGAGGACCTGGGGGGTACTGTATGTCTCTGGACCACATTGGGGAGGGGAGGCATGGGAGGCACTGCTTCTTCAGAAACGGGTGAAGTATGATCCACAGTGTCCAAGTCCAAATCATCACACGTCAGGCTCTTGACCACAGCCTCTCCAGAAAAGAGAAGACCGCTGGGGAGTTCCCAGAGACTAGCAGGGTCTCTACCTACCAGACGGGCTGACAAAGAGATTTCCCCCCATAAATCAGGGGAGGTGGACCACAGAAGCAACAATAACAGAGCCAAGGAAAATACCACAAATTTAAGAGCTGGGAGTATCATAGGAATATTCCTCACAAAATTTGGAGTAGGAAAGTATATTTTTCAAACAAAAATCAGGCAGAACAGGGGCTGGTAGGGTATACTTAGCAAAATAGAACCAAACTGTAACAGAACGGGTCCAGAGAGCTTTACAATGGTTGTGAGAGGCTTGGCAAGAACGGCAAGCGAGAGCGGGTTTGAAATCAATGATTTTTAATAGAAAATTCAAAATAATAATAAGAATTATAAAGAAAATCAATTGAAAACTTGAGTTTTGAACTCTGTTTTTGAAAGCAAGAACGGGAAAGACAGCTACTAGGTGAATCAATACTAGTATAGTGACCCAGAAGAGAAGCTGGGTCCAAAACTGGCTGGCAGAAGGTAAGCTTGGAACAGAAACTAACACCACAATCTTTAGGCTGTAGGAACTCAAAACTGGGTTCCAAATAAACAAAAATATAAAAATAAAGTGCAGAATAGCTCCAAACTTTAATATTATTGGAAAATAGACAAGCAGGGGACTAGAAGTCCCCTTGCTTGCATAAAAGGGATGGGCTGCAAATAAGTTGGGTCACGTGATAGTGGAACCAAATCTAATTGGCTGGAGACAAAACTTTGCTAGGCAGGGGCAGGGGGACTGGAGGGTTTCATTCCAATTTCCGCAGTCAGATCTGATTGGCTGGAAGAGGCACTGGTCATTTGGAATTCACTTGGGTTGCTTAGTGTTGATGTGGCGACCTCTGATTGGCCAGCTCTAATGGTTTTTAGAAGTGGGCAATACCAAGCTAATAAGTAGTCTAAATTAACCAGTGTTTCTTCCCAGGAGGGAGCAACCAAAGGCAAAGGTTCCGCAGGGTAGGCCAGCACAAACCTCTCATCTACCATGTGAGCTAAATCATTTAAGAAATGAAGGGGTTTGGCGGGCGTTTTAGAACTTTTCTTGGTACAACAAGGGAAAATTGCGCAATCCAAAGCCAGAGGTGGCAGTGAATTTACAGCAACAGACAGGGTGGAGTGGGGCAACACCAGGGGAGGCCAGGACCCAGTGTAGGAGGAGTTAAGCTGAACTGGTTTTTCATAGTAGTCTTGGCCAAGCCCTTCTGGTGAGGGCCCAAAGATTGCAGGGCCAGGCTGGTACCCTCTAATCCCTAGGCAAGCTGTGAGTACAGCTGTGAAGATGAGGTGATTTATCTTCACTCTGTTGGGGATTGAGGGTGGATTCAAACTAATCTAGTGGTTGAAGTAAAGAGTAGGGATCAACTGATATTATTGAGGGGTATTTCTCTCAATGATAGCACAAGATATCACCAAGAGGGGATCTTTTATTTATAGTACCCCCCACTGTACAAGCTTTCCAAGTGGGAGTGAAAAAAATGAATGGGCAAACCCCAGAGTCTGGATGGTGAGGGTTGAAATTGGGCAATTGGAATAAGGTCAACCCTCATTCACCTATTTTCAGTGACTGGTTTGCCAATTCTTGGCTGGGACCAATGGATTATGACTTGATCTTTATCATGAGGGGCAAAGGGTTTATGGTATCTTCTTGTTTATTTTTAGCTCAGTTTGTTGAGTTTAGCATGAGTTTGGCCCCAACCATGTGATCTGGGGCCCAGATTCCCATTGGTTGGGGCCAGGATTGATGGTCAAGGTTTGGGTATTATTACTGAATAATTCATGGCTGCATGGTTTGCCCTCTATTTTTATCCCTAAAGGATGGGAATTGTTTGATTGGTTGCATCTTTGGGTGGAATCTCATTGGCTGGAGGGGGTTGGAGCCTTGGACCTGGGTAGCTGAATAGTGAAAGGCTGGGCCCTGGGGAGCAAGCAGGCAGGAGGCCCGTTGGTAGCTGGCTGGCGGGTGGGAAACTGGTGGGAGGCTGCCCCACAGCTCCCTGGGTTGCAGGCGCCTGCCCAGATGATAAATAATTCTGGTGCAAGTCAAGTTCTGTTTGGACTGTCATAATTTTATTTTCTTGTTTCAGGGGTAAAAAATCCCAATTTTATATTGAGGATTATTTGATTCCACATTTTCTTTCTTATGCCAAATTGGAACAATATTAGAAATTTGGCTGGTGTCAGGAATATTCCTGACAGGAATCTTCCCAAGAAGAAATTGAATTAATATAACAGATAGTAGGTGTAGGAAAGAACATACCAATGAGCATGAGGGTGAACAATTGGCGGGATATGGATGGTTTCAGCATATGTCAGGGATCCAAGCTTGGGCAGCCAGCCTGTTGTTTTCAGGGATCACACAGGCTGGGTTTTTTGTGGGCAGAGCCTTCCACAAGAGAGGAGCTAACTTAAAGAGGTAGGAGAAGGACTTTCCCACCCAGGCCAGCGGCCAGGATCATAGTGTCAATCACCCCTATGAGGATGATGTACACAATCCCAAACAGCTTGCCACTGTGGTCAGTTGGGAGATTGGGTGAGGAGGTGGGCATTGGCTTGGCAGTCACAGGCAGTTCCATATGGAGTTTGTAGGCAGGCAGGTAGTTGAACTTGCCTCTAAACAACTTGGGTGTTGAGAATATCCACAGGCCTTGACGGTTGTATCAAACTGCAGATTGTATGTGGGCCAAGGGATATAGTTCAAGGATTTTTCTGGGGTGTAATTCCTATATTTGGGGCTCAGAGGGTACTCTATGAAGTAGACAGGACCAAAGGGAGCACCTGGAGGACAGGAATCTGTGGGCAGAGGGGCAGGAGGACTGGATGATCTTGTACTAATTTGGTAGATGAAAAATACAAAAAAAGACAGTAGCTGTGTAAGCCAAATCAACATAACCTTCATTTAAAAATGGCAATAAGGTTGGAGCACAGAATTTATAGGTCTATATATCATCCTGCCTCTAAAATTAGTATTTTCAGAGGGCTTCATTAAAATATTGGGAAATGTGGGGGAAATTAGCCAGGATGCCCAGGTGCAGAAGCAGCAAAATGGCACCTTGGCTGGGCGCTCTCTCATTGGTTGGAATCCCCAAATTGGTTACCTGATTCTCTTGTTCCTGGGTTGTGGACATGGGGGTTGGGCCTGAAGCCTGCATTTTCCTCTGGTAGCTGGACTTGATTGGTTACCTGCAAGGACTTCAAGTTCATGAAGTTCACAGAGGGACTTTCCCTGCCTCCATTAGGCAAGTCAAGAAGCTCCTCCTTGGGCCCTACTACCTTCAAGTCTATGCTGATATTCTGACTTTGGGGCTTGTAGGGGCTTCAGCTTGCAGGGGCTCAGTATCAATAAAATGCAGGCGGGCGGCCATTTGGTCCTTAGGGCTGGCAGTCTGCAGGGTTACAGAGTCAGGGGTTGAATCCCGCTCTAAGGCCTGAGTTTAAAGGAAAAATAATTGTCATTCCTGACAGCATAAGACATGTGACAACGTTGAGGTCCAAATCTTTACCAATCTAATTTTTCATACTTCTCTGTTGAAGTTGGAGGAGGAATTTCTTCACTGGCAAAACATGTCAGGATGATTCCAAGCAGGAAGAGACATATCAAGAAGGGTGGTCATATACTGTTCTAAATTTCATAAGTATCTACTGGTCTAGAAGAAAAAATAGATTTATTAAATATAGAAGTTTGAAAGGAAATAAGTTGTTGGAGAAATTCCCCTAGTCAAAGATATCAGTCTTAATACTGATGAGGGAAATTGAAGAAGGATGCCAAGTTTACCATGTGCTCTTTCTGGGTATCTTGAATGTGAAACAATGCCTTGCAGGCATGAAGTAAACTGCAGCCTGTAAGTGAGAAGGAAGTACTGATTTGAGATCTCTTTGCTTATTCTGAGGTTTGGATCTTGGTACTTACAGGGTCTTGCAGGGCTGGATGAGTGTTATTCTGGAGGCTTAGGTGGGATTCTGGAGATAATTGTGTTGTAACTGTGCTGTTTTAGCAGAGTTACAAGGGGAAAATTATTTGGGGACTAGATAATTATCTTTATTGAGATATTAGAATTATATAGTGTGAGTGAATCATGGATAGTAGGAACCTGATTGTGATGATCAATTAGTTGGATGGTTAGGGATGGCTTGATCTAGATATTTAGTCAAGCGCTGAACCAAGATATCCATCCTTAGGGATTGTCATCTGCCCATGTTGCTATTTCTGGGAATTTGATTTGACTTCCTTGCTTGGCTACGGGTTGCTGGGAAGTCAGATTGAGGGTCATAAATCTGCTTAGTCTGAACCTTGTTGACAGGTTGACCCTGCTGTTTTGACAATTAGCTATCTTATTTTGATCCTTTTAAATGATTAGTAGAACTATGTTTATTTTCTGGCTTATAGGTTGCTTTTTTGTCTTTTAAAAATCATACTCTAACTGTTTGGAGACAGTTTTTGTTGTTAGTTTTTAGCCAATGTCTACACATGACAATTGGTTCTGGTTGTGAATTTAAAATATAGTTTATATGGGTTTGATGGCTTTCAATGTTTTTTGTTTTTGATTTTAAAAATTCAGAATTATGCTTAAATTAATCATTTCTATTAAATTCATTAATTAAATTAAAATTGAATTAATTTAATTATTAGAATTATTAATTTGCAGTGATTTCATTTTCAAATTTTTTGGCTTAAGTTTTCCCTTTTGTTTTATTTGGCTGAAAGGGATATCATTCCTTACATTTCTAAACTTTGGTATTGTTGCAACATCTACAATTACTCCCTCTTGGGGAATTAATTCCCCAAGTGACTCGCCAAACGATTCCCTGACTAATCATTAAGTTGGTGGCACTGTTATCATTTGGCCATCTATTAAAGGAATCAAACATTTTGAATCCTAAGTGAAACACAACTTAGACAAACCTCATGACTTAAGAGGAACAATCACTTGGATAAGCCTCATGACTATCATGACATACATGGACAGTATGTGGCTTCTCATGATACTATATAATACCCTATATTCATATCTAATAAAGTATAATTCTTTTCTTGATTTCCCCCTTTATCTTGTTTATTATACTTCCCAGAAGTATATAAACAACGGTGGTAGCACAGATAGGTTATCCACACCTATGCAACTTAAATGAAAAACCCCTCCCAATAAAAGAATCCAGCAGATGGCACTCCCCACAGGCTGGAGAGACTACAAAGAAAGACAGGACATCTGTGTGGTTCCTGTCCACCAGTCCCCAAGTGTGTCCTGGATTGTAGCCAGGGACCAGCTGGAAGAGGTTGTCATTCTCTAGTAAGGGGAAATGTATCTCAGAAATATGTATAGGGGTTGAAATGGGCTTTTATTCACTCTCAGAAGGAAGATCCCCTTAGAAACCTTCTGGTATATGGCCTGGGGGGTCAAGGAAGCAATATGAATCTGCCAATACTTGGAGTCCTCCAACAATATCTTGGACTCCTTGTACTTGGTCTTGGACTTCTGCACCTTAGTCTTGGACGTATTCTCCTTAGACTTGAACGTCTGCTCCTTAAACTTGGACTCCAGCGCTGTGCTTAGGATCCAGCTTCTTATTCTTGGGCTCCTGCTATGTTATCTTTGGTTGTATCAGTCCAACCAAGCTCCTGCTGGTGATCAAAAGGCTTTCAAAATCTCTTGGCAGAAACTCAAAAGACCTGGGAAAGACCTCCAAAAGCCTTCCAAAAGACCTTGAAAAGACTGTCAAAAGACATCCAAAAGACCTGGTAACTTTCCAGCCAGCCCCCTTCTTATAGTGTCCTTCTCTCAACAGTTCCGCCTTCAAACTGGCTTTCTTCATAAGCTTAAACCATTGGCGCTCACTTTTTCCTATAATAACTTAAGCTTACATACTTACTTTCTCAAAAGCTTAAAGTATTAATTCACTATTTCCTTGCTTATACTTTAAGCTTTTGGCTTCTAACTAATCATTTTCATCAGGAAACCTGCCAGAACTCAACCAATGAATATAGAGCACAGAAATAGACCATTTCTGAAGTTCCACTGGGATCCAACTATGAAAATAATTTCCACAGCTCAAACCACTCAAATTGACCACTCTTTACACACCAAAGCGTTAACTGGTCCATTATTCTGGCACCAGTCTTCCCTGCATTCAACCTGAACCAATTTAAATAGTAGAATACTATTTAAATTATTTCTTTCTGGACCTCTTCAACGTTTCCCCCATATGTTTACAAATATAGTAAAATCCAAGGGAAACGTCCCACCAAAACAACTTTGTATCCCGCTCTCATAGCAACATACCTTTGTCTATCCACCTCGGCAAATCAATTTGGCAAAATCTTGGCTCCTTTCTCTGGACCACCAGTTCTTCATCATCATCTTCTGATCCTTCAGCCAGCTCCTGTATCATAATCAGCTAGTCCTGCATCATAATCTTCTGGTCCTTTAGCTTATCCTCAACTAGCTCCTCCACAAATCCTCACTAGGAACCTTCTTTGTTCCTTCTACACACTGAACCATATTGGTTTATTCAATTCAATATGAATTAATAGTCCATCAACTAGCCTTCACTGTGACCAAACAGTCCCTATTGCTAGTTTTTTCTGTTAATTCTGTGAGCCACCTTGGTTCTTTATCTCAGTCCATTACCAGAACTTGTAGACCCAGGCATGAGTCTACATTGAACTGGCGTTTGAATGGGCCCTTGCAAGTGGCAGTCCACTTAGGCCATTCAACCATAGATCAATGTCTATGTGTTGTCTTTACTCACCCAGGTGATTAAGTCTGGGCTTTCAGTTGCAGAGTAATCAGCTCTACTTCCCAGAGACCTGATCACACCAAGTTCTGCAGCTTGCTTCCCCAAGCAAGCCACCTTGGTGATACCTCTGAGCAAGTCTATGTCCTCCAATGCTCACTTTGGGTTTCCCCAAAGCTCTCATAGGGGCATAAACAAGGACACCCTACCAGTCTGTTAGGTAGGGTGCTTGCTCACAGACCTCCTGTAAGTGTATTAGGGTACATAGAGCTCTCAAAGCTCTTCCCCTCCCTGACAGCCTGTGTTACCCGCCAGGGGTCCAAAACCTACTCCCCCCAGAAAGACAAAGTTCCCTGCTTGCTATTTAAGTCTTCATCCTTCTGCAGCCACAGTTCCCTGTGGGGTGAAGCACTATAGCCCAAAGCAGCCAATTTCTTCTTCTAGGTGGAGGAAATATCTGCCTCTGGTAATCCTTTGTTACCTAACAGCCAGGCCTTACTTACCCTAGTAGACCATGTTATTACTAGGCTCACCTTCAACAAACAACCAAACTATTGCTTGGCCAACATTAGCCCTACCTGCAAACCACCAAACATGTGGATCATCACAACATCCCTATGGGTTTTGTTGTCTTCAACAACGCCCTTGCTCCTACCAAACAGTATAACCTCTTCAATACTTGTGGAACCCTGAACCCACCTCCAACTCCAATCCCGTAGACAACTTAAATACCCAATATTGTATTCCAGCGCCTACACTCAGCAGAGATTGGAACGTTTGCAGGATTACGTCAATAGAACACCAACCTCTGGATCCAAAGCACACAAAACAAGTTTACACAAGTGGGCTACCCCCGCAGACTCTGGGCCAGCAAGATTGCCCTATGCATCACAGGGGCCGCCTCACACTTTGTAAGCAAATGGTTTGACCAACATCCTTATCACAGTGAAGACTGGGATATGTTCAAAGCTGCCTTCCTTAAAAAGTTTGCCATAAAAGACTCTGATGTGGTGATCATGACAGAAATCAGAACCTTCAAAATGACAGGAACAATTGAGGAGTACATTGCAGCCTACAAAGATCTATGTGACTAATCCCCCAACACCATTAACTTTGACAAAGCTGGACCATGACTGGATTTCTACAATGGCCTCCCCACACACATTAGACATTAGCTTGACATGAAACGCTTTAAGAACCTCCAGGATTAGTTCTTAGAAGGGAAACACACTGCACAGAAATTTGATAACCTACATATAACAAACAAACCTAGGAAAGTCCACAGCAAAAAAGGACCCTCAACCTAACAAGTAGAACAACCAAGCCAACAACTCCCATCCTTGAGGCAGAAATTGTACTGATCAAGCAAATCAAATGAGCACCAATAACATCACCAAGGATGAAAAAGCTCAGGGGAGTGCTTAAGCAAGCCACCCTCCCCCACTTTACAAGACTCATACAGGGACCAAGACGTGGACTCAATCCTCATGATCAAAGTACCATCTGGCAATCCTCTACTGTTTGCCGCCCAAACCAGAAATAAACTCCTCACTTATCCTTTCTGCTTTTGCAAATATCAGGGCACAACACTATTCAGTACTGGAGCAGACCAACCCCTTGTTGACAAGAACTTTTCAAATCTCATGAAACTACCCACGGTCCAAAGCAATATCAAGAGAGTTATCATGGCAGACAATAGAAGTACACCTGTCACTAAGGCAGCAAAACCTTTCTGCAACCAAATAGAAGATGTGCAAACTACGCTTAGTAGCCCAATCATACCAATCCCCAAGTATGATGTTATACTTAGCCTGGACTGGATGAGAAAGACCAAACCTCATATTGACTGGGATAGCACTACCCTCACCATACAACGAGGCAAGGTGCACCACCATGTCTACACAACTCATCTTGATACGCTCATGAGATACCATATATTTGTGAAAATTATGAAAACAGAAGAGGAAAAGGACTCTATCAAAATTTATTGGAACACATACACATATGACATTATCCACTTTAAAAGTACAGAAACCACATGTGAAAGAGATCCAATCCTAGCACAGCTAGTCATAGAATTCCCTTTGGTTTTCCAAGAGACCTTACCAGGACTACTGCCCAACTGGGGCATACAGCACAAAATTGACCTCAAAGGGAGTGTACCAAAAGCACAGCCTATTTACTGCCTGACGCCACAAGAAAAGGACACCCTAAAGGCCTACCTAGACAAAGCACTTGAAAAAGAACTCATACAATCATCCAAATCTCCTTTTGGTGAGGCTGTCTTCTTTGTAGTAAAGAAAGATGGAGGATTCTGCTTAGTCACAGATTACAGGGCGCTCAATGAGGTCACAATTGAGAACATATATCCCCTGCCCCTGATTGATGACCTTTTTGATGCCCTGGGGGGTCCCAAGTCTTCACAAAAATTGACTTGACGGCAGGTTATCACCAAATTTGCGTGAAACCAGAGGACATACAAAAAATACCGTTCAGAACTAAGTATGGCTTGTTTGAATGTGTTGTCCTCAACTTTAGCATGAAAAATGCTCCAAGTACCTTCATGACCTTTTTTAATGAAGTTTTTAAATAACACATTGGAAAAAGGGCTATCATCTACCTTGAAAATATAATCATATATAGCCTGACTAAGGAACAACACTGGAAAAATGTCTACCTGGTCCTCCACACCCTTCAAGATAACCAAATCTTAGGCAAGCCCTCAAAATTTGACTTCTTCTCAACAGAACTTCCATTTTTAGGACACATTATCAGCAAGGATGGAGTAAAGCCAGACCCAGAAAAGATATGAGTCATAGCCAAAATGCCAGCACCTCAAAATAAGAGTGATCTTTGTATGTTCCTGGGCATATTAGCCTATGTTAGGAGATTCAACCCTGACTGGGGCGCCTTGAATGTCACGGTAAGTTCCATAATGCTGGGTATTGTCCGTCCAAGTAAGAAGGCACGGAAGGCTGGGAAACCTGTATCAAAATTGGCCGAGTTAACGGATTTAAACCAAAAAATCAATTGAAAATGGGTCACAGCTGCTCCAGTATGCCAGCTGAAACCAGCTCCCCCTTGTAAACTGATGTTGATAAATTGACGTAATATGAGTGTCACCCGATATAAGCTCATTAATCAGCATGGTTGTCAGAAACTGGTCACACAAGGGTTCTTTGCAACCTGGACTAGATACTTACTTGAAGATGCCAAAGGAATAGGAGATCAAGACTCAGGTGGTATTGCTTAGTCAATTTTTCTGATATATATTGAATAATTTTCCCTGTTTCAACTCTAAGAGTTGAGTCCTTCTAAATTTACTCAATAAAAATCAATTATCCCAAGTTCTAATTTTAAATTTTAAAAATGCATCCTGTGATCAGGTTGTTGCGGTATACCTCGTACAATCTGATTCTGAACAGAATCATTTCAGGAAGATGGGGCCCAGCATCTGGAACTTTGTTGTTGGCGCCACAAAATGTTAATTTCATGCCAGCCAATTTTGTAGCTCCTTCCCCCATTCTGGAAAATGAAAATTGTGTCACTTCTCAATGCCCAGAATTCTACGCTGAAGATGCATTGATGCTTTCCCAGGTCATTTATCTTGGTTTACTCTGGTTAGGATTGATTGTTCTACTTAATCCTGGAGTTTCAATTGGAAATTTCACAAAAAGATATTTAAAGCCGCGTTGGTGGTTAATCATCAATTCTATTTGGATTTGGGTGGTAATTCCCCATCATTTAAAAACAGCTTCATATTATCCAGTGATTTCTGTCACATTGAATGCCCCCTTATCCACAATCACAGGCAAGACAACCAAATTTGTATGGACACCATTAAGATATCAACCTTTCTGACAGTTGAAAGAACACATGTTCACCACCCCATCTTACAATATCCAAGCCATGAAGGAGTATAAAAACTAGAGACTGACACCTCCAATTACGCAATGAGAGGAGTATTTAATATCCAAACTGCAGAAAAGGACTTCCTCCCTGTAGCATATGAATCAAGAAACCTGTCTGATGGTGAGCAAAGATATCCAATACATGACAAAGAACTGGTAGCTATTGTTCTTTGTCTAATGAAGTGAAGATGTTACCTGTAAGGTGCACAAATATTCAAAGTGCTAACCAACCACAATTCATTGGTATTCTTTAAGACTCAACAACACCTTTCTAGACGGCAAGATGAATGAATGAGATTTATATAAAGATACCCCATGATAATTTAATACAAACCAGGCAAAGAAATGCTTACTGCAGACACCCTATCAAGGCTATACCGTAAGCATCTCCTATGTACTGATGGAGACCCTGATTGGCCCATATTAATCATGGGGAATCTCCAAGAGGGGGTTTCACCTGTTACACCAATGTACATTCAAGATAAAGTCCTCAAGAATAAACATCTGTTCAAAAACGTATATGGCACTATACACTGCATACTTCCAAGTGGTGATACTGTACCCTATGTCCTGTCAACACAAAAGATTGACATAATCCTTCAATACCGCATAGATCTGGGACACACCTGTAGCAGGAACTTGCATGAATACCTCAAGACACGCTACTGGTGGCCCAACATGCTGTACAATATCAAGGAAGTACTAGAGCAATGATAAGTCTGTGAAAAGTACTCCTTCTCTAAGGCACCTCCCAAGTCAGTATTACCAGTGCCAATCACACAACCTTTAAAAGTGTGGACACTGGATATTGTAGGACTAATGCCTGGCAATAACAAAGGAAAAATGTACATTATGACAGCTATTGAATATGCAACTAGATGGACTGTAGCATAAGCTACAAAAGAAAACAAAGGAAATAATGTAAGACAATTTATTGGAAAAGAGATCATAGCTAAGTATGTCAAACCTGACCTCCTGATCACAGGCAGAGGAACTGAACTTAAAGCCATTGACACCAATATCTAACTTGCCAAGAATGGAATAAAACACATCATAGCCAGTTTCTATCACCTGCAAGCAGATGGAAGAGTAGAAAGACTAACTTGCTACCTAGTAGAAGCCCTTAGTAAGTTATCTGCCAACAATCCAAAAGCCTGGGTTGATATGCTGCCAACAGCACTCATGGTGTACAGAACACAAGTTGACCACAATATAGGAAAAAGCCTGTATGAACTTGCCTACAGGTATAAGCCTTCCATTGTTAGCACCACCTCAGGACCATGTTTACCTCTACCTAAGAATATACCAGACAACAACAACCCTGATGTACATTGCACTAGAAAGGACTAAGAAGACATGGAAAAAGAGTGTAAAGAGAAGCAGTCCCACTACAACAGGAAAACTTTCAAGTCAGGGACAAGATCTGGGTCAATAATCACAACATGCACATATTAGACCCAGGATTACGAGGACCAGGCATTGTCTTGGAAGTCAAGCCCAACAATACTTTCCTAATCAAAGGTATTGACGCTCAAACAGAACTCAAACATATGCACTATGATTGCCTCTGCTTATGTAAGGCAAGAACAGCACAACATAATTCCCAGCTTCCTGTACCCAATACCAAACTGGATCAATATCAAGCACAAATCCCCAACACACTCGAGAAAACTCCTAAGGTTCCACCTTTCAGTACCCCAGGGGGAGATATTGCAACATCTACAGTTACTCCCTCTTGGGGAATTAATTCCCAAAGTGACTTGTCAAATGATTCCCTGACTAATCATTAAGTTGGTGGCACTGTTAACATAAGACCATATATTACAGGATCAGACATTTCAAATCCTAAGCAGAACACAACTTGGAAAAGCCTTGTGACTTAAGAGGAACAATCACTTGTATAAGCCTCATGACTATCATGACGTACATGGACAGTATGTGGCTTCTCATGATACTATATAATACCTTATATTCATATCCAATAAGGTATCATTCTCTTCTTATTTTTCCCCTTTATCTTGTTTATTATACTTCCCAGAAGTATATACATGACAGTATTATCAATTCTCTCATTATCTTTGTGACAACCATGAAAGAGGTGTTCAAGGAACATATTAGTAAACATGCCATAGTTTACCTTTATGACATAATCATTTACAGTCCCAGAAAAGAAAAAAATCTGAAAATACCCCTGCATGATACTCATCACACTAAAAGACAGCCAACTAGTAGCCAAATCATCCAAATGTGAGTTATTCTCCACAGAGATACCTTTCCTGGGAAACATTATTGGCAAATATGGAATTAAATGAGACCCTGAAAATATAATAAACATAAATGACATGCCAGCTCCAAGACATAAAAGTGAACTATGTACCTTTCTAGGTATTGTAGCCTACATTAGAAGATTTATTCCTGACTGGGGTGCCCTGACTGCCCCCTGTCAGCCATTACAGGCAAAACAAATAATTTTGTGTGGACACCACTAAGGGACCAAAACTTCCAACAACTAAAAGAGTGTATGGACACTGCCCCTATCCTCTAATACCCAAATTGTGAAGGAGTATATAAGTTGGAAACCAATGCATCTGGTTATGCCATAGGAGGGATACTCTGTATCCAAACTGCAGAAAAGGACTTCCTCCCTGTGGTTTATAAATTAAGAAAGATGTTCAAAGGTGAAAAAAGATATAAAATACATGACAAGAAACTGGTAGCTATTGTGCACTGCCTCATGAAGTGGCAATGTTATCTGGAAGGTGCACAAATATTCAAAGTGCTAACTGACCACAAGTCATTGATATTCTTCAAAACACAACAACACCTACCAAGAAGACAAGCCAAATGGATGAGCCTAATACAGAGGTGCCCCATGAAAATCAAATACAAGCCAGGCAAGGAAATGCTTACTGTAGACGCCCTATCAAGGCTATACAATAAGCATGTTCTACACACTGATGGGGACTTAATTGGCCCATGTTATTAATGATGAATCTCCAAGAAGGCTTCTCACCTGGTATCACAATGAAAGTACAAGAAAAAGTCATCAAAAACAATACCTGTTCCAAAAATTTTATGATACCCTTTCACTACATACTTCCAAGTAGAGAAACAGTAACAGATGTCCTTCAACACAAAAGATTGTCACAATTCTTTGTTATCATAGAAACTTGGGACACACCTGTAGCTGTAATCTACATGAATATATCAAGACCCTCTACTAGTGATGTGACACTCCTGCTTCTGTGAGGTCATCAAGGTGTGTCCTGGGTCAAAGCCAGGGACCAGCTGGGTTGGGGTGAAAACCTCAGGGATACTAGTTCTATGAAAAAGAAAAAAACCCCTTTGATGATTTAAAAAGAGAGCATATGGGTCAAGATATTCTTTATTAACAGAAGGAAGATCCACTAAGAAACTGTTGCAACCAAGTTTACATCCTCGCCTGCCAATGTATCTTAAAATAAACAGGGGGTGCTCAATGAGTTGCCCCTTGACATATATAATGACATGGACTAATATGATGGCAATATCAAATTGCGGACACTTTCTCCTAATTAGGAGCGCTGCCAATTCAACCTGCTGATCCTCATACAAGTTATTCCTTGGCTTCAAACCCTACATGGAACATGCCACCATGCCACCCCCTGTGGCCTTGTGGCTTTTCCCATATAGTATATTAACTACAATATTCTACAATAAACGAGACCTTATTCTATTCATTCTTGTCCTTTCTATTGGAATGTTGTCTTCACCAATCAAATACTGAACTCTAATTGGTTCAGTTGTAACAAAACCTTCTGATTTGCCAATGCTATGGTTTTTTTGACCAGCTACTTCTTTGGCAAGGACTTATGAAAACTTCATAAAAATCTGGTTATTCCCAACCAACCAGATGTGTAACCATCAAGATGCAGATTAAGCACCCAACAAAGTTCCTGCTCTCAACCAAAAGATTTGCAAAAATCTTTTGTAACTTTTCAGCTATCTTACTTCTTAAAGTGCCCTTTTCTCAACATTTCTGCCTTCAGAATGGTTTTCAAAAAAGCTTAACTATTGGCACTTACTTTTTTATAATAAATTAAGCTTACAACCTTACTTTCTTAAAAGCTTAAAGTATTGATTCACTATTTTCTTGATTATACTTTAAGCTTTTGGCTTTTAACCAATCATTTTTATCAGAAAACATGCTCTCAACTCAACCAATAATTTTAGTGCTAAAAACTACAAAATTTATCAAGATCCACTGCAATCCAACTAGGAAATAAATTTCCATTGCTCAAGTTGTTCAAAACAAAACACTTTTTGCACCAAAGCGTTAACCAGTTCCCTGTTCCAGCTCAAATATTTCCAGCCTTCAGTTTTATTCCCTTAAATAAGTAGAATTTATTTATTTATTCTCTATTTATTTTTTGTTTTCATCTCTCTATTTATTTCTTATATAGCTTTTAATGTTGTTCTCTCAATCTTACTATTCTATTCTTTAATCTCTTTCTTGACCACTATAGATGACTTACATCTAGGGTTTCTCTCTTTTAACCACTGTAGATGTCTTCTATCTGGAATTTCCTCTCTTTATATAGCTACTATATTTATCTTTTACCAAGGCTTTCAGAAGCAAGCATTCACTATCTTCTGCTACTTCTTCCCTTTGCTCCCCAAATGGTTAGTTTAGGAATCCACAAAGTACCAAATTTCAATTCCTGGGCATCACTCTGATCTCTTGGGTTCAGAAGCTGTTTCTTTGGACAGCCATCCCTCAGGTTACCCCAGGAATCCTATTATCAAGCAGTGATAGAAAGGCTATTTCTTTAAACTACCCAGAGGACATAGGCAGAAAACTCTTATAACCTTTATTTTAATAGGCAAGAATGACCCAGCTGAATACTGCTCAGCTGGTATCAGGATTTCAGTGCTTCTTTAACATCTTATCATCACAGGGCCACTAACTGTATTATCTCCCCAGTTGAATTTCTGAAAGGGCAATGTTGAATCATCATCCTCCCCTGCCAAGGGAAAGCCAGCTGTATTATTACCCAGCTGGTCTAGGTATGCTTAAACTGTCCTAGCATAATCATCCCTGAATACTCTCTTTACTCTTCTTGGGTACCAATAGAGGGCTACTCTACTGGAAAAAACTAAGCAAATAACATCTACCTCTCCCAGAAAGCTATTTTCTTCTTGAACAACATCAGCTCACACCTTCAAAACTGCCAACAGTGTGAATTGTCACAGGTGGCCAAACATGCAGAAAACATTAAAGAAGTACTTGAATAATGTGAAGTATGGAAAAAGTAGGCTCACTTCAAAGAACCTTTCAAATCTGTAATTCCAGTCTCAATCACACAAACAATCCAGGTGTGGGTACTAGATGTTGTGAGACTCATACCAGAAGATAAAAAGCAAAAAAGTGCATCATCACAGCCATCAAATATGCAACAAGATGGCCTGTGGCACAAGCACCAAGAAAACACAAAGAAAACAATGCAAGATGATTTATAGGCAAGGGAATAATTGCCAAGATTGGAAATCTGGACCTCTTAAATACAGACAGAGGAACATAGCTTACTGCTATGAATGCCAACATCTACTTTACAAAGAATGAGATCAAACACAATTTTGCGAGTCCTTACTTCCCACAAGCTAATGAGAGAGTTAAAGGGTTAAATGACTCTCCTATAGAGTCATTGAGTAGACTACTTATCAATGACTCACGCTTTTGGGATGAAATTTTACCAACAGCACTAATGGTATGTTGTACTTATGTAAAGCACAAAACATGCAAAATCCTGTATAAACTCGTCTATGAACACAAACCAACTATTTTTGGTACTACTCTGGAGCCACATCTACCCTTAATTAAAAGAATAACTGATAACAATGAAGCTGCATTAAAAAAAGCCAGACAAGGCCAGGAAGCCAAAGAAAAAGAAAGAGTGAAGAGAGAAGAGAGAAGCAATATCACTTCAGGAAAAACAATTCCAAGTAGAAGATAGGATTTGGGTATTAAATCATTATCTACACAAGCTGAAACCAGGATTAAGAGGACCTAGTGTTGTCATGGAAGTCAAACCTAATAATACTTACCTTGTCAAAGGTATTGGCGCTTGAACAGAACTGATACACATGACCACAACTGCCTCTGCCTATGCAAAGCAAGAACAGCTCAACAAAATTCAAGGCTCCCTGTACCCAACACCAAATTGGATCAGTATCAATCCCATATCCCCAACACTATCAAGAAAGTCCCCAAGGTTACACCTTCTAGCACCCCAGGGGGAGATGTTGCAACATCTTTGATTACTCTCTCTCGGGGAAGTAACACCTCAAGTAGTTCACCAAATGAACCACCAAATGGGTCATTATTTGTTAGATTAATATGTTTCCTATTAACTGGGCTAGTTTACACTTTAAAATTTTGTTTTAATTTTCTTATCAATAAATTTAAATAATTACAACAATTTTATCAAAATAAATCTTATTTAAATCTTATAATATAAAAACCTATATTAAATTAATCATTTTCTACTTACAGCTAAATTAAACTGAATTAAAAGCTAGTAACAATCTAATTTCATATACCATTATTTCTTGAAAGCTGATTAGTAAAAAATGACATCATTCTAAAAAGAGCAACATAAAAATACAAAAAAACTGATATGATGCTTTTTGTTGGAAATTGAATTGTTGCCTAAAATCTTGGCTTTTTTAAAAATATTTAATTTAAAATATAACAATTTTTGAATCCCTCTTTTTAAAAAGAGGGCAGATAGCTTTATTGCATATTTAATAAATAAATATTTAATAACTTTGGATTTATTTTATAAAAAAATCTAGTAAAAAGTTAAAAAACTAAAGCTAAAATTAAAACTAAACTTTTATTGAAATTTCAGTGATCTCATTTAGCATAAGTAACTTATTCTTAAGTTAGATTTTATAGAAAGTATATTATAAGAACTTATAAAAGAGTAAAAGTTTTACTTTTCAAATTCTTAAGTATTTAATATTAATAAAATAGCTTTATACAACTATTTAATAAAATTATATTTTTATACTGTATGTTAGAGATAATATGTATACAAAATTCAAACATAAAAAAGAATGTATCAAAATCTTGCTTTATTTAATTAAATTTTATAAAGGTTAAAATTTATTTAAACTAAATGGAAAATGATCTTAGTCATTGTATCTATAAAAATAATATACAACTTTAATTATTTAAGTAAATATTTAAATGTGATTAAAAAATAACATTTTTATTTTGATAGGTTTAAGATATATAAAGTTCATTTTTTAAGAACTGTTAAAAGTTATAATAAATTTAAGTTTATTTAAAACAAAAGGTTTTTGAGTTGGTTACTGGAAGTAAGCTAAATAATAATTTATACTTTAAATTTAGTTTACTGATTAAAATATCATACTTTAAGAGTTAATTATCATATTTTATTTCAAATAATAATTTTATAAGCTTACATTCAAAGCCACTTCAAGATACTAAATTGGTATTGAAATATAAAGTTGCAGCACAATTCCAAAAGCTGAGATTAAGGGCTTTCTAATAATACTAGTTTGAGCGAGATTGAAGTACTATTTGCCAAAATATCATCAGTTAACCAGAATATAAAAAGGGGTAAATAAACAATGATATCAGAGTTCAGGGGTGATATTGATAAATTAAGAAGATCAGTTGGGGGTCAGTTGGGGATTTATGCCTGTAGTGCAAAAGCTCAGCTAACATAGTATTTAAACAGCTCAACTTTACAGAAATTTACTTTACAATCCACACCTTTACTCCTCTCTGATAACTGCACATCTATTTCCAAGCAAGAACTGCCTGAACCAAGCCAAGGAACCCAACTACTATTATTATGGAACCTATCAAGTTTGCACCTCAGATGACACCCTTCTTCTCACTGGGGGCTTCTACTAAGAGAGAAAGAATCTCTATGCTTAAACAAGCATTCCTTTTTACTGCTGGCAATGATCTTAACAGCTTTGTTGAGCATTTCTTATTAAAAACAGAGTTTGGAAAAAGTACCTTCTTACCTGTTGCCAGAACTTTCAGTTCTGCTCTCAGACCTGGCGGTCTGATAAAGGTTTGCTTTTTTGAGTAATAAAGATTTATTTGTCATTAATGTTGATATTAGCTTGTATGGCAACAAGTGTTACTTGCAACGTCTGGGTTTTCCTTAACACTGCAACGGCAAGCAAGAGTAAGGGAGGCAACTACAAGCGGCTTGCTATACAGGCGGCTTGCTTAGTTCTTCAAGTACTGACGACAGTCTTTGAACTTGGATATTCTTCTACAGTGAAAACGTTCTACAGTAGGCAAGGGTTATTATTGTCTGCCTTCCATTAGTCCAATGGAAGGGCTTTTATAGAGCTTGCACTCTCTTGCCAGGATAAGATCATCTGGCGCTTCTAACTCTTGCTTGGTCAGTCTTTTCTTCCCCAGACTGCCGGCATCAACCCCCAGAGTCAGGCATCCATGCAATGGCATGGGATTCCATATCATAGTACCCTGCGCTGGGTACTTGATTGTCATAGAATAAAGCATAATCTATAAGTGCGCTGGCGGTGGCGGCGCTAATTGATTACTCTATTTTTAGCGCATATAGTTGTGTTCCTAGGCGACTTTTCATGCATTGATTTGCACTGGCACTGGCGGTTTGCTTGTGAATTGATCATATGCATTCAATATTTGGAGGACTCACTCATTACTACCCCAGCTGTTTGCCAGAGTATTTCGGAATAACTCTAGCCAATCAGGAACCAGTCATAATTGGCAAGTTATTCTATTCCTGGTTGTTCTTGCAGTAGTAATCCAAATCTACACTAGGAGGGCTTCTTAGATCAATTAGGCCTATTAGCAATATATTGGAAGCTTCTGCAATTATTGGCTTGGCAGATTGCCAAGGTAAACAAGATAACACAAAGTCAGTATAAATTCCTGACATTTCCCCCAACTTGACTTAGTTTTACCGTCAAGACAATAATTGAAGAACCATAATGTCTCACCAATCAAACGCTTCTAACACTTCCTGTGTCACTGATGCACACAGCATCATTGCCGCTATGTCAGTTTCTGATTGGGCCCTTTTTCAAGCCATGTCCTATGATGCCAAGAAGGCACATATTTGCGGCATTTGTGACAGGGATACCAGTACAATTTTTACTGGTATGGGCCATGAGGAGCCTCCTCATAAGCAGGCGCGTCCAGATCCTAAGTCCCTGCCTTCCCAAGTAGAATCAACCTGGCAGAGTGCAGAAATCCCTTTGGGCTTTTTTGAGGAACAGCCTGTCAATACCCGGGCGTATGTGCAGGGTTCTTCTGCTTCTCAAGCAGCATTTGGCAACCTGCTAACAGTTCAATACCAAATTGGTGAGCCCAATTTTGATTGTGGTGTCCTTTTCTTGGGCTTTGAATTGTGATGCCAGTTCCTCTTTATGGAGCTACAGCAGAGACCCCGGCAAGACTTGAAGACACATAGCATGTCCTCAAGTTTTGGATTCTTCTCCATCAACAACGAGGTGTTGGTGGAACGCCTGGGTCACAACCTTCTTAATCTTGTTGACGTCTCATGTAATAGTGATCCTGTGGATAGACTGGACCGAGGGTTTGTCATTCAAATAGCCAACCAGATAATTCAATCCTGGTTCCAGCACCTTCTCCCATTCCTGGCAGTCTATCAGAAGCTGCAGGTGGATAATCAGGATCAGCAGGATAGTTGCCTTGGTAAAGTAGTCCACTGGTGTTGGGATGCATTCCACAATGGTGATCAAAAAGCCGTGGTACGGGCTATGGTTCTTTGTGGGAATGTCATGTTGACACCTGACCTGCATCTTCCTCAGGGCAGCTTTGCAAGGATGGCCGCCCATTGGGGAAAGCTCAGAAACTCTGTCGGTAACTCTAAGGCGATACTCCCAGACAAGTATCTTTCCATTGATGATTTCATCATGGACTGCCTCATTTTGGGATGTGGCTATTCCCTTGAGGGCGGACTCTGGCGGGTCAACTGGGACTTTGAGTCCATCCCGTTGCCCCTTGTTTCCTTTTTGTATCTCTCCCCTGCACACAAGAAGTTGTGGCTGCGCATGGCTGTCTTCCTGTTTTTAGAAAGCTGGCGCTTTCCTTTCAAACTGTTACCTTGAGATGTGATGATTTTGGCTGGGGATCAAGATCCTGATATGTCAGTAGTGACACCTGGGCCTCAGCATGCCAGCCCGGCCAACCAAGAAGAGGATACAGAGGAAAGCAAGGAGGAGACAGAAGACAAAGATGAAGAAGACGATGACAATGATGACAATGATGACAAAGAATACCAGGAGGGCGACCTCTAGCCTTGTTCTGATATATAACCCAATAAAAATCAATTTGAAAAGCTTTATTTGTATTCTTTAAAAAGTATAGAAATCTCACTTAGATGCCATTGTTTGGCAAAGTGTGAAAAGGTTTTAAGAACCTTGTGTGGACTCTATTTATGAGTTGTCCATCTGAAACGTCCTTGATGGTGTATGCGTCTTGGCCTGTTTGCTCAATGACTTCAAATGGGCCTTTCCAGATGGTGTCAAGCTTGTGTGCTCTTCCTATAACCTTATCATGATAGGATACTTGGGTTCCAACCTTAAACTCTGGCAGAGCGCGGCAGTTGGTATTATCTTGCTAGCGTCCTCTTGTTCTGGCCAGTGTAGTTTCTGTAAAAGCTTCAGCCTGAAGCTTAATTAACGTATCTGCTAACTTCATCATGTACTGGTTGTAGGTGATCTCTCCAGGGTTGCCCATTGCAGAGAAAAGTATTGGCGGTATGGCGGGGTGGTGACTGTACATGAGCTGAAAGGGCAAAAACTTAGTCGTGCTATGTATGGAGATGTTATATGCAAACACAACCGCTGGCAGGAAAAGATACCATTCAGAGGTACGCTTATCTGCCAGTTTTCAAAGAATATTCACCAGGGTGCCATTTGCTCTTTCAACCATCCCATTTGTTTCTGGATGGTAAGGGGTAGAGAGCACTCCCCTCACGCCCATGAGTTCATTAAGCTTTGGAATAACGTTGGCTGTAAAATTAGTGCCATTGTCTGTGAGGATGAATTGTGGGCAACCATGACGGTGGATAATGTGTTCCAAGATGAACCTCACAGTTGCTTCTGTGCTAACGTGTTGGAGGGCTTTTACCTCAACCCATTTGGTAAGGTGGTCTATGGCTACAATAATATATCTGAGCTGACCAACGCACATTGGAAGAGGGCCAAATACGTCTATGCTGACGGTGTGCCAAGCAAATTTGGGCTCAACAGTCTTATATTGATGCTTGGGTAAAAACAGCTTCTTGTGTTGGCACTCTGCGCAGCAAGTCAGGGTTTCCTTTGTGTCAAACAGTAGAGATTCCCAATAATAGTGAAGCTGTAATTGACAAACAGTTTTTTGTAAACCGCCATGGCCTACAGCTTTATGGGCAGTCATGATCAGAGATGATCTCCCTGAGGGGCAGGGGGAAACGTACTTATTACCCTGATGATATTTGTACAGTTTATCATCCTCTACTCTACAGTCCTTCATCAATTCCCGGAAAATGGCCTGGATCTCATCAGGTTTGTCTTTGAACTGGCCAGTTAACATTTTATCATACTGTATATCAGCCTGTGATGACACAATATTAACAGTCGGAAGTCAGGATAGACAGTCAGCGTTCTGATGCTTTGCTCCTGGCCGGTGTACTATCTTATAGTCAAACGCCTGTAGTTTTAGAGCCCATTGTGCTAAGCGGCCTTCTGGTTCACAAAGATTATGGAGCCAGCTTAGACTGGTGTGGTCCATAACTACTGTGAAATGGACTCCATGGAGATACACCTGGAACTGTTTATAGGCATATATTACTGCCAAACATTCACGTTCTGTTACTGTGTAGTTCTGCTCATGGACATTCAAAGAGCAACTGGCATAGGCAACTGGGTGTTCTTCTCCATCATCATTGTTCTGGGATAATACTGCCCCAAGCGCACTTAGAGAGACGTCAGTATGTACTACAAAAGGCTTAGTAAAATCAGGATATATAAGCACTGGGCTACCGGACAGGCTGGTTTGTAAGGAGTCAAAGGCAGTCTGGCAGGCGGAGGTCCACGTAAAAGGTACCCCATTTTTGAGTAGATGAAAGAGGGGTTCACCCGTTTGCAAGAAATTTGGAATAAATCTGCAATAATAACCTATCATGCCTAGGAACACCTGGATGTCCTTTTTGCTTTTGGGAGTCTTCATTTTGGTGATAGCCTTGATCTTGGCGGGTTGTGGCCGTAGTCCTTTTGTGTCAATCACAAATCCTAAGTATTCCAGCTGGTCCTTGAAGAACTGGCACTTCCTAGGTTTTATCTTCAAGTTGGCGTCTGCGAGTTGCTTAAAGACAGCTTCCAAGTGTTCCAAATGATCTGTGAACGTCCTAGAGAAGATGTTAATATTGTCCAGATACACAAGGACACAGGACAACTTGAGATCTCCCAGGATAGTGTCCATAGCCCGTTGAAAAGTTGCCAGCGCGTTGCACAAACCTTGGGGCATTTGTGTTGGTTGGAAAAGGCCTTGGGAAGTGATAATAGCACACTTCTCTTGTTCCTCTGGAGGAAGTTCAATCTGCCAATATCCCGAAATTAGGTCCATTGTGGAGAAGAATTTTGCACCTCCCAGGCGGTCTAAAGCGTCATCAATTCTTGGCAACTGGTAGGAATTCTTCTTGGTGATCAAGTTTAGGCGTTGGTAGTCTATGACTACTTGGTTACTTCCATCCTTCTTTTTTACTATAAGGATGGGCAACGCCCAAGGACTCTTAGATGGTATCAACATTCCTCTATCCAGGAGCTGTTGGATTTCCTCATTGACAGTTTCCTTGCTGGCTTTTGATTGACAAATGGGGAGGAGCCAAATTGGTTTGTTGTCACCTGTGTCAATATGATGGGTGACGTCTTCTGCTCAACCCAGGTCAAAGTCATCTTTGGCAAAGATGCACCTGTACTTCTCAAAAAGGGCACTTGCTTGTTCCTGTTGCTCTTGACTTAAGGAGGACAGGTCAGCCAAGGGGGTAGTCACGTAGGCGCAGGCCTAAACTTGGTCAGGTAACCCCATTTCCAATAGGTCCCCAATACATTTGAAGCCAGCCAATTCTTCAATCAGTAGAAGGTGCACAAATCCTACTATCTGATGCTTCTTCACATAAATATCATGGTCCTGTAGATTGGCAAGTAGGATATGTACTTCTTCATGCCCTGGTATAATTATACCAGGCGCTACGCAGGGTTCAAACCTTGATCTTCCCCAAGGCTGATGTATTTCCCCATATAAGCCTTCAGGAATTTCCAGGGTCAGCCCTGTTGGCACAACTTGCTGTGTGCCAGACTTGAGAGTAAAGGTCACCAGAAAGCAAAGTGGAATACCTTTGTGCTCTTTTATCTGGGTTGACAGCTTCTTGCTCTTACGCCCCTTCTTCTCGTATGGAACAGCTAAAATCCCATCCTTATACACCAAATTAATTGTCAGCTTCTCCTTAATGCTGGCGGTGTCTTTGGTGTAATAAAGAGGAATAGTCTGCTTTAATATGGTGAATGTGTCATTCTCCATATAAATCTTCATGCCATATTTCTGCATAAAGGCAGTACCAATCAAAACATTGTAGTTTTGACTGGGCAGGACGACAGCGGGAGAGGAGACAGCTATGGATCCAAATCACATTGGAATTGCACTATATGCTCCTTTGGAAGTCGTTGTATGTAACCCAGCAGTGCCGTAGACTCTGTTGTGTGCAATATCAGGAGCCAGTCCTAGTTTTTGGACCAAGCACGTGGAAATTATATCGATTGGTGCTCCACTGTCAATAATTGCTCTTACTTTCACCTTGTTAACAGAAATGTTGGCTTAGGTACACTCAGAGTAAGTTTCAGACTGTAGGTTTAATAAGTGAATTCCGAGGGGGGCCAGGATGTCAAAGTACTGCTTAAGACTTTGCCCAATTTCAGGAAAGTTGTTCTCAATGGTTTCAAGAGGCATTGCCAATTGGACGCCCTTGAGGTTGGGAACGTCGCTGGAGACATTAGGGTTATTGTTCAAACAAGTTTCTTGCACTTGCGCGGCATAAGGTTTGGACACTACTTCTACTGTGTTGGCAGTTGTCTTCCGGGGTCTTCCTCTTCCACAGGCAGGTATAGTGTACAGGTTGTTGGCTACCAATTGGTGGACAGGATCTTCCTTGAAATCCTTGCTAAGGACAAAGTATCCAGGCAATTCTTCTGTCTGGGCGGCGTTCTTGGCGTGATCCTCAGCGGGCTCAGCGGGTTCCTTGACGGTCTGGACGGTCTCGGCGGCAATCTTGGCGGGCTCCTTTGGTTTATCACGGTCAGGTTCTTTTGGAATAATTGAGGGAATGGCAGGTGCAGTATATTCCATTACTGGCCCGCCTTTGCTTTTCCCTGATTTTTATCCTCGGTTTCTACTACAACATTGACACTAGGAGGTTTGCCTTTTGACCGACATTGACTTGCCCAGTGCCCCTTCTTGTTGCACTTCTGGCAGGTGATGTTGGAGTTGAAAGGTTTCACCTCTCCAGTGGTTTTTGTAGTAGCATCCTTCTCCCCTTCAGGTGGCTTGGCAGATCTGTCATGGTCTCAATTTCTTCTGCAATTTTCAGAACCATTGCAATTGGCCATTCCTTTGTTGGGAGCGTTGAATTGGGCACCAAGCCAACCTAGATAACTGGTAATCTTCTGGGTGTTGTTGGCTTGGTCTAGTACCGGGAACATTGCGTTGGAGAGCTCTCTGTAAGGCTGAAGAGCTCTGCTTATTGTGATACAGCAGTCCAGATCAGTGAGTACTCCTGCCCCCAAGAGTACCTGGGCCTCGTGATAGAAGCAGTCAGCAAAATCTTGTACACTTTCATATTTTTTGAAAGCAATATTGCCAAATTTGGCCTTTCTTGCCTGTAGCTTGGTTTCACTCCCAAACTCTTCAATCACTGCAATCTTGGCATCCTCATAAGACCATTATTCTATTGGGAGGCAAGGCATGATCACATCTACACTGGCAGGGTCCAAAGCGTTGATTAGGGCCGTGGCCTTCATGTGATCTGAAGCCCCATGCATAGACATCTCAAAGAGGCAAATAAAGGTCTTGATATTACCTTTACAGTTGAAGGTCGGCAAGTTCAATGGCTTGAACTTGTAGTCAGGGATGGTCAATTCTTCACATGACTCTACTACTGGCTTGACGGGGCGGAGACCAGTAAGTGGAGTAAGTGGCGGTAGGGCGGCAACTTCTATGAGGACACAGCAGGTCCTACAACTATCATTGGTACCATGATCTGAGGTAAAATTGAAGAATTCAGGAGATGACGCTTTTTGTTGCTCAGGAGAAGAGGTTGGCACTGGGCTACACTTATCTTCTACAGACGAGCTGCTAGCAGATAACATTGCCTGTTCCAATCTGTTCAGCCTGGCTGATACGTTAGCCTCAAAGCCCTTTCTGGCAGCGTCATTTGATTGCACCTGCTCCAAGAGATTGCTATGGTTCCCTTCCATAAGCAAGGTGGTTGAAGCCACTAGGTCCAGACACTTGCTGTAAGCATCCAACTTGTGTTTGAGGGCGGTGACCTGGGAGCGGCTATCTTCCAAATCCTGGTATAACTGATTTGACAGGGCGCGGATGGTCTCTATTGTTTCCCACACATCATGCTTGTTATTAGTGTATGCTTTGTGTTCAAGGCAGCAAGCGTGCTGCTCCTGGGACTGATCCAAGGCAGGAGAAGCCAACTTCCCCTTCATAAGGTTCACCTTCTCAACCAATTTATTTACCCAGGAGATGATCTTGTTCTGGCGCTCCTCGTGCCAGGCGCTATTTTCCGAGACCATACTGTGCAGCTTGTCTTGTTGGTCTGCTATTTTGTCCACACTAGACTGGTGGGCCAGGAAGCATACCTTTTCTGCCAATTTGACGCTGTGACGGGTCACATCTGAAGCCCATTGAGGGGTCAGACCGCGGGAATTGAGAATTCCAGCCACCACTTGCACTACCTGGTTATTGAACTGTGAAACTATCTCATCCACTCAATAATGGGCGGAAGAAGCAGCTTCATTGATGCTACCCACAGCCTGTTGCACAGTGTGGAAGCTATAGTTCAGCTGGTGAACCAGGGCAGTGTGAGCATGTTAGATTTTGATCCTAAAACGACCCATCTCTTTGAGGTCAAGATTTTGGCGGGCCACCAAGCGCTGGACATGCTTGATGGCGGGGTGTACAAAGTACGACAGAACATCAGTTATTCTGTTGACTCCTTCTCTTTTCAGAAGGAGGCCTAGCTGTGTACTACTGGCCTCTTGGTAACTTCTGAAGGTGGACCACAAATGCTCAGAGGACCTTGCAGTTGTGAACAGGGTATAGTCATTATCCTGTTGTTTGTCACCCATGGATTTATAGCCTTGCATCAAGGCGTCCATGAGTGACCACACATTCTCAATAGTGTAGGTCCTTGGTTTGTGTTGTACCATTGTACCAGTGACGTCAAGGTTGATCTCGTCTACTGGTACTTCTGGTACTTGGTAAGGAGCAATCTCCAAGCAGAGGGATGCATCCCGTTCCACATTGCTGGTTTCCATGTAGCCCCCCATACTTATCAACAAATCTGGGGTGGTAGGGCAAAGACTTGCCAACAACAGACAGCGCAGGTAACTCATTATTATAGTGAGCACCACTGTCAGAACTTTTGGTTCTGCTCTCAGACCTGGCAGTCTGATAAAGGTTTGCTTTGTTGAGTAATAAAGATTTATTTGTCATTAATGTTGATATTAGCTTGTATGGCAACAAGTGTTACTTGCAACGTCTGGGTTTTCCTTAGCACTGCAACGGCAAGCGAGAGTAAGGGAGGCAACTACAAGCAGCTTGCTATACAGACGGCTTGCTTAGTTCTTCAAGTACTGATGACAGTCTTTGAACTTGGATATTCTTCTACTGTGAAAACGTTCTACAGTAGGCAAGGGTTATTATTGTCTGCCTTCCATTAGTCCAATGAAAGGGCTTTTATAGAGCTTGCACTCTCTTGCCAGGATAAGATCATCTGGCGCTTCTAACTCTTGCTTGGTCAGTCTTTTCTTCCCCAGACTGCTGGCATCAACCCCCAGAGTCAGGCATCCATGCAATGGCATGGGATTCCATATCATAGTACCCTGCACTGGGTACTTGATTGTCATAGAATAAAGCATAATCTATAAGTGCGCTGGCGGTGGCGGCGCTAATTGATTACTCTATTTTTAGCGCATATAGTTGTGCTCCTAGGCAACTTTTCATGCATTGATTTGCACTGGCACTGGCGGTTTGCTTGTGAATTGATCATATGCATTCAATATTTGGAGGACTCACTCATTACTACCCCAGCTGTTTGCCAGAGTATTTCGGAATAACTCTAGCCAATTGGGAACCAGTCATAATTGGCGAGTTATTGTATTTCTGATTGTTCTTGCAGTAGTAATCCAAATCTACGCTAGGAGGGCTTCTTAGATCAATTAGGCCTATTAGCAATATATTGGAAGCTTCTGCAATTATTGGCTTGGCGGATTGCCAAGGTAAACAAGGTAATACAAAGTCAGTATAAATTCCTGACACCTGTCATACAAAATTCTAAGACAGATGATTTCCTTAACAACCTAAAGGAATTGATTTCAGAGTCCCCTGCCAAGCACCTTTCTTTCCTAAGAGTATTGGTTACATCAAGCTACAGTTTAAAAGAGTTTTGGGGTTGTGGATTTAAAATGACAATAAATGAGTATTCACATTCTAAAAAAATAAATAATGCTAAAAAAGTATCATTAAATTCAAAAAATAAAAAAGGAAAAAATGATTCAGTAAAGAAAGTAAACATAAAAAATATTTCAAAACATATATTAAAAAATTCATTTCCAACCAGCCAATTCACTAGAAAATCCCCTGGATTAATTTATGAAGAATTACAAAAAGAATTGAGTGAATACTCAACTAAAATAAAATACTCATTATTTAAAACAAAAAAGAAATTTATGAAGATATAAAAATAGAAAACAATATTTCTATTTCACTTTCCACTTTCTATAAGCTTATTCCTAATAATATAATTAAAAGCAAAAAAAAACTGATATGTGTAACATTTGCAACTTGAAAAAGTCATTAGAAATGAAGAAAAAGGAGTAGAGTATAAAGAAGTTACCATTGCCTAAATTTATTAAAGAAAATTTGGAATCTATTGACCTACATGAAAAGTTTTATAAGCATTAAAATAAAGAATATATTAGTGATATAAATAATCTTGATGATAATTCATGTGTTATAGTAATAGACTATAAAGAAAACTTTAAAATAGGTGGGGGTCCTATAGAGACAAATAATTGTTTTTATGAGAAAATACCTATTTCTTTATTAGGATTTGCAATTGCTTTTAAAGAAAACAAGAAAATTAAATATCAGTATCATGGCTTTTTATATGAAATTTTATCTCATGACTCTTTGTTTTCAGGTCAGTGTTTGATAAGTCTGCTTAAAAATAATAAATTTAAGAATATTAAAAATATTAAAGTTTGGACTGATAATGGTAATCATTTCAAATCTTATGAATTCTTATATTATCTTTTTAAAGAGGTACCTAAAATTATAAAAGGAACAATTAAGTTTAATAGATTTGTTGAGTGTCATGGCAAAAGTATTGTTGATGGTCATTTTGGTGTATTATCTAAAATATTTAAACAAAAGGAAAATGAGATGTATATACAAAATATAAATGATCTAAAAATGGTTTTTGGGAGAGAGGAAGAAAGAAAGGGTTTATATGAGTCACTTGTAAATAATTCAGATGTTTCCCAAAAAACCTTTTTTCACATCTATGATAGAAAATCTAGGCCTAAAAAAAGCTGGCTTGAAGTCAAAGCATACTACGTTAATCTTTCATATTTAATGAAAGATGGTGAGCTGTATGTTTCAACTTTGACATTTGAGGATGTTAAGGAGTACTCCAAAATAAATTATTGTGCAAAGTTCTGCACAGATGACAGAGAAACAAAGAGAGCTGATACTACTAAAGGATTAGTAGGACATGTTCATGAAGTTGGACGCATAACAAAAACTTATATTTCACATAAGGTAAATAGTCTTTTAAATACAACAACTTTTTTTCTAAAAATAACTAAGAAATTATTTATATGAGCCAAAGATAGGGTAATAGCAATTATAGCTTTGGGGCTGCTATTACTCTCCCATGCAACTCATATATTTGATTCTTGGCTTATTAAAATAGAAAAAAGGGTTTTAGCAAAAAATACAGTTAATAGAAATAAGATTTATTTTTATTACTTGTATAATTTACACTCTTAAACTTTTCTTCAGTAAACTAAGCATTATATTAATGTTCAACAAACATAAGTTTACAACTTAAATGATACCAAAGAAGTTAAAAGGCTTTGAAATGCTTAAGCTGGCGCCTTGGCTTAATCTAACAAATAATGACCCAAATGGCACACCAACCAACCATTAAGTTGGTGGCATTATTATCATTTGACCATCTATTACAGGGATCAAACATTTCAAACCCTAAGCGGAACACAACTTGGACAAGTCTTGTGACTTAAGAGGAACAATCACTTGGATAAGCCCCATGACATACATGGACAGTATGACTTTCCATGATATTATATGATCCTCTATCTTCATATCAATCAATGTATCATTCTCTTCTAAATTTTCCCCTTTATCTTATTTCATATACTTCCCAGAAGTATATACTCAACAATAAAAATATTTCAAATTTAATTTTCAAGTGATAAAAATAATAGTTTATAAACACGTGCTTTATTATGTGTTGTAAATAAGAGTTTATAAATAGATCATTTACCATGTGGGTTGAAAATAAGGGGTTTGAAAATTGAGGTGTCGGAAATGATATTATTGGAGAAAACGCTGTTGGAAATGAGGTGGGTGCCAATAGTGCAATACCCACATCGTTTCTGGCACCTTTGTTTCTAAAAACTATTTCCGACATTATGACATCACTTTAGAGATTTTGAAAAACAAAATAGCGGGTTGAAATATCTAAATGATGTCATAATGTCATAGATAGGTTCCTAGAAACAAATGTGTCTAAAAAAGGTGGTACTTATAGTGCTGCTTCTGAGTTATGACGGCAACATTAAGTCGATATGACAGTAACTGTAGTCTGATTTAGTATATCTTTGCTTGGTAATCAGGAGCCTAAGTGACATCCCAATTTAAATAAAATTTATTAGAACCATACATTTATAAATAAGCCTTAATCATAAATTAGTCACCAGTCTTTAGATTGCGACTTAAAGTCAGCCATGCTAAAAATAATGCTATCACAGAATGTCAGGATGTCATATATTAGCTGGACTTTCGTTCAAAAGAGATTGAATCAAGAAATTCTGCCAATAGCAGACCCATGAGCTTATACAATTCCACCAAGTCCACATAATTCAAGTAAAACAGGGATTAGTGGATAAGTTTAATACCTCTGGTAACTTTTACTGGGACCATCACCTGCTCTCCACAAACTTCTTCGACACCAGCATAGGGTCGTAAGAGGGCTTTAGGCCCAACTATTGATCTTATGCCCATCCTTGATTGGTTAAGTGTTGAAGATATTGTGGGGTGATGATCGTCAAAAGATTTTAATCAAATATTTCATATTTCTAAAACGTAATATCACGCCCAAGCCCTATTTATTTTAACAATTATATATAAAGCTAGTTTATTAGGTGTTGACATTCTCACACTTAAGGGAGAAGGAATCCCTGGCTGATTTAAATTCGGATAGCTGCAAAAGGGTAGCAAATAATAAAACAATTTAATTCTTCGATACAAACACAGAAAGAGGCCATTTTCTTCCTACCTAATGGCTCTCAAAACTTATTCAATCGGGGACGTGGCATCTCACAACAGAGCAGGACTGTTGGATCATTGTTCATTGCAAGGTATATGACATGACCCCGTTCTTGAACGAACATCCTGGTGGCAAGAAGATTGTCCTCAAGGTTGCTGGACAGGATGCCTCAAAACAGTTCGACAACTTCCATAACCAGGCTATTTTGGATAACTACACCCCCAAGCTGTGCATCGGCAAGATTGGTGATGGCTCAGATGTTTCGCTCACTGCCCAAGAAGATCATGCTCCAGTAGAAGAAGAGGGAGAAAGCTCTATTGGGTTTGGTGACATGATTCCTTTTGGAGATCCTGCGTGGTACCAAGATTATGAGTCACCGTATTATGGTGAGAAGCATCGTTTGGTGCGAAATACGATGCGCAAATTTGTTGACAAGGAAATCATACCTTTCTGTTTCAAATGGGACGAGAAGAAGGAAGTACCCAAAGAACTGTTCAAAAGATGTGGTGAACTTGGTATCCTTGCCGCATTCTGTGGACGCCCATTCCCAGTAGAGTACTTTAAAGGCAAGCTGATGGGCGTGATTGATGGAAGTGAATACGATGCGCTTGTGCAATTTGTTGTTCTTGACGAATTTGCTCGGTGTGGTTCAGGAGGGGTTACTTGGGGAATCATGGGTGGCTTGGCAATCGGACTCCCTCCCATTGCTCACTTTGGAAGCCCCGAGCTAAAAAGGCGTGTCTTTCCAGGATGTGTTGCTGGAATTGAATTCATCTGCCTAACCATCACTGAGCCTTCTGGAGGCAGTGACGTGGCTAGTCTCCAAACTACTGCTGTCAAGACTCCTGATGGAAAACATTATATCGTCAATGGCGAGAAGAAGTGGATCACCAATGGTGTATTTGCCAATTACTTCACCACTGCTGTTCGCACAGGTGGAGAAGGTATGGGCGGCATCTCTTTGTTAATGATTGAACGCACGATGCCTGGTGTCAAGACACGCCAGATGCAGTGCAGTGGCATGTGGGCCTCTGGTACTGCCTACGTCACTTTTGAGGATGTAAAGGTCCCCATAGAAAACCTCGTTGGTCAAGAAAACAAAGGCTTCAAGTATATCATGTACAACTTCAACCAGGAGCGCATGGGCATCTGTATCCAAGCCAACCGTTTATCGCGGGTGTGCTTTGAAGAAGCCCTCAAGTATACCAACAAGCGCAAGACCTTTGGCAAGCGTCTGATTGAACATCCCGTCATCAGATTTAAGTTTGCTCAGATGGCTCGTCATATCGAGGCTACTCATGCTTGGATGGAATCACTAATCTACCAGACAACTACAATGCCTCAAGAAATGCAGATGCTGCGTCTTGGTGGGCCAGTCGCCTTGCTCAAAGCACAAGCCACCCAGACATTTGAGTTTGTCGCTAGAGAAGCTGCCCAGATCTTCGGCGGTCTTGCTTACACCCGTGGTGGACAAGGTGAGAAAGTTGAACGTCTCTACCGCGAAGTCCGTGCCTACGCAATCCCAGGCGGGTCTGAGGAGATCATGCTAGATCTAGGTATGCGCCAATCTATCAAGGTGGCAAAATTTATGAACGCTAAGTTCTAAACGCTTCGGCTGTTGTAACACATGCTTCCATTGAAAGCTATCCTAGATATACCGACTGGCTATACCCCTTTTTAGAAATTGATTTTTGGAATTCTAGTAATAAGGATACCCGAGCTTAATCATATACTGCCATAAGCTTGATTGTTTAACAACTATTATAACTCATACAAGGCTTAATTTTTACAGTGTGTTATACTCTTGGAAAAATAGCCATTGCTGTGAGTTTTCCTTTACCCTAGCACTTGACATGATTTCCTCCAATACTTTGAGTATGCATACCAACCAGCTGGATTCAATTATCATGCTTTAGGGGTGCTCCTGATTAGGGGTATGGTATATCTGAAGCAGTGGCTACTGTCAAAACAATGGGGTCGACCCCTGGTAGTGTTCTACTCAAGCGGTTCTGTGACCTACAACCTGACTTCCCCTTGACCCAAAGCCAAATGCGTAAGTTGACTTGAATTACCAAATCCAGCAATAAGACCCATTGATGATCTCAGTACAATGGGCAGCTTAATTTGGCGCTTCACTCATTATAAGGATCACACACCCCTGTCCAACTCAACCAAGTAATCTTCACAATCTTGTTCCTCTTAACATGTGTCAGGCACCCACCCACTTGAAAGTAATCTGCCAAGGTGGTGAATAATAGAAGAAGGATTTAGTCCAGTTACCAATGAACCCACAGGCAAGGACACCATAAATAGGTGAAATATTTATCCAAATAAGCAATACTGTCCTAAAAGCAGTTCAATTGTCCTAGGAAGAGGTACGCCCCTAAGTAGCACAAGAGGAAGGCAGACACCAAGGGATGTAAGACTTGGGGTTTGGCTGGCTTGTTGATGGACTGGTAGTTCTGAGATTCCTCCTTACGAGATGGGTTGTGGGACAAAGGGGTAGTGGTATATCATACTCCTGGTATTACCTGGCGCCAGGATCTATCCAAGTATTGGGCCTTGGGAGAAGTACCAGAGTCTGCACCCAAACCTATCAAAATGCTGGCCAGTACAGCTAGCAGCAAGATCATCCAGTAGACCCATTTATACCCAAGAGACTCCATAAAAGAAGCCTTGGGTAATCTCATGGTTAGGATTAAGAAAAGGTTTAAGTCAAGCTAAAAATAGACAATAATTCACTTGGGTGAATGTAGACTTTATTGATTGAACAAATATTAAAATGTAACTTACCAGCATTATATAAAATGATAGTAATAAAATAGTTGTATTGAAAATAAAGGAGATCAGAAGATTTGGGGATGAATCTGGAGAATTTAGGGGCAACTGGAACTCATATTACAGCTTTTTGTAAATGAATTTAGCATAAACATGTTCTCTACAGAAAATATGTATCTTAACTGAAATTATTGGCCAAAACAGAAGATCTAACATTGGAGAAGCCCCAGATTTCTCCAGCTGATGGCTGGAGAACTGGGGAAGTAAAGACAACAGAACCATAGTTTTCAGAACTAGAATCAACAGTAACAGCTCAACCACTGTGTAAACGTCACCCTGGATGGTCTGGCAACAGTTCAAAGTTGATTTGACGCCAGTTAATTGGCTGCAATCTTTTTTTGAAGGTAAAAATTAGTTGGCAATGATATTAACACTGACATTATCACATAATCAACCAATTAAGTCCAGGGAAGTCTCGGGTTTGATCCCCGTCCCTGACTTAACACAATAATCAAATTCAACCAGGTTGTTTTTAAAAGGTAAAATAGAACAGATACTATTAACTAATTTAGCTTTTTTAGTATTTCCTAATAACCCTGGTTTAGAGTGCCCTTCTGTATTTGACTTCTCCAAAAAATTGTTGTCAAGAATTTCAGAAAGGACATTCCTGACAACATGGTTCACCTCAACTATATAATATTCATATCTTAATAAAGATTCTTATCTAGTTTCCTATTTTCCCCCATGTAACTCTACTATAAACAGTACAGTTACAACACTACTTTATAACAAAGCAGCTAAACAGATCAAATATAGCTCCAATTTCAGAAAAATTAGAGCCAGTAGTTTTTCAGAATCAGGGCCTTACTTTTGCCACTGGAAGAATTTGTTTTGGATTAAATTATATGCATCAATAGATTGAATGCAACCTGCTGTCTTTTAATTTTCAAAGCCAAATATATATATAATTTTTTTAGATAACAAGGTTTTTTAAAATTTGGTTTTTATCATTTTTTGCCTCACCCCCTTGGTTTCAGCCTGTATTTTTCACCTGTCATAACTGTGCTGTATTAGCAGAGTTACAATAAGAGAAATATTTAGAAACCAGATAATATCTTTATTGAGTTATCAGGTATTATATAGTTCAAGTGAATCTTTTAGAAGGAACAGGATACCCATTAATCAATCATTTGGATGGGCAGCAGGTGGCTTGATCTTACTAATGAGTCAAGCACTAAATTGAGTTTGCCTTCTGGGGTTGGATTGTTATTAGTTCAAGTCTCCTTGTTTGGCAATTTGAGTTGACTTCTGCTTTTGGCTACATGTGCCAGGGTAGTTGGTTTGAGAGCCAATGTGTTGTTTGTGCAAAGCCTTGTCAGGGATCAAACCCACAGGTTTGAAACTTCCTGCTGACTGTTGGCCTTCTTGAGTGGTAGATTAGTGAGAAGGTTGTCTGAAATGTGGGCTTAATATTCTACCAGATGCTGTTCTATTGCAAGTAGGACTACCTCTTTCTGATTTTGCTATGGTTTTTATGTCCAGAGTCAGTTATAATGTAAGAGTTTGTCCTGTTTTTGCTATTCCAATCTTTTACTAGGTAAGTATTGTTATTCTTTACCTTAACTACAATGATGGCCCCTAGTTTTTCAGGTTGTAACTTTCTCTTTTTGGTGTTCATCACCCAGAATTTTTCAACTTTTGCCTGCCCTTGAGAGGGATTGTTGTGCTTTGTTTGAACACTAGAAATTTGTGGCTGGTTAAAACTTTGAATATTTGTGTTTCTTCCATGGAGCAGTGCCATTTTATTAGGAAATGGTTAGTCACTATCAATTCTTTGTTGTGAAATATGTATCTCTGTTCACCATCTGAAAGTTTCATGAACTCATATGCAACAGAGAGGAAGCTTTTATCTGTTGTCTGTATTCTGATAACACTATTAATAGTATAGTTAGAAGTGTTTGTTTTAAATGTGTTGACTTCTTCTCAACTGGGGTAAATTAATATGGGTGTAGTAATCATTTTTAACTGGCAGAAGTGTTGCTCTTGAAATAGCGGTCCAGAAAAATTTGGTTATTTTGCTAATGATTGCAAATAATGAGGCAGTAAACTCTCCCCAGTCTGGGATAAATCTTCTGACATACACTTTTATTTAAACAAAGATGTGAAGTCTATTCTTATTTTGTAGCGCTGGCATGTCAGTCATGGCTCTTACCTTTTCTGGGACAGGTTTGATTATGTCTCTGATGATGATATGTCATAAAAAGGGTAGTTCTGTAGAAAAAACTTGTACTTGGATGGTTTGGACACTATTTGACTGTCTTTTAATGTGACGAGTATCATGAAGAGGTCTTTTCTGATTTTTTTCTTTTATGGAACTGTAAATGATTATGTCATACAGGTAAACTATGTTGTGCTTATCAATATGTTCCTTGAATACCTCATTCATGAATCTAACAAAGATACTGGGAGCATTGATAATGAAAAAAGTTGTGAAAACACATTAAAATGATCCATATTTGGTCCTGAATGCTGTCTTTGGGATGCCCTCAGGGTTGACTTGGATTTGATGGTATACTTTAGTCAGATTAATCTTGGTGAGATGTTGTGATCCCTCTAAGGCATATAAGAGATTGTCAATAAAGGATAGGAGATACCTTCTCTTAATTATGACTTTCTCAAGGGCTCATAATTGTTAATAAGGCTTATGTCTTCATCTTTCTTAGCTATAAAAAGAAAGCTGCACCAAAAGAAGATTTGGATTGTCAGGATATCATATCCAGGTGGAGAGCCTGTTGGCCTTGGTGGCTGACATAGGTTGTCAGAAGGAGGGTAGAGCTTTAGGAACACTTTCTTCTAGGTCAATTTTGTTCTGAATACTACTGTCAGATGGTAACCCTGACATTTTCTCCTTGAATGCTGAAGGGAATTTTTATAAAAATTGTTGGTTTATGGGGTCCTGTTCATGTGAAATGTGCACATTTTTAAAATGGGCAATTTTTTATGTGCAGGCATTACAGTCAATTTTACTGTGTTCTTTTTCTCTTCTGTTTTGGTAATATTTATGAATATATGATATCTCATGAGGGTGTCAAGGTGATCCAAATATACATGCTGGTGCTCCTTTCCTTGCTGTATAGTGAGAGTGTAGCTTTCCCAGTCAATGTGAATCTTTGTCTTTCTCATCTAATTCAAACCAAGCACCACATTGTATTTAGGAATTGTAATGATGGGGCCACCAAGGGTAGTCTGTATGTTCCCTATTTGTGCCCAGAAAGGATTTTTCTCTTTGATTACTGCTGTGCTTGTCATTAATGACATTTCAATACTTGTATTGAAAGCCCAAGAGTTGAGCCCCAATTCCCAGAAGGCAGATTGAACCCTCCAGGACAGTCCAGAACCCGCCAATCTGTTAAGTCACAGGCTCAAATTGTTAAATTACTCCGCGACCTGCCGGCCTACTATGGAGGATTCCCTTAATAGTTGCCAGTCTGCTGCCAAACTGGTGCCAATGAAGACCCATACCTACAAAGGAAATGTAACCTGGCTAACAGAGATTGGGGAAGGACCTACTGCCAACCTGCCAAGAGCCAATACTGGAGCTTTGGAATCAACACTGAAAGCCCTGGAATCAAACCCTGATCCTCCAAAGACTACTTGAGTCACGCAAAGTGGACAGGAACCCACCCACTTGCTAAATTGCATACCCAAGTTGACAAGTTACTCTGAGACCCGCCAGTCTCCCAAGGATAATTCCCCAAATGGTCATCAGATTGATGCCAACCTTGAGCCACCAAAGACCTAAACCTTTTCAGAGGTTGAAGCTTGCCTTAAGGAGGTTAAAACAAAACCTATTTTTAACTCTGCCAATGACCACCAGCAACTGCCAGCATTCCGTCCAGAGAGGGTAGTGCAATTGAACTACTCAGGTGACATAGTGAACAGTGGCGGCAGAACAAAGCATTGCCACTTCTATTCACCAGAGCAGGCGCTACCTGGATCTCACACCCTCAAGACTCTAAGCCAAGATCCATGCCCCGCCAGTACCTTGTCTGCAAACCTGAACCCTGCAAAAATCAAAGAAGCAAAGTCCTATGGTATAAAAACCCTGGCGGTATGGTGAAGACCACATTGTCATTTTTGATAATAAAGTTTTATGAACCTTTGGTTCAAATAAATCTTTAACCTATCTAGTCTTAGTGATCTTCCATCTTAATTCTGGTCAAGTAGACTACCAGGCTGCCACTCCCTCCCAAGACCAATCTGCCAAATTGCCCCAGGCATTATACCGTCCCCCAGGAGCCCCCTTTGGACCTGTGCACTTTACTGAATACCTCCCAACCTGGCCTATTTGGAGTACGGCTTGGAAACCATCCTCATTGCTGACCCTTTGGCAAGGACTCAAAGTATCAAATACATAGGACGCAAAGGAAAGAGGGTCAAGATACTGCCCTTATTGTTCAAAGACAAGTACAACTACCAACCAGCGTACTTTGTTCCTATGACTCCACCATTAACCCCAAGACCAGACCACCCACTGGAACCTACTGCCGCAGCTGAGACCACCTCTACCCAAATTTTTGGAGTACTCTTGTTGTGAATGCCGCTATTCACCATGTTTTGATTTTGCCTTTGGTGGGCTATTTTGAGGACAAATTGCTTGCTTTTGCTTTTGCCTCTTGAAATGAGTTGATGACAAATCAGGAAATACAATTGTTTGGTTTCTTGACTCTGCGCAACTCACTTGCCCCACTAATACTGGTGGCAAGTGATCCTATCGTCCTGGTAGTGTTTTGTGGTATTCCTAACTACTATATATTCCATTTCACACTCACCAATAAAAATTAAGTTCTATTCACATTTTTGTCTTTGTGTCTTCTGTACTTCTGCGCCTCTCTCTAGCCACAACTAGTAGAGATTATTCTTCCAGGGCTGCAAGGTAAACACATTTGCCTTCCCTGTCATCTAACCAAGACTTAGTACAAATCCAATCCTAAGGTTAGGATTTCTCATTGTGTATCTGTGCCCTGCCTCAGAACACAACAAAAATGGTGCTCACTGCAGGGGCTGTAAGCCCCTTGGTTATCCCCTTCACATCCACGTTTTCAGGTCCTTTGCCTCCGCCTATACAAGAGTCAACTTCACCTGAAATAACCAGTCCTCCTATTGAGGAATATATTGCCAACCAACTTATTACCCCCACTATACTGAACCTTGGGAATGGTCCCCACCTAGCTGCTTACCCCATGGGTACCCCTGACTTAGATCAAGTCATGGCAGTAGCCCTTGGGATAGCTCAGGACGGGGCCATCCCTTGCCTTCAGCTACAGTTTAGCTGTGCCAAATACTATGAGTTAAGTGTGGCCCCTCAGTTTCCACAACATATCCTCTCAGCAGCTGGCTCTGCTGAACACCTGCTGTCATCCTTTGTACAGCCCGCCTTGGCCCACCACCAGATAGTGTTGGAACTCCATGTTCAAGAGATCTCGTCTCTACAAGCAGCTGTTACCCATCACTGGGACTAGTTTGCTGCCTATTAACAGTGGATTAATTCCCTGTTTTCATTGGTGTCTGACAATCAGCGTGATTTGGTCAACTCTCAAACACGTTTAGTCAATTCTATCAAGTGAATGCGCCAGTCCATCCCTGAGTACGTTAGGGAGCGGCTACATGAGTTTTGCCAGTTAGAACAACCCTGGCAAGTTCAGGTGGATTCCACCTTAAACGCTTATCTCACTGACTTTGCGCAACTTGTGCAACAGCTCAATGCCTTCAGTACATATTCCTTTGAGCAGCTACAGCAGGTAGCAGACTTTGCTGCTAGCAGCCTTAATGAACTCAGTACTGCATTTGAGCAAGTAAGAGCAGCCACCGCTGCTACCATAGCCAAACTCCAGAGTCAAGTAAATGAGCTATCTATGCCCAAGCCAGATTTTCCGCCCTCTCCCCCTTCTGATGACTTGGTGGACAGGGAGCAGAGAATATGGGACACTATTCACAAGCTACGTACAACTACTTGCAGTCAGGAACGTCCTGCTGAGGCACCTCAACCTGACCCCCAGGTTCTTGAACTGACTACTCAAGTTGCGGAGCTACAGCAAGAACTTGCCACCCTACGTGAAATGATGGCAACTGCTGCTAGTCCAGTTGGGGTTGTCAATGAAGATGGTTGCTGCCCTGGTTTATCTGGGGCCCCTTGAATCCAATGTGCTAGAGAATTAATTGCCCTAGCTAACAAGGTGGATCAATCAAAGCGGGATCACACTGAGCTGGATAGAGATGTACAAGAGATGAATGATGTGATCAATTCTGTGAATGATAGATTTGCCCCTTGCCTCTCAGTGGGGCCATCCATTACTTCACGTCTGGCTGAACTCTCCACAATAGTGACCACCCAAGGTCAACACTTAGATACTACTGCACAACAGACCACTCAAGCTGTCAATACTGGGGCCCGTGCCGTTGAGACTCTTACCACCCTGGAAGAAAGTGTTTGCCAGCTATGGGCTAGGCAACCCCCCTCTGAATCTGAAGCAGAATTTCCCCGCGTATAAACATACTCAATAGCAACAATGGTGGCCCAACTTCCAAAACTCACTTCAAGCCTACCTTTAAGCAAGTCTTTGACCCCAGAACCTTGAACATTGCAACTTTTCTAACTATCTATGAAACTGCCATGTAAAGAGCCTCAGATGAAGTTAAGAAGGAACACATTATGACCTGTCTACACCCAACCTGCCAAGAGGTAGTTGTGCCAGAACTACCCTCCATTAAGACGTGGGAAGATATGAAGCAGCTTCTGATTGATGAGTTTGGTGGTGACCTTAGCCTGGAAGTAAAGAAGGATGCCTTCATGCATATTGCTTTCAAGCATAAAGAGACACTAACCAAGTTTGCAGACAGATTCTACATGGAAGGACAGCAACTGATTACGAGCAGACAGTTGACAGCCCATGAAGCCTACATGGCTTGCGCTCAAGCCCTCAAGGTTAACCAACTTCTGTGCCTTCACTTCAAAGCCCATAAGGCTATGTTCTCTTCCATGAAGAGCATAAAAACGTTGTTGCAAGATATGCACCTTACCCACTCTGGCGCAGTTGTTAGGGAAGGTCAAGCTACTTCTAACTCTGGTTCATCTTCCTGTGGCCCTTGCATTCTTACCATGAACTTGCAGAATCCACCTCAACGCCAAGGTTGCCACAACTGTGGACAGATAAGTCATCATTCTTGAATCTTCACCAATCCGCGGGTTAAAGGAGCTGATCCAAAGGAACAGGCGGGAAAAGAGCAGTCAACCTAGAGGCAGAGACGCTCTTGGTTGACAATTCTTCCCAGTCTCTTCCAATCTCTCCCTCTATGGCTGCCTCCAAGCCTGCTGATAATGAGGCTCCTCCTATCCTCCTCTTGTTTCACAATATCTCTGATGACTCTGACCTGGATGACTCTGATATTGACAACACTGATGTATATGGGTACTCTGTCCTGGCTGTTCCCAAAACCATTACAGTCCCTTATAAGTTGCACTCAGGAAAGACTACAACTACCGCTAAACCTTTTCCTGAAGCCAAAGAAATTGTCTTGTGCCCTTACCTCACTCAGGCTAAGAGGTCCCCTGTGCTAATAGAGTTGTCAGAAGAAGCTGCTGAGGTTGCTGATGCTGTCTTCAAGAATGTATCTGTTTTGCTCCCCCTCCATAATGTTTATAAGGAGTTCCCAGGGTTAAGATGCATGATTGAGAAGTGGGACAAAGAGCTAGCAGAGGCTCAAGATATCTTGACTGTCCTTCCACCCTTTGGTTGCACTACCACTCAAGTAGAGATATTCATTCAAAAAGTGAAGATCAAGGCTGTTCTAGACATTGGCTTGCCAGTCAGCGTTGTCTCCTCCAAGCTTGTGAAGAAACTCAAGCTTGCCCCTGACCTTAATTATCACCAGTCATATGGCATGGCTGGACTGTCTATGACCTGCACCATATGAGCTTACTCCGCTCTACCCATGCGGTTTGGCAAGCTTCTCCTAGTTGCTCCAGCAGTTGTCTTGGAAAATGAGAGTTATGATCTCCTAGTTGGCACCCAGTTCCTTATGAAATATAATGAAATAATCAACTTGAAAGATGGTTACCTCTCTATTCTAGGCTACAAAGTCCCCTTAATCTTTGAAGAGCCAGTTAAAGTTTCTGGGAAACGCCTCAAGACTTGTGCCTTGGAATATCCCACTGGGTTTTTCAACCTCAAGTATTGCACCCACTCTTCAAACATGAAGTGTTCACCCATGGCTTGTCCTGCGTCTGATGGGATCCCTCTCTTAGCTACGTCTGCTGTCTTCATCTTTCCTGGCTCCCAGGCTATCTTAGACTCCCAGATATCTTATGAACTACCTGAACACACCTTCTTGGAGTTGTACCCTCCCCCCTCCTTAGGACGCAACAAACCTTATCTCTGTCCTGGAATCCTAGATGTATCTCATAAAGACCCTGTTCAGTTGTTGGTAGCCAACCTGACTGCACTCCCCATGACTGTATCTAGGGGGCAGGTTGTTGGATATGGCAAGTTGTTGAGCGCTCCTGACGTCCTGTCTCTTCATCCCTTTGGTATGTTTCAAGACTTTAACCTACCAGAGGATGAGCTGCAAGTCCTATCTTTGTTTACTGCACAAGACTTCCCACAACTGTCCCTGGTTCAACAGAAAGAGGTACTAGACTTGCTAGACCAGTTTTCTGACATCTTTGCTAAGGATAGTACCAATTATGGTTTAGCCAAAGGCGTTATCCATCAGATTGACACTGGCAACGCTCCCCCCTTCCGTGCTAAACCATATTGCTGCAGTTGTGTAGAAGACGCCCAAGTATCTAAAGAGCTCAAGCAACTGTTAGACGCTGGGCTGCTGGCGCCTTCCCAAAGTCCTTGGGCATCCCTGTTACTCATCTTAAAGAAGAAGGATGGGGGTCATTGTATTGTGATGGACTACCACCAATTGAACTCTTTAACCAAGAAGGACTCATATCCCTTGCCGTGTATTGATGATGCTCTCCAACGTCTTGGAGGCTCTAAGCTCTTCTCTGCCATGGATTTGGCGTCTGGATACTAGCAAGTTGATCTATCACCTGAGGATTGTCAGAAAGCTGTGCTCATTACTTCTGAAGGGCTTTTTGAGCCTACTTGCATGCCTCAGGGACTTTGCAACACCCCAGCCACCTTCTAAAAGGCTATGGACTCCATTGTTTGTGACTTAAAGTTGTCGTGTGTCCTAGTATACTTGGATGATATAACAGTTTTCAGCGCCACCTTCACCAATCACCTGGCTCATCTCAAAGAGGTGTTCATGAAGATTTGAGAAGCTGGCCTCAAACTGAAGCCTTCCAAGTGCGCCTTCTTCAAAGAACGTCTTGAATTCTTGGGTCACAAAGTAACCCAGACAGGGATTTGTCCAATGACCACTAAGGTTGAAGCCATTGACAAAATGCTTCCGCCCACCAACCTTTGAGAAGTACAAGTCTTTCTGGGCATGATGGGTTACTATAGAAAATTTATCCCTGATTTTGCTGATACTAGTGAACCCCTGGTCCAACTATTGCGTAATGTCCCTTTCAAATGGACCGCCAGTCAACAGCAAGCCTTTGAGACTCTAAAACAGAAACTCAAAGAAGCACCCATTTTAGTGTACCCTGATTATGATAAGGAATTCATCTTGTACACTGATGCTAGCAATCTAGCTATTGGAGCTATTCTGGCCCAATTGGATGATGAGGGTGTAGATCATCCTGTGGCTTACACTTCCTGTATGCTAAACAAGCATGAGAAGAACTATAGTGTCACAAAGAAGGAGTGCCTTGCCGTGTTGCATGCAGTCAAGCAGTTTTGTCATTACATATACGGCACCCACTTCACAGCTGTTACTGACCACGCTTCTCTCAAGTGGTTACAACAGCTTAAGGAACCTGAAGGGCGCCTAGCTAGATGGGCTCTACGTCTGCAGGGATATGACTTCAAGGTGCTCCATTGCCCTGGGATTCAACATCAGAACGCTGATGGGCTCTCCAGAATGCCCATTCTTGCTTTGCATCCTGCAGAAGCCAACCAGTTATACAAACTAATTGGGTACCCTTCTTCTTGGGAAAGTGAGACATAAGAGGTACAACTGGCCTTGTCCAAGCTATCCAAAGATGCCCTCATACACAACAATCAGCTCTTCAAAAAAGTACAAGACCAGTATCTGCCTTATGTACGGCCCAGTCTTTGCCTCTCGTTGGTGTTGCAAGCTCATAAAGAGACTGGGCATGGAGGCATTTCCCAAGACCTTTGACTGGCTTCAGAAGAAATACTTCTGGGAGAACCTTTGCCTGCTGATCCCAGACGTCATAGCTAGCTTGTCATGAATGATATTTCAGTACTTGTATTGAGAACCCAAGAGTTGAACCCCAGTCCCCAGAAGGAAGATCAAACCCTCCAGACCAGTCCAGGACCTGCAAATCTGTTAAAACACAGGCTCAAATCAGTAAATTACTCTGCAATCTGCCGGCCTACTACAGAGGACCCTCCAAAGACTACTCAAGTCACGTAAAGTGGACAAGAACCCGCCCACTTGCAAAATTGCTTACCCAAGTTAACAAGTTACTCTGAGACCTGCCAGCCTCCCAAGGACAATTCCCCAAATGTTCATCAGATTGATGCTAACCTTGAGCCACCAAAGACCTAAACCTTTTCAGAGGATGCATCTTGCCTTAAGGAGGTTAAACCAAACCCTATTCTTAACTCTGTCAATGACCACCAGCAACTTCCAGTCTTCTGTCCAGAATGGGTAGTGCAATTGAACTACTCAGGTGACATAGTGAACAGTGGCGGCAGAACAAAGCATTGCCACTTCTATTCACCAGAGCAGGCACTACCTGGATCTCCCGCCCCCAAGACTCTAAGCCAAGATTCATGCCCCGCCAGTGCTTTGTCTGTGAACCTGAACCCTGCAAAAATTGAAGAAGCAAAATCACATGGTATAAAAACCCTGGCGGTATGGTGAAGACCACATTGTCATTTTTGATAATAAAGTTTTATGAACCTTTGGTTCAAACAAATCTTACCCTATCTAGTCTTAGTGATCTTCCATCTTAATTCTGGTCAAGTAGACTACCAGGCCGCTGCCCCCTCCCGAGACCAATCTGCCAAATTGCCCCAGGCATTATACCGTCTCCCGGGAGCCCCCTTTGGACCTGTGCATTTTACTGAATACCCCCCAACCTGGCCTATTCAGAGTAAAACTTGGAAACTATCCTCATTGCTGACCCTTTGGCAAGGACTAGAAGTACCAAGTACATAGGACGCAAAGGAAAGAGGGTCAAGATACTGCCCTTATTGTTCAAAGACAAGTACAACTACCTACCAGCGTACTTTGTTCCCATGACTCTACCATTAACCCCAAGACCAGATTGCCCACTGTAGCCTACTGCAGCCGTTGAGACCACCTCTACCAAACTGTTTGGAGTACTCTACATTACTTTGACAGGATTGGTGGACTCTGTGGTCCCCAACTCTGGACCCTGGTCCTTACTTGGTCAATCTGTATCTTATATTATCAAGTTAGTACCCATTCTATGGTGGGCCTTACCCGCTGGCTTGGCCGCTCCTCACCCTGAGCCGCCCAATGCCTCCACCTATGACTGGCTTCCTAAAATTATGATAATCTTTTAAAAACACAGTAACCTGGGCCCCAAGATTTTATTAACTCTTGGGGCAACTTGTATGCTCTTTTTTGTGCAAATCACTTATTACACCCATAAGACAATTACCTCCCTGATACTCCCATGGATGAAGAATCAACCTGTCAAAGAATTGAAAGACTCTGCACCTGGTGCAGAGCCCCAGAACTCAGCCACATCACAAAGTGCAAAATGTGATAGTGAACCAGACCACAACAATAAGGTGGATATGCCCCAGATGGGAAAACTCACCTTAGAAGAAGCCCACTGAGCCATGCCAGCCCTCTGCCTCCACTTCCAAACCAACGCCAACGCCTACCCCAGTGACACTGAGAAAGTCTTGGGGGTGGCCACCATGCTATCAGGAGACACACTGGATTGGATTGGGAAATCCACCGCCAAAGATGTTGAATTTTGCCTTGACTATTCAAAATTTGAGGCCGAACTCATGAGCACAGGCAATGACCAAGACACCAGATACTATGCGCTGAACTCTATGTTAGAGATCTGACAAGCAAACCGCCCTATTCAAGCCTATATCAACAAGTTTCTTAAACTGAAAATGTGCACCTAACTTGAAGATGAATTATCTGCCATTATCTTCATAAAGGGAGTCAATTCAGCCATGAAAGACCTGTTCAAGCACCACCCGCCTACACTGAGCCTAGAGGAATTACTGCCCCTATGCAAAGGCCTGAGTCTAAACCAAGAAGGACAGGACGTGAACCCTGTCCAAGCTGGCAGGGCCATGACGCCCAATCAACCTGGAATGTCCCCTGACAAGTTACAACACCACTATTGAGATGGGTTATGTTTCTACTGCCATGAGGCTGGGCACCTAACCAGAGCATGCCCTAAGAAGAATACACCTTCTGTATCCTTGGCACAAATAAACACCTCTGCACAATCTTATAAATTTATCCAAGTGACCATAGACTGTATGAGAATCAAGCATCAGATAGAGGCCTTTATTGACACAGGAGCTGATGAAAGCTTCATTGACGCCAACCTGGCAAAAGAACTAGGACTAACAGCTTCAGAGCACAGCCTACAAGTAACCATGGAAAACAGTCCCTGGACACTGGCTACAAGTGCAAACAGGAACTTCCTTTGACAGTTGGACAGAACATGTATCCAACTCCCTTGATCCTCTTGCCGGGATTACCTCATCCTCTAGTACTGGGGAACTCATGGTCTGACAGACATGGTCTGATTCTAAACTATTGTGAGTAGACCGCTATCTTAGGACAACCTGTATCTTGTGACACTGTCCTGTTCCGTATGAGACCCAGCAGAACCCCAACCAACAGACTCTTAACCATAAAAATGGAACCCAGCGTTGGGACACTACCTATTCTCCTGCAGAAGTGGGACCATGTATTTAGCAAAGAAGAGGCCACAAAACTACCCAGCCACTCAATCTACAACCACGCTATAGACCTACTACCAGGTACCTAACCACACCACAACCCCATCTATAGTTGCAATCACCAAGAACAAGCGGCCTTGAAAGATTACTTGGAGGATATGACAAAAAAGGGTTTCATCTGAGTATTGAAGGCCCCCTGCTTGTCACTAATGCTGTTTGTAGGGAAAAGGATGGTGGGATGCGGCCATGTGTTAACTACCAAAACTTAAAAACATCACAGTGAAGAACTGCTACCCCATTCCTAATGCCAACAACCTCTGTGATGTACTGACTGGAGCCCAGGTGTACTCTAAAATTGACCTCCAAGACGTGTTCAACCAAATCCAAATCAAAGAGGGCAACAAATACAAAACGGCGTTCAAGACCAGGTATGGACTCTACAAATACCTGGTGATGCCATTTGGACTATGCAACGCCCCCAGCACCTTCCAGCGCATGATAAACACAGTATTGGGTGAATACCTCAACCAGTTCTGTGTGGCCTACCTTGACAACATTCTTATCTACAGCAAGACCCACAAGGAACACCTGCGCCACCTGGACCTTATACTAGAAAAACTCTCCCAAGCAAACTTACATGCTAAGCTTAAGAAGTGTGAATTCTTCCAGTCTGAGGTTGATTTCCTGGTATACATAGTGAAGACCGGCAGTTTTGCCATGACACAGGACAAAGTAGAAGCAGTAACATCTTGGCCGGTGCCCAAATGCAGGAAAGATGTGAGAAGTTTTTTGGGCCTGGTAAATTATTGCAGGGATTTCATCCAAATTTTTTCTCTGATTACCTTGCCCCTGACCCGCCTTTGCTCTGACAAGGTTACCTTTGCTTGGACTGACAAGTGCACATCAGCATTTGAGGCCTTGAAACTTGCTTTCACCTCTGCCCTTGTCCTGGCTATGCCTGACCCATCCAAGCCATTTGTACTGGAAACCAACACGTCCAACTTTGCGGTGGACGGGGTCCTTCTTAAGGAAGGGAGGGATGGTATGCTACATCCTGTATCATATTACTCCAAGAAGATGCTGCCTACAGAAGGAAACTACCCAATCTACAACAAGGAGATGCTTGCATAATGAAGACCCTGAAACATTGGCGCCGGTACCTATGTGGTGCCAAATTTCCAGTAAAGGTCCTAACTGACCACAAGAACTTGGTTTACTTCTTTAAACCCAGACAGCTAAACCAGAGGCAGGCCAGATGGGCCTTGGAACTGGCTGACTATACCTTGACCATCAACTACAAGCCTGGGAAGGTGAACATGGTACCTGACGCCCTGAGTAGAAGAGCTGATCTGATTCCTTCATCTACAGAAACCAAGGACCACAACACACATGTACTCCTTGACCCGGCCAGCCTAGGCATCCAACTGATATACATGAAGATCACGGCCCACAAACCTGACATAATTGAGGCGTAGAAACAAGACAAATACTCAGCAGACCTTGTTGCTGACTTGAACTCAGACCCAGAGAGCCACCACCACAAGAAAGGATTCTCGCTGAAAGGATCCACCCTGCTATTACACAACTGGATCTATTTACCAGAAGGTGAAACAAGGACCAAAGTACTCATTGACTATCACAACTCAGAGATGGCCGGCCACCCTGGCAGACTCAAGACACTCCATGGAATTAAGAAGAATTATGCTTGGCCCTGACTGGACAAAGATGTGGCCGTCTACATTGAAGGCTGTGAGACATGTGGAAGAACCAAAACCCGTAGATCCAAACCTGAAGGCCTGCTAAGACCACTAGACATACCTGTGGGGCCCTGGCAGTCTGTTTCAATGGATTATATTGTAGAACTGCCCCCCTCTAAAGCATTTAACGCCATCCTGGTCATGATAGATAGGTTTACTAAGATGTCCTATTTTGTCCCTACCACCACCCACTGCACCGCCGCAGAGACAGCTAGACATTTCCACAACCACATCCTAACTCAACACGGCACTCTGGCGGAAATCATCACTGATAGAAGACCACAATTCACCTCCAAATACTGGACTCAGATGATGAAGGACTTGGGGGTAAAGCGCTGCGTATCAACCTCCTACCACCCACAGACCAACGGCCAGACTGAACGTGTGAACCAAATACTTGAACAATACCTATGATGCTATGCCAACACCAACCAAGATAACTGGGCCAAGATGCTACCCATGGCACAGTATGTCTACAATAGCAAAGACCACGCCTCCACAGGAATGTCCCCCTTCAAGGCCAATTATGGGTTTGACCCATCTTGGGATCCCAGTATTGGCAGTAAGGAAATAAACCCTTCAGGACAAACCTGGATTGAACAGATACACGACACCCAACAAACCTGTCTTAAGAACCTGATCTGCGCTGTCCAGACTTATAAGGCTTTCATTGAGAAAAAGAGGATTCCTGGGAAACTGTTGAAGGTAGGGGACAAAGTCTATCTGGACTCTCAAAACGTGCCTCTGACTGTTTCCTGTCAGAAGTTAGCCCACAGAAGAAGTGACCCTACAAGATCACAAAACTAGTAGGTGAAGTAGCATTTGAACTAAAATTATCCCCTTGTGGAAAATACATAACATCTTCCACCGCGCGCTTGTATTCAAGAAAGAGGGAAACTCCCTCCCCCACCAGAAACTCAAGACTGACCCCCCTCCCATCCAATTAGGACGCTCTGAAGAATACAAAATTTAATATGTTCATGGATACCGTACCCACTATAAAACCCTCCAGTACTAAGTCAAGTGGAAGAGATATCCACCCAAGGAAAGCACCTGGGACCATTAAGCAACCTACCCAACGCCCAACTAGCAATCCAACAATACCTTGAGAAGAAGGCCAGGAAGGAAGGGACCCCTGGGAAGGAAGGGGATGATGTCATGAATGACATTTCAATACTTGTATTGAAAACCCAAGAGTTGAACCCCGGTCCCCAGAAGGCAGATCAAACCCTCCAGACCAGTCCAGGACCCGCCAATCTGTTAAGACACAGGCTCAAATCAGTAAATTACTCTGCAATCTGCCAGCCTACTACAGAGGACCCTACAAAGACTACTCAAGTCACAAAAAGTGGACAAGAACCCGCCCACTTGCAAAATTGCTTACCCAAGTTAACAAGTTACTCTGAGACCTGCCAGCCTCCCAAGGACAATTCCCCAAATGTTTATCAGATTGATGCTAACCTTGAGCCACCAAAGACCTAAACCTTTTCAGAGGATGCATCTTGCCTTAAGGAGGTTAAACCAAACCCTATTCTTAACTCTGTCAATGACCACCAGCAACTGCCAGCATGCCGTCCAGAGAGGGTAGTACAATTGAACTACTCAGGTGACATGGTGAACAGTGGCGGCAGAACAAAGCATTGCCACTTCTATTCACCAGAGCAGGCACTACCTGGATCTCCCACCCCCAAGAATCTAAGCCAATACCCATGCCCTTCCAGTGCTTTGTCTGCAAACCTGAACCCTGCAAAAATCAAAGAAGCAAAATCCTGTCGTGAATAACGGCATTCACCATGTTTTGATTTCGCCTTTGGTGGGCCATTTTGAAGATGAATATCTTGATTTTGCTTTTGAATCTTGAAATGAACTGGTTTCTGCATCAGGAAATATGATTGTTTGGTTTCCTGACTCTGCGCAACTCACTTGCTCCACTCATGCTTGTGGCAAGTGATCTTACTGTCCTGGTAGTGTTTTGTGGTATTCCTAACCACTATATAATCCATTTCCTATTTCACCAATAAAGTTAAGTTATATTCACATTTTTTTCTTTGTGTCTTCTGTACTTCTGCGCCTCTCTCTAGCCACAACTAGTAGAGATTATTCTTCCAGGGCCGCAAGGTAAACACATTTGCCTTCCCTGTCATATAACCAAGACTTAGTACAAATCCAATCCTAAGGTTAGGATTTCTTGTTGTGTATCTGTGCCCTGCCTCAGAACACGACAAAAATGGTGCTCACTGCAGGGGCTGTAAGCCCCTTGGTTATCCCCTTCACATCCACGTTTTCAGGTCCTTTGCCTCCGCCTATACAAGAGTTGACTTCACCTGAAATAACCAGTCCTCCTATTGAGGAAGATATTGCCAACCAACCTATTACCCCCACTATACTGAGCCTTGGGAATGGTCCCCACCTAGCTGCTTACCTCATGGGTACCCCTGACTTAGATCAAGTCATGGCAGTAGCCCTTGGGATAGCTCGGGACGGGGCCATCCCTTGCCTTCAGCTACAGTTTAGCCGTGCCAAATACTATGAGTTAATTGTGGCCCCTCAGTTTCCACAACATATCCTCTCAGCAGCTGGCTCTGCTGAACACCTGCTGTCATCCTTTGTACAGCCCGCCTTGGCCCACCACCAGATGGTGTTGGAACTCCATGTTCAAGAGATCTCGTCTCTACAAGCAGCTGTTACCCATCATTGGGACCAATTTGCCGCCTACCAACAATGGATTCATTCCCTGTTCTCCCTGGTGTCTGACAATCAGCGTGATTTGGTCAACTCTCAAACACTTCTAGTCAATTCTATCAAGTGAATGCGCCAGTTCATCCCTGAGTACGTTAGGGAGCGGCTACATGAATTTCACTAGTTAGAACAACCCTGGCAAACTCAAGTAGACTCCACCCTAAACACTTATCTCTCCAACTTTGAACGCCTAGTGCAACAGCTCAATGCATTCAGTGTCTATTCCTTTGAGCAATTGCAACAGGTAGCTGACCTTGCAGCCCAAGGTCTAAATGAGCTCAGTGTGGAAATTGATTAAGAGAGACCTACCACTGCTGCTGCTATAGCCAAACTTCAGTCAGGTGAATAAGCTGTTTACTCCCAAACCTGATGTTCCGCCTTCTCCTCCTGCTGATGATCTGGTGGACAGAGAGCAGAGGATCTGGGAAGCTATCTGAGAATTACGCGCTTCCACTTGTAGCCAAGGACGTCTTACTGAAATGCCTCAACCCGACCCCCAGGTTCTTGCGCTGACTGCTCAGGTCGCTGAACTACAGCAAGAAGTTGCTGCTTTACGTGAGGTAGTGATGGCTGCTGCTAGCCCACTTAGGGTTAACAAGGAAGATGGCTGTTGTCCTGGTTTGGTGGGAGCTCCTCAAATCCACTGTGCTAGGGAGTTGATTGCTCTAGCTAATGAAGTGGACCACTTGAAACAAGATCAGACTGAGTTGGACAGAGATGTACAGGAGATGAGTGAGCTGATTGATTTGGTAAACAACAGATTTGCCCCCTGCCTGTCAGTGGGGCCATCCCTTACTTTGCGGCTGGCTGAGATCTCCACTGTTGTCACTACCCAAGGACAATGCCTATATTTTACTGAACAACATACCAATCTAGCCAACTCTATGGGTGCCAGAACTACCAAGACTCTGACGGCCCTTGAAGAAAGTGTTTGACAACTATGGGCTAGACAACCCCCCTCCAAATCTGAAGCTGAGTTCTCCCTGCGCATAAATGTACTTGATAGCAGCAATGATGGTCCAGCTCCTGAGGCACACTTCAAGCCTACTTTTAAGCAAGTCTTTGATCCCAAAACCTCAACTATTGCAGCTTTTTTAACTATTTATGAAACTGCCATGAGGTGAGCATCAGATGAGGTTAAGAATGAACACATTCTAACCTGTCTACATTCAACCTGTCAAGAAGTAGTTGTGCCAGAGCTGCCCACCATTGATACCTGGGAAGACATGAAACAGCTCCTGATTGACAATTTTGGTGGTGATCTTATCCTGGAGGTGAAAAAGGATGCCTTCATGCACATATCTTTCAAGCCCAAATAGACATTAGCCAAATTTGCAGACAGATTTTACATGGAGGGACAACAATTAATAACAAGCAGACAATTGACAGCGCATGAAGCGTATATGGCCTGCTCCCAGGCCCTCAAGGTGAATCAACTCCTGTGTCTTCATTTCAAGGCCCACAAAGCTATGCTGTCCTCCATGAAAAGTATAAAGACACTGCTACAGGATATGCATCTTACCCATTCTGGGGCAGTTGTTTGGGAGAGTTGTGCCGCTTCCAACTCAGGATCTTCTTCTCACGGCCCTTGTATCCTCACTATGAACTCACAAAATCCTCCTTGACATCAGAGTTGCCACAACTGCAGTCAGATAGGCCACCACTCTTGCGTCTGCACCAATCTGCGGGTTGAAGTAGCTGACCCCAAGGATCAGTCGGGAAAAGAACAGTCAACCTAGAGGCAGAGACGCTCTTGGTTGACAATTCTTCCCAGTCTCCTTCTATACCTCTGCCTGCTACTGACTCTGAGCCTGCTGATGATGAGGCTCCTTCTATCCTCCTTCTGTTCCATGACATTTCTGATGATTATGATGTGGATGAATCTGATGTTGAAGACCCTGATGCATACGGGTATTCTGTTCTTGCTGTCCCAGAGACTATTGCAGTTCCCTACAAGCTGCAATCTGGGAAGACTACAACTACCACCAAGCCCTTGTATGAGGCCAAAGCAGTTGTCTCCCGCCCCTATCTTACTCAGGCAAAACAATCCCCTGTATTAGTGGAATCATAATAAGAAGCTGCTGAAGTTGCAGACTCTGTTTTCAAGAATGTATCTGTCTCACTCCCTCTCCAAACTGTATATAAGGAGTTCCTGGGACTAAGATGCATGATTGAGAAATGGGACAAGGAACTAGCTGAGGCGCAGGATATCTTGGCTGTTCTGCCTCCCTTTGGATGCACTACCACCTGGGTAGAGATATCTATCCAGAAAGTAAAAATCAAAGCCGTCCTGGACACCGGTTCTCCTGTCAACGTTGTGTCTTCTAAACTGGTGAATAAACTTAAGCTGGCCCCCGACCTCAACTACCATCAATCCTATGGCACCACTGGTCTCTCCATGACTTGCGCCATTGGCGTGTACTCTGCCTTGCCAATGCAATTTGATAAACTCATGTTGGCTGCGCCAGCTGTTGTTCTAGAAAATGAGAGCTACAACCTTTTGATTGGTACCCAGTTCCTTTGGGAATATAATGGGATCATCAACCTAAAGGATGGTTATCTTTATATCCTAGGGTATGAAGTCCCTCTGATCTTTGAGGAGCCTGTCAAAGTTCCTGAAGACATTTGAAGACATGTACTATGGAGTACCCCACTGGGTTTTTCACCCCAAAATACCAAACCCATTCCTCCAACATGAAGTGTCCTCCCATGACTTGTCCTGCAATTGAGGGGATCCCTCTCATGGCCACGTCTGCTGTCACCATTCCTCCAGGCTCTCAGGCCATCATAGACTCCCAGATATCATATGAATTACCTGAACGGTCTTTCTTAGAGCTGTACTTCCCTCCTTTGCTGGGGCGTAACAAGCCTTACCTTTGTCCTGGAATTCTGGACGTCTCCCACAAGTATCCTGTTCAATTACTAGTTGCCAACCTTACCGCGCTTCCTATGACCGTATACAGAGGACAGTTTGTTGGTTACAGAAAGTTGTTAAATGCCCCTGACATCTTGTCCCTTCATTCTTTTGGAACGTTTCAAGACTTTAACCTACCCAAAAACAAGCCCAAAGTCCTATCTCTGTTCACTGCCCAAGACTTCCCTCAGTTGTCCCTGGTACAAAAGAAAGAGGTGCTTTAATTACTAGACTGATTCTCAGACATCTTTTCTAAAGATAGCATTGATTATGGGCTGGCCAAAGGTATGATTCATCAGATTGACACAGGAGATGCTCCTCCCTTTTGTGCCAAGCCATATTGCCGCAGCCAAGTGGAAGATGCACAGGTTTCTAAGGAGCTCAAACAACTGCTGGACACTAGACTGCTAGCTCCCTCTCAAAGTCCCTGGGCTTCTCCTCTGCTCATCTTAAAGAAAAAGGATGGGGGCCACCAGATTGTGATGGACTATTGGAGATTGAATTCTCTAACCAAGAAAGATTCCTATCCCTTACCACGCATTGATGACGCTCTTCAACGCCTTGGGGGTTCTAAGTTTTTCTCTTCCATGGATTTGGCATCTGGCTACTGGCAAGTTGACCTCTCTCTTGAAGACTGTCAGAAGGCTGCACTCATCACATCAGAAGGATTGTTTGAACCTACCTGCATGCCACAAGGGCTCTGTAATGCCCCGGCAACTTTCCAGAGGGCCATGAACTCCATCCTACGTGATTTGAAGTTGTTGTGTGTCTTAGTCTATCTAGATGATATAACAGTCTTCAGCGCAATTTTCACTGATCACCTAGCCCATCTTAAAGAGGTGTTCATAAAGATCCAAGAGGCTGGCCTCAAGCTAAAGCCCTCTAAGTGTGCTTTCTTCAAAGAACACCTTGAATTCCTAGGACATGAAGTAACCCAAACAGGGATTTGTCCAATGACCAAGAAGGTTGAAGCCATTGACAAAATGCTTCTGCCCACCAACCTACAAGAAGTACAAGTCTTTTTGGGCATGATGGGTTACTATAGGCAATTCATTCCTTATTTTGCTGATACTAGCAAACCCCTGGTCCAACTGTTGTGTAATGTTTCTTTCAAATGGACCGCCAGCCAACAGCAGGCCTTTGAGACTCTAAAGCAGAAACTCAAAGAAGCACCCATTTTAGTGTACCCCGATTACAATAAGGAATTCATCTTGTACACTGATGCTAGTGACCTTGCTATTGGGGCTATCTTGGCTCAGCTTGGCAATGAAGGTGTGGATCACCCTGTAGCCTATACTTCCTGTGTGCTAAATAAGCATGAAAAGAATTATAGTGTGACCAAGAAGAAATGCCTTGCTGTGCTGCATGCCATTAAGCAGTTCCACCATTTTGTGTATGGTACCTATTTCACTGTTGTCACTGACCATGCTTTGCTGAAATGGTTACAACAACTTAAGGAGCCTGAAGGACGCTTAGCCAGATGGGCCCTCTGCCTGCAAGGTTATGACTTCACTGTGCTCCATTGCCCTGGGATTCAACATCAGAACGCTGATGGGTTGTCCCAAATGCCCATACTTGCCCTACATCCTGCTGAGGCAGACTGCCTGTACAAGTTAATTGGCTACCCTTCTTACAGGGAAATTGAGACAGAAGAGGTTTGACTTGCCCTGTCCAAATTGTCTGAAGACACCCTAATACGCAACAACCAACTCTTCAAGAAGGTGCAGGGTCAATACCTGCCATACATGCGCCCCAGTCTTTGCCTCTCCTTGGTGTCGCAAGCCCATAAAGAGACTGGCCATGGAGGCATTGCCAAGACCTTTGACTGGCTTCAGAAGAATTACTTCTGGGAGAATCTTTGCCTGTTGATCCCAGATATCATAGCTAGTTACCATAACTGCCAACTTCAGAGGCCCTGAGCTGCTTCTCAAAAATTCAAATTGGTTCCCCCTCAACACACTTTTCATACGGTTAGCATTGATGCTGTAGGCCCTCTCCCCCGCTTGCGCTCCAGATGCCGCTTTATCCTGATTGCCGTCTACCACTTCAGCAAGTGGGTAGAAGATTGCCCTACTAAAGACATCACTGTTAAGACTACTGCTGCCTTCCTGCTTCAGGATGTTTTCTACCACCATGGCTGCCTCAAGTGCTGTTGTCAGACAACGGATTCACTTCAATGCCAAACTTGTAACCTCTGTTGTTGAAGCTCTAGGAACTCACCAGTCTTTCTCTGCCCCCTATAATCCTTCCACTAATGGGGCAGTTGAGTGTGCCAACTTGACACTAGTTTCTATCATGAGAAAACTCACCTACTCTGATGCTGCCAATTGAGATCTATACTTACCTGCTGCACTCTGCCTATTGTCTGAGCAGGCATTGGATCACAGGGTACTCCCCCTTTGCCATGTTGTATGGGCGTGAAGCCACCACTCTGTTGCTCTTGGGGGTTCCCCTACTCTCCTCTGATAAGGCCATGAGCCCTGACAACCACATCAAAGACTTAGTCAATTGCATCATTGATATACAGGCCACTTTCTACACTTCTGCATATAAGACTAAGGCACTTGAGCTCTCTCCTGACAATGCTGGGCGCTCCCCCTTGCCTGAGTTTGATGTTGGTGACCATGTCCTGTACTAACAACACTGTGTGGGTGATTGCACATAAGCTGGACTCCCTGTGGATTGGTCCTTTAGAGGTGACTTTTGAACAAGGATCTGAGTACACTATAAAGCTCCTCTCCAGTGGTTGTACTTTTGCTTGCGTACACGCCAAGTTCCTCCGCAAGTATCACCCCCCTAAGGCCAATCTAAAGGGGGGCAATGTTGTGAATAACGGCATTCACTATGTTTTGATTTCGCCTTTGATGGGCCATTTTGAATACAAATCTCTTGCTTTTGCTTTTGAATCTCAAAATGAACTGGTTTCTGCATCAGGAAATATAATTGTTTGGTTTCCTGACTCTGCGCAACTCACTCACTCCACTCATGCTTGTGGCAAGTGATCTTACCGTCCTGGTAGTGTTTTGTGGTATTCCTAACCACTATATAACCCATTTCCTATTTTATCAATAAAGTTAAGTTCTATTCACATTTTTGTCTTTGTGTCTTCTGTACTTCCGCGCCTCTCTCTAGCCACGCCTAGTAGAGATTATTCATCCAGGGCTGCAAGGTAAACACATTTGCCTTCCCTGTCATCTAATCAAGACTTAGTAAGAATCCAATCCTAAGGTTAGGATTCCCCGTTGTGTATCTGTGCCGCGCCCCAGAACATAACAAATCCCATGGTATAAAAACCCCGGCAGTATAGTGAAGACCACATTGTCATTTTTGATAATAAAGTTTTATGAACCTTTGGTTCAAACAAATCTTATCATATCTAGTCTTAGTGATCTTCCATCTTAATTCCAGTCAAGTAGACTACCAGGCCACTGCCCCCTCCTGAGACCAATCTGCCAAATTGCCCCAGGCATTATACCGTCTCCCGGGAGCCCCCTTTGGACCTGTGCATTTTACTGAATACCCCCAACCCGGCCTATTCAGAGTACAACTTGGAAACCATACTAATTGCTGACCCTTTGGCAAGGACTAGAAGTACCAAGTACATAGGACGCAAAGGAAAGAGGGTCAAGATACTGCCCTTATTGTTCAAAGACAAGTACAACTACCTACCAGTGTACTTTGTTCCCATGACTCCACCATTAACCCCAAGACCAGACCGCCCACTGGAGCCTACTGCCGCTGTTGAGACCACCTCTACCCAACTGTTTGGAGTACTCTACATTACTTTGACAGGATTGGTGGATTCTGTGGTCCCCAACTCCGGACCCTGGTCCTTACTTGGTCAATGTGTATCTTACATTATCAAGTTAGCACCCATTCTATGGTGGGCCTTACCCGCCGGCTCGGCCGCTCCTCACCCTGAGCCGCCCAATGCCTCCACCTATGACTGGCTTCCTGACATAGCTTCCACAACTGCCAGCTACAGAGGCCTCAAGCTGCTGCCCACAAGTTCAAATTAGTTCCCCTGCAACATGCCTTTCACACTGTTAGCATTGACGCGGTAGGTCCTATTCCTTGCTCACAGTCTGGGTGTTGCTTTATTCTGATTGCTGTCAATCACTTCAGCAAGTGGGTAGAGGCTCGCCCTACAAAGGACATCACAGCTAAGACAACTGCTTCCTTCCTGTTGCAAGATGTTTTCTACCGCCACAACTGTCCTCAAGTGCTGCTCTCAGATATTGGGACTAACTTCAATGCCAAGCTAGTAACCTCTGTTGTCAAAGCTTTGGGATTGCACCAATCCTTCTCTGCCCCCTACAATACTTCTACCAATGGGGCAGTTGAGCTTGCAAATTCAACACTGGTCTCTATTATGAGGAAGCTTACCTACTCTGACACTGCCAACTGGGACCTATACTTACCTGCCGCTCTCTTTGTGTACTGCCTTAGCAAACATCATGTCACCGGGTATTCCCCCTTTGCTATGTTGTATGGGCAAGAGGCTACTACCCCATTGCTCTTGGGGGGCCCTGCTTACCTTGGATAAGGCCATGAATCCTGACAACCACATCAAGGACCTAGTCAACCGCATAATTGATATACAGGCCACTGCTTACACTTTTGCATATAAGACTAAGATGCTTGAGCTCTCTCCTGATAATGCTGGATGCTCCCCCCTGCCTGAGTTTGATGTTGGTGACCATGTACTTTACTACCAACACATAGTAGGTGGGCGTGCGCATAAGTTGGACTTGCTGTGGATTGGCCCTTTAGAAGTGACCTTTAAACAAGGGTCCAAATATACTGTAAAGCTCCTGTCCAATGGCCGTCCTTTTGCTCAAGTGTACACAAAATTCCTTTGTAAATACTACCCCCTAAGGCCAATCTAGGAGAGGGTAATGTTGTGAATGCCGCTATTCACCATGTTTTGATTTTGCCTTTGGTGGGCTATTTTGAGGACAAATTGCTCGCTTTTGCTTTTGCCTCTCAAAATGAGTTGATGACTGAATCAGGAAATACAATTGTTTGGTTTCTTGACTCTGTGCAACTCACTTGCCCCACTAATACTGGTGGTAAGTGATCCTACTATCCTGGTAGTGTTTTGTGGTATTCCTAACCACTATATATTCCATTTTATACTCACCAATAAAAATTAAGTTCTATTCACATTTTTGTCTTTATTTCTTCTGTACTTCTGCGCCTCTCTCTAGCCACAACTAGTAGAGATTATTCTTCCAGGGCCGCAAGGTAAACACATTTGCCTTCCCTGTCATCTAACCAAGACTTAGTACAAATCCAATCTTAAGGTTAGGATTTCCCGTTGTGTTTCTGTGCCGCGCCTCAGAACACAACAACTCTACATTACTTTGACAGGATTGGTGGATTCCATGGTTGCCCACTCTGGACCCTGGTCCTTACTTGGGCAATATGTATCACATATTATCAAGTTAGCACCCATTCTATGGTGGGCCTTACCTGCAGGCTTGGCCGCTCCTCACCCTGAGCTGCCCAATGCCTCTACCTATGACTGGCTTCCTGACAGTGCTCCTGTTATCTGCTATGATGACTCTCGTGATGTTGCTCTTGGTTGTAGGTAATTTCATGAGGTTGAAAAATTTCTTGTCAACAAGGGACTGATCTGCTCTAGTGTCAAATAGTGCTTTGCCTTGATATCTGCAAAAACAGAAGTGATAAGTGATGATTTTATTTCCTGTTTGGGCGGCAAACAGTATAGAATTTCTGGAGGATAATTCATCAGGGTGATTGAATTCACATACTCATACCTGTACAAGTATTTTAATATGAGGGAGGACAGCTGCCTAAACACTCTTTTGAGCAATTTCCTCTATTAAGATTTGGTGTTTGTGACAGAAAATTCTGGATAGTATGATGAGGTCTTCAATTGGGTTAGAATAACCATCAAAATCCATAAGGAGTTGATAAGTAGCCACCCAAAAAGCTTTAAATACCATTTAGTGAAGTTTCTAAAAGATACACTAGAATTTAACAAGATAATTAAACCCAAACAAAAGAGTACTAGATTTATAGCCTGTAACAAACTCAAAGAATCCTCAGAATAAAACTCCAGACATTGAGAGGTGGTAATGGTCTCAGTTTCAGATTATGGGGCAAAAACTCCAATATCAGTGGGCATTGGTGTAACATTAGAAGGTATAGACAATTTAGAGCCCACAGCAGGACCCCATATTCCCATTATAATTTGATTTAAAATCAAAATTTAAGAAATATAGTGGAGAAGACCCACTACAGGATGAATTTAAAAATATTTAACCAAGAGGTAATTTAAGTTTATTGAGTATATTTTTAAGGAGTACTCAACTATTGAGAGTTGAACAGTGAAAAATTCCAATATTTACCAAAATTATTAACTTTGAAATACCACCTGAATCCATGACTTTTATTCCATCCCATTCCAAGAGTACTTTATCCAGCACGCAAAAAACCCTTGTGTGATTAATTTTTTGATGACCATTCTGATAAATGAGGTTGTATTGGATGACCATCATATTATGTCTATTTATCAGTGTCAATTTTCTCTTTTTAATCAAACTATGCTGATAAATTGGAGCAGCAGTAACCCATTATTGATCAAAAGGTTGATTTAAATCTGTTAACTTGGCCAACTTGGTTAATTTCTTTCTCAATTTCTTAGCCTTTTGGTTAGAACAAAAAATTCCTGGCATTATTGAAACTGTCATGAAATAAAATTCTATGCCAACACCAACCAAGATAACTGGGCCAAGATGCTACCTATGGTGCAGTAGGGCTACAACAGCAAAGACCACACATCTATTGGGATGTCCTCTTTCAAAACTAACTATGGGGTTGATCCATATTGGGAGCCCAGCATTGGAAATAAGGAGATAAACACTTCAGGATAAGACTGGATTGAACAAATTCACAACACCCAGAAAACCTTTATTAAGAATCTGATACACACCATCCATACTTATAAGGCTTTTGCTTACAAGAAGAGGATTTCTGGTAAATTCTTGAAGATAGGTGATGAAGTTTACCTAGACTCCTGAAATATACCTTTGAATGTTCCCTTCCAGAAGTTAGCCCACCAAAGAAGTGAAGCCTACAAGATCACTAAGCCAGTAGGAGAAGTTGCCTTCAAGTTATATCTGCCCCCACCTGGAAGATCCACAACCTATTCCACTGCACCCTACTGCTAAAAAAAGAAGAAACTTCCTTTCCCCACCAGAAACTCAAGACTGACCCCCCTCCTGTCCAAGTAGGATGTTCCAAGGAATATGAGGTCAAATATGTCCATGGATACCATACCCAATACAAGGCCCCCATTAATACGCCAAGTGGAAGGGATATCCACCAGAGGAGCGTACTTGGGAACTGCTAAGTAATGTACCCAACACCCAACTACCCATCCAACAATTCCTTGAGAAAAAGGCTAAGAAGAAAGGGATTTCTGGGAAAGGAGGGGATGATGCCAAGAATGACATTTTGATATCAGTGTTGAAAATCCAATAGTTGAACCCTGGTTCTTAGGGAACGCTTTTATCAACTAGGATGGACAAGACCTGGCAACTTGCTGAGCTTGCAACTCAAATTGGTAAGCTGTTCCCCAACCCACCAGCTTAGGGAGGGAGATTCCCTGAATGGAGATTAGATTACTACTGGACCCACGCCATCAAGAATACAGACTTACACAGAGGTTGCTGCTTTCCAAAAGGAGGTTAAGGTGGGACCTGAAAACAAACCCACCAATAAGCATCAGCCCCTAGAGCAAAATTGATAATACAGTTGGCCCTCTTAAGCAACACAAAGAGCTGAGCAGCAAACTGAAGCATTGTCACTTCTGTTCACCAGAGCCAACCAATCCAGAATTTTCTGCCCTTAAATCCACACTCCATTTCTAACGCCCTGACAGAAGACTGCTCATGGACCTAAAGTCTGCAGAATTTTGAGAAGCAAAGGTTGATAGTATAAAAAGTCCTGGCAGCATGAAAATGACAGCATTGTTATTCCAATAAGAAAGGTTGATGAGCCTTTGGTTCAAGAAAATCTTACCCTATCTAGTCCTAGTAATTTACCATTTCTGCTATAGTCCCTCATACACCAAGGCGCCCACCCTTTCTAGGGACTAACCTGCAGCCCCACTGTCCACGCTATACTGTCCTTCTGGACCACCCTTCAGACCTGTACATTTTACCAAGTATCTTCCAAACCCCACCTACTATGAGTTCAACCTGGAGAATATACTTATTGTTGACCCCTTGGCAAGAGCCAGAGTCACTGACACCATTGGCTGTGAAGGAAAGTGGTAAGTAAGGCACAGTGATTGGTCTGCAACAAGTACAACTATCTGTCTGCTTACCTTGTAACAATGACCCCACCTCTGGCCCCATAGCCTAATAGCCCATTATACCTACTGTGGCTGCCAACATCACGTCCACCCAGCTGTTTGGAGTACTCTACATTACTCTCACAGGCTTTCTGGACTTGATGGTGCCAAACTGTGGTCCCTGGTCCTTGCTTGGGCAATCTTTAGCCTACCTCATCAAGTTAGCACACATATTATGGCAAGCTCTCCCAACTGGCCCAACAGTTCTTCTACCTGTGTTATCTGATGTCTATACCCATGCCTGAGTTTCTGACAGATACCCTTCTAGCACCACAAACCATAAATAGCGTGTATCTGCTACCTTTGACCAGATAACAAAAAAAACAACCAAAATTCACCTCTATCAGATATATCCCATTTATTTGGCTACCAGTAGTCCTTGCCTGCCAAAAAGCTTTAGATGTGGTTTTTAAAGATTGTGTCATAACTGTGCTGTTTTAGCATAGTTACAAGAGGGAAAATGTTTGGAAACTAGATAATATTCTTTATTGAAAGATAATGATTATATAGTTATTGTGAGTCATAGATAGCAGTAACATGATAGTGTTGATCACACAGTGGGATGGTGAAGGGGGTGACCTGATCCTGGTAATGAGTCAAGCGCCAAAACAAGGTATCCACTGTAGGGGTCATCATTTTTTCATGTTGGATTTGAAAATTCAAGTCAACTTCCTATTCTGGCTTTGAGTGACTGGCTAATCAGATTGTGGGTCACAAACCTGCTTACTCAGAACCTTGCTGGTGGGTCAAGCTTGCTGTTTTGACACCTCCCCCAACTGAAGGTTGGCCTCATCTGAGGGTAGGTTGTCTGGGAGGTTGTTGGGAGCCTGGGTGCCATATTGTACCAAATGTTGTTCAGTGGCAGGTAGGACAGTATCCTGCTATATTTGTCTCGCTTTACAGAGTCTTAGGTGGTTGTGATGGAGCATCTTGTCTTATTTGCATTTTCCAAGTCCTTGCATAATGTAAGTGTTGTTTTTGTTTATCTTTAGGATAATGGCAGGGCCAACTTTTTCTGGCTGTAATTTACTCTTGTCAGTATTTGTTACCCATACTTTTTCATCAACCTCAAGCCTGTCTTGGATGAGTACAAATGTATTATGTAAGCGTTTTTCTTCTCTTTCTGATTGTTTGCTGTTGTCCTGAATGATTTGAGGGTCTAAGAAAGGCGGGACATTACTGGGCATTTCCAGCTTGGGTCCTGATAGCGCTTGTATGATATTGGGTTATATGCCATAAACCAACTCAAAGGGGCTTTTCCCAGTGGATCTGTTTACACAGGTCCAGAATACAAGCAATGCAGTCAGGAGCTGCTTGCACTAATCCTCAGGTCTCCTGGCAGTGAGCTTGGCCAGGGCCTGCACAAGGCTGCTGTTCAGCCACTCCACACGTCCATTGACCTGAGGATGGTAGGGTGTTGTTACTGTGTGCTGGACCCTGTTCTTGGTGATGTATACATTAGTATATTCAAAGGTAAATCCTTTGCCTCTATTGGTTATCAGGAGTACTGGCTTTCCAAACTTACTGATGATTTCCTTTCCTATGAACCAACGCATGTCATTGCCTGTGTGAGTTTTCACTGCTTGCCCCACTGGCCAGCAAGTGGCAAAGCTGATAGCAGTGATGATGTATGTCTTTTCATTGTTCTTCCCTGACATGGGTCCCACAATATCTAGGGCCCATACTTTGAAGAGTAGTTGTGAACAAATAGGCAGTACAGAATTAGATGGGGTGTCACTTCTTACATTTTTTGCATACCTTGCATTGGTCTAGGACTTTCTGGACATTCCAGTATAGAGTTGGCTACTGTCAAGGATCTGGATGTACAAGTATTCTGGCTACTGCAAACCCACTTAACATCCAGTCATTGCCCAATTTGGTGCCCTCCCAATATACAGTTTGGCATACTGGAAATGGCAACCAAGCAATATCACATGGATGTCCAAGTATCCAGTGACTTGAACCCATCTTGCACATGACCAACCCCTAGGTTTGATCCAACTAAATCTCCGCCACAGCTAAAGCTATATAAGTCTAAAGTATTATCTAATAAAATATACTTCTCTTATTTCTCAATTCCATATTTGAAGCTTCCTCAAAAGGCACTCCTCATCACCAGTAGAAGCTACAGTTTTTTGACCACGCCCATGAAAGAGAAAATGACTGACCAAAATCCGCCCACCTTTGCTCATGTACTCAACCAGGCCACATCCCAGGAGACCTGGAAAACGTACTTCTGCGCCCACAACATTGACAAAGATATACCTAGTGGATGCACCATATTTGAAGGGCTGGTCATGCCCAAAGCATGCACCAAGATAATTAAATACAGTTGCTCTCTTCAACCACAAACAAATTCACAACCACCTATCACAGGTGAAGTGACCAACATCAAATGCATTGGTATTGACAAGTTCTTTGGTAAAAACAAAGAAAACATCATCAACTGGCTAGACCACTCAGCCGCTAAACTCCGCGCCAGCCACATCCCTCATGAAAAATGGGTCCAGGAAGCTAGCAAGCGCCTGTACAAGGCCACAGCTAACTGGTTTGCCACCTGGGTTGGCTCACAAACTGACAACCAGCTTGACAACTGGGAAGAGTTCAAAGCGGACATCACACACAATTTCTGCGTCACCAAATCCCTCCAAGACATTGCAATACAGCTCTGTGATCTTCCTCAGAAGACCACTATCACAGCTTATGCCAATGAATTTGAGGAAATACACTACAAAATCCAAAATCCAGTGCAAGCTGACAACTTACACACCAGAGCCTTATTCATCAACAGAATGAAACCCTCTGTTGCTGCCCTCATCTGTCCAGAGGCCAACACCATCATGCCCACGCTCATTGCAGAAGCCAAACTTGCAGAAAAAACGCGCAAACATGGAATATGCTGCATGCAACGGCAATGAATCCTCAAACAGCAATGGCAGAGAAAACTCCAATGGCAAAAAACGCCAAAACACCAATCATAGCAACAGTAACTCCAATTGCAATAATGGCAATTGCAGCCAAAGCGCAAACTTCTCCCGTCCCAAGAAAGAGGACAGCAACCCACTATGAATCTGACCCCACATTCTCTGACCTTGAAGGTCTCAAAACAGAGGAACAGGGAAAAGAGGAGGGGGAACAGGCTTAAGTGCCCCCGTCTCCCCCCCCAACCTGACAAGAAACTGTACCAAGGCACAAACTTTGCTGCTCAAATCCCATGTGTCCCGCAATCCTCTATTTTTATGAACATAAAAATTAAAGATCAATGAAAACTTCTTGTCTACCAATGCACTTACAAATCACATACACATAAAATTTTATTTGACTCTGTTGCACAACACACCATGGTTAGCAAACCATTTGTAACCAAGTACAAAATAACAGTTGTTAAATCCAACTTCAAATACGCCAGAATGGCAGACAAATCAAAGGTTCTACTCAAAGGCAAAACAACTCCCTTCAGAATTGACCTCCAAGGCATACAAAAATCCATCAAAGGAATTGTCATGAACAACGTAAACTATGACATTGTAGCAGGAATGGACTGGTTCACCTGAGTGAACCCCAGCATATGTTAGAAAACAAAAACCATGACCATCAAATGCAATGGAGTCAATTTTAATATCCTCAAAGAACCTAATAACCTCATTCTAAGAGACACAGTATTTGTCCAGGTCATAAACCAAGATGATTCAGAACGTCTAACCAAAGATAGTACCCTCCACATAATGAGGTACACCAAATTTAATAATATACAAAAACAAAAGATCCAATGCCCAGAACTTGCAGTACTCCTAAACAAATATGCTCATATATTCAAGGAAGAGCTCACAGAGTTACCACCCAAATGGGAGGTCAAACATGGCATTGACCTGTGTAAAGCCATGCCTAAACCTGCACCTCTCTACAGACTCTCCCCCATGGAGACCCAAACCCTCAAAACCCATATTGAGGACAACCTATCCAAAGGATTCATTTGTCCGTCTGAATCCCTGTGGAGAGCAGCAGTGTTCTTTATAAAAAAGGGAAGGCACTCTTTGCCTAGTACCTGTCTACAGAGCACTAAATGCAATCACAGTAAAGAATAAATATCCCATTCCACTTATAGAGGATTTGTTTGCAAGACTCTATGGAGCCAAAATTTTTCTCTAAAATTGGCTTCACCTCAGGTTATAACCAAGTTGAAGTAAAAGAAAAGGACATTTCAAAAACTGTGTTCTGTACACAATTTGGATCCTTTGAATGTAAAGTAATTAACTTTGGGATTACCAGCCGCCTGGCAAGCAACCCGCATAAAATTGGCTAGGATTGAACAGAACCAATCCAACCTGGCCCACCTTCAGGCCGCGACCTCTTTGGCAATTAAGGGAGAGCAGCCCATCAAGGCCTTTATTGCTATGTACAAGACTAGGAGCGCACAGAAGACTCTATCTAAGGTTGTTGATAAAGGCACATCCCATACCTCAAAGGAAGGGGTTCTTTTCACAACACACACTTTCTACAGCAGCCTATGCACCTCAGAAAGGGAATCAAATCCTGCAGCCCTCAGGAAATGGCTAGAGGTGGTTCTGGCAACTCCTGAAATGAAATATCTTGACCGCCCTATTGAAATGGAAGAGCTGGAAGAAGCCATTCACATGGCACCAAAACAGAAGGCCCCTGGGACTGATGGGCTGCCATATGAATTCTACTGTCACCATTTCTCCCTCTTCAGAACAGTTCTTCTGGATGTGTTTAATGCAGCCCTAGGAAATGGGTCTACCATCCTGGGTGGTGGCAATGGCCTGACAGTTCTGCTTCACAAGAAAGAATCAAGAGCATAATTGAAGAACTGGCGGCCTATCACATTCCTTAACACCAACCAGAAGATACTTTGCAAAATCCTGGTTGCCAGGATGTGCAAAATAATCCCTCTGGCTACACACCCTAATCAACACGAATTTACTCCGGGCCGCAATATTGCCAACAATGTGAACACAGTCACAAATATACTTCAAGACAAATCACAGAATGGTATTGCTATCTTCCTGGACCAAGAAAAGGCATATAATAGGGTATCATGGCCATACCTTGACGTGTGCCTCTCAGCCCACTTAGTCCCTGAAACCTTTAGGGCCTGGTTGAGATCTCTTCTACAAGAATCATCCACCCAAGTGGCAATAACTCATGGGGAGATAGAAGAGGTCTTCCTATCCTGAGGCCTCCGTCAAGGAGACCCTCTTAGCCCTCTCCTATACAACCTGGCCATTGACCATGGATTCACCACCTCAGCAAATAAATTGTCGGGCCTGCAGACCCATGGGCAAGACCCATTCACAATCAAGGCCATTGCCAATGATTGCGTTGTAGGACTGGCATCCAAAAGAAATGTGTCCATATTTACAAAGGCAATCAAGGACTACTCCAAACTCTCACAGGCTAAAGTGAACACTGACAAGTCCCAGGCCATCATCATAGGGAGCCCTGGCTTCAGCCCCCTCTTGCCATCAAGCCAACCAGAGACCTGGTGCGCCATCTGGGCACATGGGTCAAGGTGAGAGGTTTTGAGACACATGTAATAGAATCAGGAATCCTCAGTGCTGTCCTCCAGTCCATGTCCTCCTGGCAATGCAACCTGGTGACCCAGATTAGCAGGGTCCAACTTTTAAACACACTGGGGTACTCAAAAGTCTGGTACACTGTCCCGTTCTTCCCCCCTATCCCAACAGTTCTTCAGGAGCCTCAATAAGATGGTTCAACACACGCTTTGGAGAACAGAAACACAGCCAATTACCACCAAAAAGCTGATTGACAACAAGCTTAGGGGTGGACTGGGTTTATGTGATGTCCGCTGGGCATCAGCCAAGATCTTTGGACAAATAATGTCTATGGTACTCTCCACCCATGTGACAGAACCCCACTGGACCAACGCCTTTAGGACACAATGGGCCAAGGCTCTGGGCCTAAACTAAGCTCATAAGCAACACACCCTCAACAACTGGTTATCAAGAGTAACAACCAAAAGAGGCCACCAGGGGAAAGAATCCTTCTGGAAAGCAATGCTATCAACATATAAAAAATATTAGAGCATCAGCTCATTCAGACCTGCAGCCGCCCATAGAGGAAGGGCTGGACTGGTATGGCGTGCAATGTTCATGGGCCTTCCTGCCCACCCTGGGGCACCCATTACAGAATCCTCAAGACCATTGGTGATCCCAGAGATTTTAGAGGTACTTCCACACAACAACACAAGCCTCAAGGCGAGCCTGTTCTGGCGGTACTGCCACAAGGACATGATCAACCTCAAAATGCAGACAAACACATGGAAGGTTCTCTGCAGGGTATACCGTTGTAATACCCAAGTATTGAGGGTAAAACTTTAGTAGCATAAGATGGCAGGTTAGGTAGCTCAAAGCTGTTCAAGGCGTAGACAATTGGATAGAAGTTGACTGCCTGACGGAAGGCTTTGGCAAGGATGTTGCATTGTCTAAGGCTGACGGCAAGGTACAGTAGCATAGCTGCAGGGATCACATAAGTAGCCAAGTTGGGAGTTGAGCAAGATGACGCCAGAGGTGTCCACAGGTTCAAAACCATTGATTTGAGATGATTTGGCTCATTGTATGATATCCCTTTTGGTCCCTGTGGTTCAGGACCAAACTGAGCATTGGTTGGCTAGTGTCCCCCTATCCCAAGGTAAGCTGTCAAGACAGCTGTGAAGATGATGTAGTTTATCTTCTGACTTGGGGAGTGGTAATGGGTTTAGTAAGGTTACTTGCTTAGCCTTGGTAAAGGATTGATTAATGTGATAATATTGAGGAGGATATTCACTCAATGATAGCACAAACTATCATTGAGGGGTTTGTCTTTATTTATACTAGTGGATCTGCAAGGCATGATTATTGGAAGGCATAGCATTGGGGAACCAAGAGTCTGAGTTGCGTCTGATATCCTCTTTTCTGGATTGGCTTGGGTGGCTGGTAATTGAGAAGGTTTGACTGGATCCAAGTTTGCATTGGCATAGTGCAAGTTTGATCTTCTTCATGCATCCAAATTCATTTACTGAATTTGGTTCATGATTTCCATTGTTGGATAGCCTGTCAGTCCATTCCCCATTTGGTAGGCTCCCAAATTGGGCAGCAGTTCCTCCCAAGTTTGGCTTTGGGGAAATTGCCTTTCCTGATTTCCCAATCTGGCTATTTCCCAGAGGAGTGGATGGGGACTAGCCTGCTGGCATGGGAGGGCAAAGGCTGGCAGGTGGCAGGCTGGCCCATGGGTGCCTGGTTTGAGGATGGCTTGCAGGTGGGGCTGGCAAGAGTGGTGGGCGCCTGTGCAGTGGCGGTGGGCATCTGCTTAATGGCAGCAAGCATCTGCATGTTGGCAGCAGGCAACAGCTTGGTGGTGGCAGGCTTCTGTGTGGTGGCGGTGTGTATCTGCTTGGCAGCGGCAGACGTCTGCTTGGTGGCAGCGGGGGCCTGCGCAGTGGCGGTGGACATCTGCGTGGTGGTGGCGGAGTCTGCTTGGTGGCAGCAGGTGTTTGCACGTTTACGGCGGGCAACGGTTTGGTTGTGACAGGATTCTGCATGGTGGCGGCGGGGGGCCGCGCGGTGGCAGTGGACGTCTGCTTGGTGGCGGCAGGGGTCTGCACAGTGGCAGTAAACGTCTGCTTGGTGGCAGCAGGCGCCTGCGCGTTGACAGCAGGCAACAGCTTGGTTGTGACAGGCTTCCGCATGGCGGAGGCATGTATTTGCTTGGTGGTGGCGGGGGCCCACGCGGTGGCAGTGGACGTCTTCTTGGTGGCAGTAGGTGCCTGCATTTTGACAGCAGGTGACCGCTTGGTTGTGGCGGGCTTCCGCATGGTGGCAGTGTGTATCTGCTTTATGGCGGCAGATGTCTGAACGTTGGTGGCAGACGTCTGCTTGGTGACAGTGGATGTCTGCACGTTGATGGCAGATGTCTGCTTGGTGGCGGCGGGTGACAGTTTATTGATTACACAACTATAGGTGTCAGGAATATTCCTGACAACCTTACAGCTGACTGCGGCAACTTCCCAAACCCCACCTGCAACAGATGCGGGGCAACCAACACCAAAACACACAGGTTCTTTGAATGCCCCCAGAGCATAAGAGTATGGCAGGCAGTCTGCGCAATTCTCCGGCTGGCACGCCCATACCCCACACCCATGGAGAGGCTAGAAGTAGACTGGTTTTTACTTAATACCCCCTCCTGCACTCCTGAGTCCTTCAGGACAGCAGTATTCCACACCGCATTGTGGGTTATTCACTCTGTTGTCAGAAAATCCTTTGTTGCCACTCCACATCCAACACATGCCCCAAGCTCCCTCATAGCACACAAACTTGGATGAATCATAAGCCAGGTCTTCTTTGGCAATACATCCAGTACATTGTGCAGGGAGCTAGCAGAAGAGTGATCATCAATCCCTGGCTTGATCCTCTTTCCAGAGCAAAAACAGGCCGCATTTGTCCTTCCAGAAGTGGTCCAGACACCCCACACCCCTCCCCCTCCTTCCCCTCAAGGTTTTTCTCCAGGCCCTCCAGTTTCCTTGAATCCTCCCCTTAGATCATCACTTTTATTTTTCTTGATCATTCCTTTATGGCCCTATGGGCCCGTTGTTTCAGTCAGAGATGTCTGGGCAACTTGAATAAATGAACTTTGGGATGACCAATGCTCTCACAACGTTTGTCACTATGATAAACCAAGTGCTAAACGGCCTCTCAAATACACTATGCTACCTTGAAAATATCATTATATTCTCAAAAACAAAAGAGGAACACCTCACACATGTCCACAAGACACTTGATTGACTTTCAAAGCACAAACTCTACACCAAGCCTAGTAAGTGCCAATTTATGGAAAAGGAACTCCTGTTCTTGGGCCACATTGTCTCAGATGGTGGCATCAAAGCAGATCCAGACAAAATAAAAGCCATAAATAACATGCAACGCCCCACCTCTGTTAAACAAGTTAAATGCTTTCTTGGAATGGTAGCTTACCTAAGAAAATACATCAAAGACTGCAGAAAGCTCACCACATCAATCAATGACTTAACCAAGGGGAATGCCAAAAAGAAATTCATCTGGACACCAGAATATGACAAGAATTTCCAACTATTAAAACAAGCTTTGATTGAAGCACCAATTTTGCAATACCCTACTAACAGCAGGTGCTACAAGCTCAAGTCAGATGCCAGTGACACTGCCATTGGCATAGTCCTACGCATCTGCCAGCCAGGGCAGCAAGACTTCCTTCCAGTATGTTACAAAAGCAGGAGGCTAACCAACACTGAGCAGAGATACCCAATACACAATAAGGAATTGCTAGCAATATATCACTCATTCAAGAAATGAAGATGTTACCTAGAAGGACATTTAAACGTCCAAGTACTAACTGACCATAAATCATTAACATATTTTAAAACTCAGAACACACTTTCACGGCAACAAGCCAAATGGATGTCCCTGCTGGAGTAGCTCAATTTGGACATCCAATACAAAAAGGGGGCAGATCTTGTCACAGCTGTTGCTCTCTTTAGGCTATGTCAGCCAAGATAGGATCATCTTGATCACCTGGATCCTGACTGGTCAAACCTTTATAATACTGAGTATAAAATCAAAGGGAAAGACCCCTCAACACATCAGCTAATCCACAATACATTAGTAAGGAACAAAAAATATTTCCATGTATCAAATGGCACTGTATACCAAATCATTAATGACAAACATGTTCCCTACATCCCACTTGCACAAAGAGTTGACATCATATTAAGACATCACTGTCTACTAGGACATACAAAGGCTAACAACCTATACCTCACATAAAAGAGATAGTATGGTGGCCCAATCTTAAACAATATATAATTGATGTTCTGAAAAAGTGCACAGTGTGAAAAAATACGCCAGCACAAAGGCTCCCCAGCCAACGGTTAACCCAGTACCTGACCCTGAACCATTCAAGGTTTGGGGACTAGACATAGTGGGCCCCTTCCCATAAACTAAGACAAATCAATGTTTCCCAATTGTAGCCATTGAATTTGCTACACACTGGCCCATCTGCTGGGCAACAAAATACCACAAAGCAGAAACATTAAACCAATTCATTAAAAAAGCAATCATAGCTGACTACAGCACTCCAGACTACATCATAACTTATGGAGCAACATAGTTATCAGGTCACATAGTAAACAACAATTTAAAATCCAAAGACATCAAACATTCTACAACCTTGCCATACAGGCCACAGGCCAACAGAAGAGTTGAAAAATTAAACAGCAGCCTTATCAGAACCCTTTAGAAAATAATGGATGGCAAAGACAAATACACATGGCCACTATAAGTAAAACATGCATTATTAGTATCCTGGGTCCACACCAATCAAGGGACATGCTACTCACTGTTTGAACTAATATACAGAGACAAACCAGAGATAATTACCCGCAACAATCAACCATATGTAAAGATACCCTCTGGAAAACCCCCACAGTAGAACAAGTACTAACTCTACAACACATACACCTCAAAGCTAAAATGGCAGAAACAAAAAGACTCAAAGCACAAAAGGTACTTTCTACAGAGGAATCACTCCTCATCAACTCCCCCGCCTGGGTCCTGGCTGGAAACAGAAAGAGGCTAGACTCAGTAAACAGGGGACCAGGAAGAATCATCAAGTACAGACCAGACAGAAACACCTATCTAGTAAAATTCTAAGGTGCCAAAACCCCAATTGTCAAGAAATACCACAGAACCTGTCTCCACCTTAGTAAAGGAGAACGCTCGACCAGACTGGTTCCAACTAGTAAACAGCTCCAGAGCATCAGGTGACAGCCATGAAAACAAAGCCCCCTCCTGATGCACCAGAGTAACCCCTTAAGGGGGGTGTCAAGGGTCTGGATGTACAGGCATTCTGGCTACCGCCAACCTGCTTAACATCCAGCTATCACCCAATTTGGTGCCCTTTCAATATATTGTTTGACATACCAAGAATGGTAACCAAGCAATATCACATGACAATCCAAGTATCCAGTGGCTTGAACCCATCCCGCACATGACCAACCCCTAGGTTCAATCCAACTAAATCTCTGCCACAGCTAAAGCTATATAAGTCTAAAGTATTATCCAATAAAATATAATTCTCTTCTTTCTCAATTCCATATTTGAAGCTTCCCCAAAAGGCACTCCTCATCACCACCATGCTTTGTGTTTAAGGAATTTTTTAAGGATTGTCAATTCTTTCTCCCTGGAAACCCGGGCCCTAGAGTGGGATTCAAACCCTGACCCTGAATTGCCACAGGCCGCAGGTCCTATGGACCAAGGGCCTGCCCGCCTGCATTTTCTTGGGACTGAGCCTCCCCAAGCTAAAGTTACTGCTAAGTCCCAAAGTCAGAATACCAGCGCAGGCCTGACCATAGTGGTACCTGAGGAGGAGCTTCTCAAATTGCCTAATGAAGCAGAGAAAGTTCCTCTGTGAACTTCATTAACTTGAAGTCCTCTTGGGTAACCAATCAAATTCAATTACCAAAGGAAAATGCGGGCTTCAGGCCTGACCCCATGACCACTGCCTAAAATCAAGAAAATCAGGTAACCAATCTGGACATTTCAACCTATGAGTTCACCCAACCAAGGTTTAATTTTTGCTCCTGCACCCAGGCTGCCTGCCCCTCTGCCTGCAGATTTCTTTCCTCCAGATGTTCCCTTTGGCCCCATCCATTTCACAGATTACCCTCTGAAACCTGAATATAAGGAATATACCCCAGAAAAAAATCCTTGAACTAGATCCCTTGGCCCTTATACAATAAACAGTTAGATACAACCGTCAAGGCCCATGGATATTCTCTACACCCAAGTTGTTTAGAGGAAAGTTCAAATATCTTCCTGCCTACAATCTCTGTATGGAACTGCCTGTGACCCCAAAGCCAATTGTCAGGGTAACAGGCATAGGCGGAGGCATTAGGTGACTCTGGACAAAGTACTGCCAGGCCAGTGGGTAATGCCCACCATAGAAGGGGTGCTTACTTGATAATATAAGATATGGATTGCCCAAGAAAACACCAGGGCCTGTAGTTGGGCACCATAATGTCTAACATTATCATCAAAGTAATGTAGAGTACTCCAAACAGTTAGGTGGACATAGTCTTGGCTTCAGTGGGGGTCTCCATTGGGCAATTGGGTTGCGGGGTTAAGGGCAGAGTCATGGGAACAAATTAGACAGGCAGATAATTGTAGTTGTCTTTGAACAATAAGGGTGCAACTCAATCCTCTTTCATTTGCGTCCTATGTATTCAGTCTCTCTAGTTCTGGCCAAGGAATTTGCAATTAGGATGGTCTCCAAGTTTTACTCCAAGTAGGCGGGGTTGAGTGGGTATTTGGTAAAATGCACAGGTCTAAAGGGGGCTCCAGGGGGTGGTATAGTGCCTGATGTGGGGTGGCAGGTTGGTCTCTGGAGGGGGTGGTTGCCTGATTGTTTACTTGGCTGGAGTTGAGATGAAAGATCACTAAGACTAGATAAGCTAGGATTTTTTCAAACCAAAGGTTCATAAACTTTATTATTAAAAATGATGATATGGTCATCATCATACTTCCAGGGCTTTTATACCATGGGTTTTTGCTTCTTTTCTTTTTGCAGACTTCAGGTCTAGGGACAGTTCACTGGTAGGGCATGGATCTTGGCTTAGAGTCTTGAGGGCGGCAGATCCAGGTTGTGCCTGCTCTGGTGAACAGAAGTGGCAATGCTTTTTCCTGCTGCTACTGTTCATTACACCACCTGAGTAGTCAAAGTTTATTATCCATTCTAGACAGAATACTGGCAGCCACTGGTAGCCACTGGTGGTCATTGGCAGAGCTAGCAATAGGTTTTGTTTAAACCTCCTCTAGGCAAGCTAAAATTTCATCATAGTTCTGGGTCTTGGGTGGCACATGGTTAACAGCAATCTGGTGACCATTTGGGGAATCATCCTTAAGAGTCTGATGGGTCTCAGAGTAATTCAAGAACTTGGGTTTGCAACTCAATGAGTTGACGGGTTTATGTCATTCCTGAGTGACTCAAGTTGCCTTTAGATGGTCAGAGTTTGATTCCCAGGCTTCTAATGTTGATTTCAAACTTTCAGTCTTGATATTTGACAGGCTGACAGATTTATATTCCTCCTGGTTAGGGCAAGGCATCATTGGCAGTCCAGGATTTAGCCCAACTGGCAGTCTGGCTGGTCCCTGTCCATCCTAGTTGGTGGCAGGTGTCTCCTAAAGACCAGGGTTTGATTCCTGGGTTTTCAATATAAGTATTGAAATATCATTCATGACATCAATGTCTGCCTCCTCACCTAACCTCCCCTCTGACCATACTGGCAAGCTTCTTGGGATTGTGTACATCCCTCTCACAGGGGTGATTGACACTATAATCCTGGCTGCCCGCCCATGGTCCTGGGTGAGGAAGTCCTTCTTGTACATTTTTAAGTTGGCTCCTATCTTGTGGTGGTCTTTGTCCGCAAAAAGCCCGTCCTGAGTAATCCCTGAAACCAACGGGCCAGCCGCCTGAGACTGGATCCCTGAAAATCTGTAGAGATTGCGGCTTTTGGTATGTACTAGGTCTCTGTGGTAACGTAGGATGGTGTCTACTTGCTGATGTGTAGGGATGTAAGGAATGGTGATCCTGTTGGTCATTTTGCAATGTAATGTCCTGTATATGTCTGAACATAGGTGTTCATTATTGATGACTATTTTTTTGTGATGTAAGTGGTCCCAGGAGGGAAGCCTTCATCCTTTGTTTGGAGTACCAGGAGAGGCCAGTCTGGGCTGAGCCCATTCTTGCATCTTGTGGCCCTAACATACAGGCAGGAGAGTGCATCTGCCATGGAAAGCTCTGGACCAGGTTTGTACTGTATGATCATATGGAACCTTTCTAGGAGCACCATCTAATGTGCTTGTTGGCAGGAAAGGTTTGTCTGAGTTTTAAAGTATATGAGCAATTTGTGGTTGGTTAATGCTGTGAATTCCTCCAGGCGTTCTAAGTAACAACACCATTTGACCAGGCAGTGTCAATTGCCAAAAATTCTTTGTAATGTATGGGGTATTGGCACTTGCTTTCTGTCAGTTTATGTGACTCATAGGATATGGGCAGGAAGTTGTCATCATTGTTCTTGATTTGTAGTACTCCCCCAACAGATGTGTCAGAGGCATCTGTTTCCATTTGATATTCCCCATTGCTTTTGGGGTATTGTAGGATGGGTGAAGTTGTGAGCTTCTGTTTAAGACGTCTGAAGCAAAGGTCACATTGGGGGTCCATAAAAACTTGGATTTATTGCCAGTTATTGCAGAAAGAGATGCAGTCAAGATGCCACAGTTGGGGATGAATCATTGTACATAGACAACCATTCCCAGGAACATGCAGAGTTCTGATTTGTCCTTGGGAGGTGGCATCTTGCAGATGGTCTGGATTTTCTGGTTGTCAGGCTTAATGCCATTCCTTGATACTACATGTCCCAGGAAGGGCAACTGTTTGCGGAAGAATTGGCATTTGGAAGGCTTAGCTAGCAGATTGTGTTGTGCCAGGGTAGCAAAGACTTCTTCCGAGTCCTTGTGGTGTTGTTCTAACAAGGGACTGTAGACAATGATGCTGTCCAGATATACTAGGGTATGCTTGCCAACGTAGGGGGCAAACATCTTGTTCAAAAAGGTTGACAGAGTGTTTGTCATCCTAAAGTTGAGCACTACATACTTGTATGATCTGTACTTATTGCAAATGGCTGTTTAGGTGATGCCGTCCTCTTTGATGCAGATTTGTTTTTATCCTGCAGTTAGGTCAATCTTGAAGAAGACAGTTGCTTGTCCCAAGGCGTTGAAGAGATTGTCAATAAGTGGTAGAGGGTAAAAAATTATTGATGGTGACTTTGTTGAGGGCTTAGTAATCTGTGACTAATTGAAGGGTACTTTCTTTCTTTGCTAGAAAGAATACAGCAGCACCAAAGAGAGACTGTGAGGGGCGGATAAGTCCTTTTTTCAACGCCTCCTTGAGGTAAGCACATAGGGCGTTGTCTTTATTTGGGGTAAGTCAGTAGATGGGTCACGCCTTAGGTACAGCTCCTTTGAGCTAGATGGAGTGTTGTATGTGTTTCTCTGGTGGCAACCCTGGTAGAGCCTCTTTGAAGATTTATGGATGATGTGCTACAATTTTGCAATCTTGGGGGTAGTGGTATCCTGGTGGTCCCTGAAATGTATGATCTTGTACTGGCAGGAGTCCTAGTCAATTGCCTTGAGGTTTTCCTTTTTTCCCAGAGTTTCTGTAATGTGTACAAAGATGTGGTTGCGCAGGAACTGGTCCACTGAGTCAGGATAGGTCTGGTGCTTGACACCTTCATGCTTGATGGTCAACACTGAGGTCACCCAGTCTACATGGGGATTATTTCTTTTCAACCAGTCCAGTCTCAGCACAATTTTAAATTTGGGAAAATCAATGACAGGTCCCTGGATGGTGGAATTTAGGTTCTCTAGCATGACAGAGAAGGGGGTAGTTTCCCTTGTCACAGCAATGTAATATTCATCAGCTAAAACCATTTTACTAATCTGCAAAGGATTAGTGGCTAGCTGGAACTTGTCTACAAAGCTGCTGTTGACTAGGGTTCAGTCTGCACCCGATTTCAGGAGTGCTGAGCCTGTGTAACTGCAAAAGTGGAAAGGACAGGGCATCAGTTTATTTGGATGTCTTGCAATGGTGTAAAATAATGGGTCTTCTGAGGGCACTTGGATCATTGGGCACTGGTCCAATTCTGTGGGGTGGTACACATTGTTGGGCAAGTCAGGAGTTGTGTGTGGAGAGCTTGTATTGTTTAATGCTCTCCCTGGGCCTTTCCTTTGTCTTGGTTGTCTTGTGTGGCAGTAATACGGAAGTGGGTACAATTTGACTTTCTGTTGTTTCTGTTTCTGTGCCCATTCAAACCTGTGGGTTTGTGGTTCAAGTTGTTATTGTTCCCATGAGACAGACAGTTGGAGCGTCCAGTTGAGTGAGAATCCTTGGGTTGTTCCTTTTTCCCAGTTTGCACCTTGTGAAGAGCATTGTACGTTTGTTCTGCTTTCTCTGCCTCTCAATATAGACTTTGAAAGTTGGTCACCTGGTCCAGGTTTACATGTCTCATTACATGCAACTTGAGTGTGTTGTAGTACATGAGATGAGTAGCTGGCGTGTCAAAGGCCATATCTGAGGGGGTGCATAGTCAAAGCTCCTGGTATGCTTGGGTAGGCTCTTTCACCATGCCTTTCTGGGTGAGCTTTCACTTGGCATATAATCATAAGTGTGGTGTTCATCAGCACAAATCTTGCCAGGAAGTCCTGCTTAAAGGTGTCCAATCTTTCTTGGTATGATATTCATGCCACTTGTTGCACCAGATGCCAGCGTCATGTGTTAACCAAATGGAGATCTCTGCAATCCAGAACCGTTGTGGGAATTTTATTTGGGCCAACTTGCTCTGAGCAGATTGAGTTCATGCTGTGGCGTTGTTGTCATTGGCTCCAGAAAAAGGTTCCAAGGCAGCGCTACAAAGTCTCTGGGCTACATAAGCTGGCTAAAACTTTAATCAGTTGCTTGAGAAGTAATGGCAGGTTCTTGAAAGAAATATTGTGCCAACAGGGCGTTGAAGACAGAGTGCAGGATCACCATGTCCAGGTAGAGGACAAACCCATCAGGTATTTCTGTTCCAGGTGTGTATGGTGTCCAGTCTAGCAGGAGGCCAGACATAATTCTATTAAGGATTTGTTGACTGCAGCAATTACAGGCAGCAGGCAGAATTTTGCAAGATAAGGTAGGATGGAGAACCTATGTGTGCTAACAATGAAATAACTGTGCTGTTTTAGCAGAGTTACAAGGGGGAAATGTTTAGAAACTAGATAATATTCTTTATTTAGAGATAATGATTATATAGTTATTGTGAGTCATGGATAATAGGAACATGATAGTGTTAATCACACAGTGGGATAGTGAAGGGGATGTCCTGATCCTGGTAATGAGCCAAGCGCCAAGACAAGGTATCTATTGTAGGGGTCTTCATTTGTTCATGTTGTTGGATTTGGAAATTTGAGTCGACTTCCTAGTTTGACTTTGTGTGACAGGATAATCAGATTGTGGGTCACAAACTTGCTTACTTGCAACCTTGCTGGCAGGTCAAGCCTGCTGTTTTGAAAATTGTGTAGAACTGGTTGGTGTGGTAAAACAGCATCAATAGAGCTTGCAAGACACAGGTATATTGGATCTGATTAGCTGGACATCTAGCTAATTTATGACATTGGTACTGTAGTGATTTGCTTCTGGACTAGTTCTTGATCAGCAGGTGGGTCGGGACTGGTCCAAAAGCAGCTTGCTGCAGCATCAACGGGACACAATGGCAAGGATATTTCTGATAAAGGTATCAGTGTCCAGGTACTGGAATCTCAGTTGTGGTGGGTTATTTTTGAAATGCTTGGATCTAAACTGGGCTCCTGATTTGCATTAAGTTTACCATCAAGGTTCTGGATTCAGGTTGCAATAACTTCTTTAGCCACGCAATAGTAGTTTTTACTAGTGAAAAATAAAATAAGCAATGGATTTTTGGGGTCCTATTAAATTGGGCGGGTTTAAAGAGTTAAAAATAGAAAGGGGGTTAAATCCAGATGCATGGTACAATAAACATATTTGATAGGTAAGAATAATAAGAAATACAGGTTATTCTTGCAACTGAACTAATTGTAGTTTTGTATTTGAAAAGATAGATAACAGTCCAGAGGGGATGGTAAAGGTTTAGGATATGATGATAGCTTTATTGGTAAATGAAAGTTATTAAACAGTAAAATAAAGCCACTGAGCCCCAGTGGGTGGAATAAAATTAGCTTGGTTTGGTTTTTGATAATATGTTGAAGGTATTTGGTTGGAATTGGCACTGCTCCTTTTTAGAAAGTACTGCCCTGTATTTTGACAAGTAAGGCAGGAGGCGCAATTTTGTTAGATACAGCATGGGTGACTCATTGAGTGCCTTTGCATATTGTAAGATACATTATAAGGCAAGGTATTGAACTTGGTTGCAACACTTGGGGGCTATCAAGTTTTTATCCATAAACCAATTTGACTGATTGTGGACAGATGGATACTCAGATCAATCATTTAAGCTCTGGCAGATGAAACTCCAGAATGGGTGATGGACCTCTTTGTGTCAGGAGTGGGGTTGTGGCAGATAAAGAAAGCAATAGCTACAGAATTCCAATACAGTAGTTTTAAAATCTATGGCAACAAACAAAATGAACTGAGATTTGAACAAAATGAATTCAGATTTAAGCAAAATTGAAATGAACCCAAATCTATTGTAAATCAATCTAAATTCATTTATTTTTAATTTTGTTTAAATCTGAGTTTGTTTCGTTTAAATCTGGATTGTTTTTGCTTGTTGTCATAGCTTTTAAAACTACTGTAATTGGTGTGCCTGAATTGCTGCCATTTAGGAAAATTGGATCCCCTAATATGGGGATCCAAAATTTCTATACTGGATTTGAGAAGAGAACATTCCCTTCCTCTAGAATCAGGTATAATCTTCTTGGCATCAGGTGGGAAATACAAGCTGAAACCAAGGGAGTGAGGCAATAATAACAAAAATTAATTTTTCAACAATCTTTTGATCTATAAATTTATATCTCTTTTTTGGTTTTGAAAATTAAAAGGCAACATGTCTTGTTCAATCCATCAAAGCATATAATTTAATCCAAAACAGATCCTCTGCCAGCAGCAAAATTCTGGCCCTGATTCCAGAAACTTGCTGGCTCCAATTTTTCTGAAATTGGAACCAGATTTGGTCTGTCTGGCTGCTTTATTATAAAGTAGCCACTGTTTCATATAGGGCTGTGTTGGATTTGAGACAACGGCTTCTTTTTTAAAAAGGTACCACTTGTCTCAAATCCAGAGAGAATTCTGGAAAATTGTCTAGTGTACAAATTTTCTGTGATTGTTTCTCTATATAACTACAGAAGAATTTTTTCTGGATTTTATTTTTAAAATAATTTTTTTATATTTTTTACTTTCTGCTCTTAAAAAATAAAAAAACTTGAATTCAAAATTTATGATCTTCTTCAAAATTTAATTTTTATTATAAGTATATATTTAATTAGCTAAGATTCTGGAAAATAGAAAGCCTTCCAAGGCCTTCTTTTTTTAAAATTTTAGATTCCCCCAGTCTAGGGGAATCTAACAGAAGATTACAAGGAAGGGAGGATGTGACAATTATGACATTTGCAGTAATTGTCCCTTTTTTGGCTGACACAGCCCTAGTTTCAGATATACCATACCCCTAATCAGGAGCACCCCTAAAACATGATAATTGAATCCAGCTGGTTGGTATGCATACTGTAAATTCAGAACCTAAACATAAAAATGGGGGATTTTCAAATCCTTGGTCCAAATTTCAAATCACTTTTGCGGGCAACTCAGCTGAGTGAAAAATAAAATATTTAATAAAATCAAACCTTTAATTTGACTTTTTTGGATTTATTTAAATTGGCAAATTTCAAATCTCTTGAGCAGATAACTCAACTAACAACAGACAAAACACAGCAAACAAATGTGGGATACATGAATCAGAAATGCGGGATTCTAATGTACAATTTGAGATTTCCTGTATTTCAAACAAATCATAGACATCATGGAAAACTTAACGAATCTGAAATTGCGGGATTGTCAAATCCAAGAACCAAGTTTCAAATCATAATTGTGAGTAATTTGAAATAAATGTAATTTATGGAAGTCTCAAAAAAGATGCTAAAGGATCTAGAGTGGATTTGTGCTAATTCTTTTAGGAATCATAGACATTCTCAAAAATTACCCTATTCCATTTTAGGACGGCTAAAATTTAGATGCTTGATTACAGTAGATTTCAGAAAATACTAATAATAAAATAGAATTACATGTTACAATCTGTTTTATCATGTTTCCTTTTCCTTGGTGTGTTGATAGTTCATTTGCTGTTGATAAGGTGTTTGCATTTAATTGGATGGTTTCACCTCCAGTTGCCTTGGCAATAGGAAATCAAGTTGCCTCTGCAACCACAGTTGGTCTTGGGGAGGCAACTTGATTTCCTATCGCCAAGGCGACTGGAGGTGAAACTATCCAATTAAATGCAAACACCTTATCAACAGCAAATGAACTATCAACACACCAAGGAAAAGAAAACATGGTAAAAACAGATTGTAACATATAATTCTATTTTATTATTAGTATTTTCTGAAATCTACTGCAATCAAGTATCCTTAATAGCAATACATGAATACATATTGTAGTAAACTGATGGTTTATCTTTTCCTCTCCTTTCTTCCTTGAAATTTTTAAAAGTTTTTTGGCCCCTGGTGTAGCCAAGGGGCCAAAAAACTTTTAAAAAATTTCAAGGAAGAAAGGAGAGTAGCTCATAAATCATTATATGGGTCTATGGTTGCTATATTAGTGATTTAGAGTGCAGAATATTGCATCATTTCCAGTTTAGACAATTTTACATTTCACTTAATTTCATGTCTAAACATGGTTGTTAAGATTGTATTTTCCATTTGATTTTATCCAGAGTGGAGCTTCTTGATTTGGGTTGATTTGTCCTAGTTTCTTTTTTTACATTCAATTTGGATTCTGGTTCCCGCAATTAATATCTGAGTTTACTAGTGGCATTCAAAAGTGATTTGAAATTTGGTTCTTGGATTTGACAATCCCGCAATTTCAAAAACCACAGTAAACTTAATGAAAATGGTTGATGGATTTGAACGCTTTAAACCTGATTCCAGTTAATTCATTTCATCCATTGGAAATATGCAGTTCAACTTGAACTTTGCAAAGTGTCTATGAGTTCCCGCATTTTTAAAAATTTAAATAAAAATACAAAGAATTCAATTTAATTTAAAAAGGCTATCCCACAAAAGTGATTTGAAATTTGGACCAAGGATTTGACAATCCCGCATTTTACATTTAGGTTCTGAATTTACAGTACTGAAAGTATTGGAGGAAAACTTACAGCAATGGCTATTTTCCAAGAGTATAGAAAATTGTAATGATCAAGCCTTATAGTTATAATAGTTGTTAAACAATCAAGCTTATGGCAGTATATGATTAAGCTCGGGTATCCTTATTACTAGAATTCCAAAAATCAATTTCTAAAAAGGGGTATAGCCAGTCGGTATATCTAGGATAGCTTTCAATGGAAGCATGTGTTACAACAGCCGAAGCGTTTAGAACTTAGCGTTCATAAATTTTGCCACCTTGATAGATTGGCGCATACCTAGATCTAGCATGATCTCCTCAGACCCGCCTGGGATTGCGTAGGCACGGACTTCGCGGTAGAGACGTTCAACTTTCTCACCTTGTCCACCACGGGTGTAAGCAAGACCGCCGAAGATCTGGGCAGCTTCTCTAGCGACAAACTCAAATGTCTGGGTGGCTTGTGCTTTGAGCAAGGCGACTGGCCCACCAAGACGCAGCATCTGCATTTCTTGAGGCATTGTAGTTGTCTGGTAGATTAGTGATTCCATCCAAGCATGAGTAGCCTCGATATGACGAGCCATCTGAGCAAACTTAAATCTGATGACGGGATGTTCAATCAGACGCTTGCCAAAGGTCTTGCGCTTGTTGGCATACTTGAGGGCTTCTTCAAAGCACACCCGCGATAAACGGTTGGCTTGGATACAGATGCTCATGCGCTCCTGGTTGAAGTTGTACATGATATACTTGAAGCCTTTGTTTTCTTGACCAATGAGGTTTTCTATGGGGACCTTTACATCCTCAAAAGTGACGTAGGCAGTACCAGAAGCCCACATGCCACTGCACTGCATCTGGCGTGTCTTGACACCAGGCATCGTGCGTTCAATCATTAACAAAGAGATGCCGCCCATACCTTCTCCACCTGTGCGAACAGCAGTGGTGAAGTAATTGGCAAATACACCATTGGTGATCCACTTCTTCTCGCCATTGACGATATAATGTTTTCCATCAGGAGTCTTGACAGCAGTAGTTTGGAGACTAGCCACGTCACTGCCTCCAGAAGGCTCAGTGATGGCTAGGCAGATGAATTCAATTCCAGCAACACATCCTGGAAAGACACGCCTTTTTAGTTCGGGGCTTCCAAAGTGAGCAATGGGAGGGAGTCCGATTGCCAAGCCACCCATGATTCCCCAAGTAACCCCTCCTGAACCACACCGAGCAAATTCGTCAAGAACAACAAATTGCACAAGCGCATCGTATTCACTTCCATCAATCACGCCCATCAGCTTGCCTTTAAAGTACTCTACTGGGAATGGGCGTCCACAGAATGCGGCAAGGATACCAAGTTCACCACATCTTTTGAACAGTTCTTTGGGTACTTCCTTCTTCTCGTCCCATTTGAAACAGAAAGGTATGATTTCCTTGTCAACAAATTTGCGCATCGCATTTCGCACCAAACGATGCTTCTCACCATAATACGGTGACTCATAATCTTGGTACCACGCAGGATCTCCAAAAGGAATCATGTCACCAAACCCAATAGAGCTTTCTCCCTCTTCTTCTACTGGAGCATGATCTTCTTGGGCAGTGAGCGAAACATCTGAGCCATCACCAATCTTGCCGATGCACAGCTTGGGGGTGTAGTTATCCAAAATAGCCTGGTTATGGAAGTTGTCGAACTGTTTTGAGGCATCCTGTCCAGCAACCTTGAGGACAATCTTCTTGCCACCAGGATGTTCGTTCAAGAACGGGGTCATGTCATATACCTTGCAATGAACAATGATCCAACAGTCCTGCTCTGTGTTGTGAGATGCCACGTCCCCGATTGAATAAGTTTTGAGAGCCATTAGTTAGGAAGAAAAGGGCCTTGCTGAGTGTTTATATCGAAGAATTAAATTTGTTCTATTGACTGTACCCCTGCGAAGCAACCCGAATTTAAATCAGCCAGGGATTTCTTCTCCCTTAATTGTGAGGAATGTCAACACATAATAAAGTAGATATATATAATTGTTAAAGTAAATATGGCTTGGACGTGATATTACGTCTTAGAAGTTTGAAATGTTTGATCAAAATCTTTTGATGATCATCACCCCACAATATCTTCAACTCTTAACCAATCAAGTATGGGCATAAGATCAATAGTTGGGCTTGGGGATGCTTCGGCTCTAGGCCGCTATGACTAAAACGAAATTACCTCATATTTGAGCATTTTTAAATAAATATTTGAGCTGAGCAGTCAGGAGCCAGAAACTGGCCGCGGCTGCCCGGGGCTTGGCCGAAGCAGCCCTAGTTGGGCGGCTTAAGGCCCTTTGCGACCCTATGCTGGTGTCGAAGAAGTTTGTGGAGAGCAGGTGATGGTCCCAGTAAAAGTTACCAGAGGATATTAAACTTATCCACTAATCCCTGTTTTACTTGAATTATGTGGACTTGGTGGAATTGTATAAGCTCATGGGTCTGCTATTGGCAGAATTTCTTGATTCAATCTCTTTTGAACGAAAGTCCAGCTAATATATGACATCCTGACATTCTGTGATAGCATTATTTTTAGCATGGCTGACTTTAAGTCGCAATCTAAAGACTGGTGACTAATTTATGATTAAGGCTTATTTATAAATGTATGGTTCTAATAAATTTTATTTAAATTGGGATGTCACTTAGGCTCCTGATTACCAAGCAAAGATATACTAAATCAGACTACAGTTACTGTCATATCGACTTAATGTTGCCGTCATAACTCAGAAGCAGCACTATAAGTACCACCTTTTTTAGACACATTTGTTTCTAGGAACCTATCTATGACATTATGACATCATTTAGATATTTCAACCCGCTATTTTGTTTTTCAAAATCTCTAAAGTGATGTCATAATGTCGGAAATAGTTTTTAGAAACAAAGGTGCCAGAAACGATGTGGGTATTGCACTATTGGCACCCACCTCATTTCCAACAGCGTTTTCTCCAATAATATCATTTCCGACACCTCAATTTTCAAACCCCTTATTTTCAACCCACATGGTAAAGGATCTATTTATAAACTCTTATTTACAACACATAATAAAGCACGTGTTTATAAATCATTATTTTATCACTTGAATATTAAACATATATTTATAAATAAACAAAACAACTTCATCGAGACGAATAAGGAATAATATTTATTTAGCATTAAAGCAGTGGATCTTGTTTACTTTTAAGAGACATATATGTTTGCTAAACAACATAACAGATGCCTTCGTAAACACCTATAATAAATATTTAATACAAAGGTTTATTATCCACGATTAAAACTTGGGAATCCAAGCAGGGCTGCGGCGTCCCACCCCCGGACAAAGATCTTATTTTTTCCGTCATTCTAGAAGATCGGATTTAAAATCAGCTTTAAATAGAAAATATATTGCCTTCCACATTTTCAGAAACTTCGGACAGAATCCGGGTTTTGTCCGGGGGTGGGATGCCGCAGCCCTAAATCCAAGTGGTTAAATCTTACCACTTGCTCTATAAAATATCCATGCTCCACGGGCAGCTTTAAGTAAGTATCCTAAAGGGAATCTTTAAAAATCAAAGCAAGGGTAGAAACCGGACGGTTTAAAACGAAATAAAAATATTATTCTAGTCGGAAATTATCTTAGCTTACTTGGAATCTTTTTAGACTCTAATACTTCTTGAATAATTATGACATTTAAAAGATATATAAATCATTGCACCCGGTCGTTAAAACCAAGCGTTTATAGATAAGCGTCTGCATATAAATGGAGCTGAGTTCATCGATTCTATACCCATTTAAAGATATAAAAATTTAAACATCTTAAATCAATTTAAAGGTGAGATTCCAATCCTTCAGAAACTTCCTAGCTGCATCATCTGCAAAAAAATCAAGTGATGGGATATTTAGTAACTCCCCATAGTTTGATGACAATCCAATATTTTTGGAGCTGCTAGGGTCAGCATCTTACTTGGCCGGTACTACACTTTTCTATAGCTGGTGATCTAGAAGGGTTCAAGCCAGCTGATAAAACATGCAAGTTACACTGTCAAAAGTCCAAATGCTGGAGTAGCTAAGTTACCACCAACTCAACATCCAATACCTTTTCTAATTTGGTACCAAAGTGATTTATCCAAAATTTGTCCAATTTGGTACCAAACCAATTTCCACTTGGCTTGTCCAAGTATCCACCATTCCGATCCAAGCCATGCCACCGGATGTCAACCACCAATCCCAGTTATGTATCTGCCACAACACCTCTAGCTATAAAGGTCTAAGCTACCATCCAATAACCCCATTCTTCTCCAGATTATTATTTGAAGCTTCCCCAGAAGCTGCCTCCTCATCACCCCCATTCCTTTTACCCCCAATCAGCTTTTGGAGGGAGCATGGGGCCTTTGATACATGGCTGAATCCTTTCCTTGCCATGTTTTATAGGTACATTTTGAGAGCTATCTGTTTACAATGATTGCAGCTATAATTTGGTTCAACATGGGGCTGGTCTCTGATAGCAGGTCTATTGTGTGGATGTAGACTGAACAATTTAGTAAACTGATGGCTATGTCCTTGCTAAACCCACAGCTTCATTTCTCCAGAGGGACCGGGTAGGATCCCTACACTAAGTTTCATCTTCATGACCAGGAGTTTTCCTTTGGATGGTTTGGTTTTACTAAGGCAAAAAGGCACTGTGTTGCAAGGGTTGGGGGTCTCAGGGTACCATTCTGGTTCCAGCAGCTCAAAACAAGCCCATGCTTGCCTGACCATGAGCTGCCCAGGACCAGGGTGTGTGAGAGCCCTTGTAGTAGGCTCAAGAAAGAGGGGTAAACATCCCCCATTGCTGATGACATCTCCTGATGACATTCAAATCTCATGCCTTGGGAGCTATTCCCCATGGTCACTAGCAGGCCGTTGTCAGTGGAAGATAACCCCAGTTCCTTTGCCAGGGTGAAGCCAATGGAACTCTTATCAGTGCTGGTATTAAGACAGCTTCTAGCTTGAATTTGGCACATTTTATCTCTACTGTAGCTCAAAAAAACGTTTAAGGTTGTGTGGAGGTGTCCATTTGATCCAATGGTACAGGAGGGGTGCTCTTATTGGGCAAGCTGCAGATTAAGTGCTTGTCAAAACAGCAGGTCAGCCCTCAGCAAGGTCCCACACAAGAGGCTTGCCACCACCAAGTCAACCCCCTTGTGGGGTTCCTGGTCACCAGTCCCCAAAGTGTATCCTGGGTCGTAGCCAGGGACTGGCTTGGAGGAGTTGTCATTCTCCAACAGTGGTGAATGGTTGGTTAGGAGCTTATACTTGGCCTGCATAAGAGCAAACTCCTCCAGTACCTTCCCAATCACTAGGAAAGTGTCTCCATCATACACTTGTATTTCAGCCGTCGCCAGCCCTTCTGTAGGCCAATACCAATCCTGTAATAGTCTTGCAAACTCTCCCTCAATGAGCTCTCTTCCTCTATTTGTCATTTTCAAATGCCTTGTTGCCTTCTCCAACTCCTCCTGGGCAGATTTACTAGAGGCAAACTTTCTCCACCCTAGGCAATAAGATTCCTTGTCTCCTGGGCTAGGATAGAAAATATGGGGTAATTGAGTCATAGGACTTATATTCTCTCTTTCCACAGGAAATTTGGATAGGGGTTGTAATAGGTGCTTTATTCACAGTCAGAAGAAAGATCCCCTTAGAAACCTTCTGATATATGGCCTTGGGATAGGAAATAATGAGGGGTTTGTGCCAATACTTGGAGTTCTTTTAACAATCTCTTGGACTCCTTGTGCTTGGTCTTTGGCTCTTCTGATATATGCCCTTGGGATAGGGAATAATGAGGTGTTTGTGCCAATACTTGGAGTCCTTTTAACAATCTCTTGGACTCCTTGTACTTGGTCTTTAGCTCCTGCTTCTTGGTCTTGGGCTCCTGCGCTTTGGTCTTGGGCTCCTGCTCCTTGGTCTTGGGCTTCTGTGTTCTAATCTTGGGCTCCTGTGGTCTGTTCCAGCTCTGGCTTCTTATTCTTGGTCTTTGGCTCCTTCTGTACCTTTTGTGGCTTTTGTAATCCACTTGATCCAGTCCCTGAAGAGTCTCAGATAGCTCTCCCTTTTATAGCCCCTTGTTTCAGACCAAAAACTTCTCTTGAACTGTGGTTCTTCAAAGCTTAAACTATCCTGTTTTTCTCCTTCTATAATATATTAAACCTTTAAACTTACTTCAGCCAATGAAAGCCCTGAATTTTCTGCTTCTGCTCCTCATTTTTAGGCTTTAACTCTTAAGTTAAAGCCCTTAAAACACTGATCAAATAGACTTTGGCTTGCAGCCAATCACACGCCTCAATTCAATGGTTTTGTCAAAAAAATTTCCTCGGATGACCCTTTCTTGACCCTGGTTCAAACCTGAGGCTATCTCGCTCTGGGTAAACAACTGCTCCGCGTTTCAAACGGTTTTGCCGTAATTCCCGTCATGTTTCCCCAGCAAACCTTGAGCGCTTCCACATATGTTTTACTTAGGCAAATTTTGGCCCTTTGATTTTTCAATGTTTCTCTGTGTTTCTCTCAATGTTTTGCGGCTTTGAACCCGCTTGCTGATTTTTCCTTCACCTCTCCTAGTTGTTCTTGGCAAAATTTGCTCTTTTGCCTTCATAGTTTCTCCGTTCTTCTTCCAGCTTCTTTCTGGCTCATTTCCTCTTCAATTCTTCTTTCTAAAATAACATATAGTTCTAATAAACTATATTTTATTTTTCCTCCTCTTTCTTTTCAATTATATGATATTAAATCCTTTTTTAATCATAATCAGGCAGTATTTAATTATTATTTAACTGCTTCTTTTTATCTATCTTCCTCTCAAAAGACACCAAAATCAGCTCTTCTAGCCTCTGCATCCAGTCTGGCTAGTTCATCCTTTCAGCTCTTCAGTCCTTCACCACAAACTTCTGGTCCTTTGGTCATCCTGCTTTATTATTAGCTAGTCCTGCATCATAATCTTCTTGTTCTTCAACTTCTCCTCAACCAGTCCCTCAACAAATCCTCACTAGGAACCTCCTTTGTTCCTTCTACACGCCAAACCATATTGGTTCCTACAATTCAATATGAATTAACAGTCCATCAACTAGCCTTCACTGTGACCAAACAGTCCCTCTTGATAGCTTTCTCTGTTAATTCTGTGAACCACCTCGGTTCTTTATCTCAGCCCCCATTACCAGAACTTGTAGACCCAGGCATGAGTCTACATCAAACTGGCGTTTGACTGGGCCCTCACAAGTGGTAATCCACTTAGGCCATTAAACCATAGATCAATGTTTATGTGTTGTCTTTACTCCCCCAGGTGATTAAGTCTGGGATTTCAGTTGCAGAGTAATCAGCTCCACTTCCCAGAGGCCTGATCACACCAAGTTCTGCAGCTTGCTTCCCCAAGCAAACCGCCTTGGTGACACCTCTGAGCAAATCTATGCCCTCCAATGCTCACTTTGGGTTCCCCCAAAGCTCCCATAGGGCCATAAACAAGGAAATCCTACCAGTCTGTTAGGTAGGGTGCTTGCTCATAGACCTCCTGTAAGCGTAATAGGGTACATAGAGCTCTCAAAGCTCTTCCCCTCCCTGGCAGCCCGCGTTACCCGCCAGGGGTCTAAAACCTACTCCCCCCCAGACAGACAAAGTTCTCTGCTTGCTATTTCAGTCTTCACCCTTCTGTAGCCACAGTTCCCTGCGGGTTGAAGCACTATAGCCCAAAGCAGCCAATTTCTTCTGCTGGGTGGAGGCAACATCTGCCCCTGGTAGTCCTATGTTACCTACCAGGCAGGCCTTACTTATCCAGTAGACCATGTTACCTACTAGGCTCACCCTACTTACCCTTAGTAGCCCTATGTTACCTACTAGTTTACAGCGTCACCAGCTAGCCACACATTGTCACTCTTCAGCATATTGTCTTTATTTGAAGCCAAATCAACCCTTGCCTGCAAAACAGCACACATGTGGATCACCACACCCCTAGTACTCGGAACCAAGTGTGGAAGTCAACTTGGATCACTACCAGAAAACAAGCGCTGATGCCAAACTTGACCCAGCGGCAAAAAGATTTGGCACTGGACTTGTTAGTGGTATCAAGCCACCCCCTATAGAATCCAAGTGATGGATCTACATAATCCTTTTCCCCAGAAACAATCTACCCCAGCTATATAGTCCCCTGTATTGCAATAAAGGTGTTATCTGGTTTCCCAAAAAAAGTCCCCATTTTAACTCTGATAACACAGCACAGGTAGGCTCTCCATTCTACCCTGCTGTTGTATAAAATTCCTCCAGTTGCCCTAGCAGCAGTTTTAAGAGCTATGGCAACAGCCAGAAATACTTCTGATTTAAACGGGATGGGCTCTGACTTGAGGGAATCCCAACCATTGGTGTGAAATATCCGCTCTGTCAACAGGGACTTTTGGTGGTAATGGAGGGAATGGGCCAGCAGGGCAACAAAGTTCTCACGCCCCAAGCAAAGATATCCAAAATGCAGACACAGATGCATGGATTCACAACCAAGATGAGCTGCGTTGACAGTTGGTGTAAACAGGCTTGCTATGTGAATTGGTGACAAAATACACTCACACCAGGTGAGCCAAAGCTTGAACCAGAAAAAAACACAATAGCACCCCAGCTTGTAAAAAACCCACTCAACTGGTGTGTGCAACAAATTGTAGACAAGAGTGATACCAGGGGATCTAAAATAAGGCATTCAATCTGAAACATAAGTTTTGAAAGTATTGTGTTGGGTTGTTTGAATATGAGGTAACTCTGGGGGAATGGGTGTGAATTGATTTGAAGATTCTAAACAGGGCGTTGTAAACCCAAGAGCAACTGATTAAGAAATAAAGATCTATAGTCAGGGTATTTGGCAGGGGACTCAAATTGATTATCCATATCCAGATAAAAGCACAAATCAAACCAGGGGTAGCTTAATTGAACCTTATTTAGTATTTTATAAAATTTTAGAATGGAAGGAACACAACAGCAGAGTAGCAATGCAGCCATTGTGCACCAGGGTTGCCCCGCGGGTCAAAAATTGTGTCAGTGAAACACAAGATCCTACTCAGAGCTTGTTGGTGGGAAACCGCTTCATGCAGCAATGGAGTTTGTCAAGGTGCAAGTCCTTGGGATACATCCCGTCAAGTGATGCATACTCAATAACTTCCTTTGGGGGGTAAAACAAAAACTCAAATATCCTACTCAGGAGGAGGCAGGAGAGGAGAGAAAAATAGTGAGGTTGCACTGATACAACCAGTTTGAGCAGCACAATGTGCAAGGGTACAGAGCATCAACACTAGGGTTTCCAAGCTGACCCAAAAGCCCACCAAGGTCACCACTATCAAGAAAGTTAGAAACTAGGAAATTGAGCTTACTTCCTTTATGTTTGACCCTATCTACTACCAGGAAGCTGCCTCAACAGCCATGATGAAGAAGATTAAGCCTGTGCTTGACACTAGCTACAAGCCCCACATCAGTGATGGTACCCAAGAAGCCAATGACAAGCCCAAGCTCAATAGAGCTACAGAGGGGCAGCCTGTGCTCAAGAAGGTTGCTGCTTTCTACAACAAGGTGCCTATGCCTTGTGTACCCGTTGCCAATCAGGATCCTGGCTCATCTGAACCAACTAAGGCTACCCAGAAGGCCATCCCTGACATCAAGTGCATCATCCTTCTCAAGATGATGCAGAAATCTGATAACTACAAGGCAGCTACGGCCCTTGTAGAAGTAGATCCTAAATATGCCTCCAAGACATTCAACACCTACATTGATACTGGCCAAGTTCTTGCTGCAGGGAAATACTTGCACTTATCCACCATGCTCACCAAGGAGCACAAATGGGCAATCTGCCAGTGAATTAACCAAGACTGCCATCTTCAGCTGGCAAATATACAGTCAATGATCAAGCCCACTTTGGGGGTTAATGCTTACATTTCTTTTTATTATCATTTGGTAAAGGGTCAGTGGTTTTCCTGGAAAAAGCTCAGGGCATCTCTGTACAACCAGAATAGCCCAACTGTTGAGTTTATACTTCTGGGAAGTATAATAAACAGAATAAGGGGAAGATTTAAGAAGAGAATGATACTTTATTGGATATGAATATAGAAGAATATATAGTATCATGACAAGCCACATGCCGTCCATGTACGTCATGGGGCTTATATAAGTAATGTTCCTCTTGGGTCACAAGGCTTATTCAAGTTGTGTTCCATTTAGGATCTAGATTGGGTGATCCCCATCATAGATGGCTTGACTGATAATGGTGCCACCAGTTTACTGGTTGGCCAGTGAACCATTTGGTGAGCTATTCAGTGATCTACTTGGGGCGCTAATTCCCCAAGAGGGAGTAATCAAAAATGTTGCAACACAACCAAAATTGAGACCTGGGAAAAATATACTGAGGCCTACACAGCACTCAAAAACAAAGAGACAGTGAAATTCTACTATATTGATTGAATGGCATCTGACTTGTCTATGCAAAGCGCCTATTAATATATTCCCAAAGGCTCTAGTAATGGAGTATCTTGGCGTGCTGCAGTCTGCACCACAGCCTTTTCAATGGTGGCCCTCCTTGGTCCAAAGGGAATTGAGCTTTATCAAAAGATATTATGATCCCACAACAGCCAGACCTTCATATTATTTCTCTGATTGGTCCAGGAACATCTGAGACCTCAAGCCTGGGCTTCACCAATGACATTGTGCTGGATAATGTTAGACTTCAAAAGGTGGCAGATATTCTCAAAGAATTTCCAATTATTGATACAGGCATTGCAGTTGGCCCCCAACAATGGGCCACGTCAAATTTGCACCTCCTCTTCCTCCCTGTCTATTCCCCATCCCTAAATCCCATTGAGGAGGTCTTTGGGTGGCTAAAGTGAGTTGTCAAGCGGGGGACACCAGCTGGGACCAAGGACCTCTTTGATTTGCTGCAGGCTGGGATCCACACCCTTCCAGCCAAGACAGAAGCTAAATTCTATGGCCACACTGATTCATTTCTCCCTGTGTGCCTTTCCAAACAGCCAATCAACTAAAGGCTTAACAAATACAACTATTTTTATATTCTTTAATTTATTCTTTTAGATTTATGGATTATTGTTTTATATTTAGATGACTCCAAGCCTGCAATCCCATACAGCGGCACCATTGACACAGAGATTTGATTTTTAATTGTAAATTGGTTATATCTATTATATTATGTGATGGCTATCTCAAATAAATAATAACATATTATGATGATTGTACAGAAATCTCACTTCTGTCAAATACATATAAAAAGTACATTAAAAAATTAAAGGATAAGCTCTCAAGGCATTTGTGGTTTTTATTAACAGATATAGTACACATGTATATAGACCTTCTAAAAGATTTTTTATAAGTAATAGTTCACTAAAATAAAATTTATTAAAAAAATTAACTATGATAAGGAGCAACTTTTGGGGAAGCTTCATCTATGAAATTAGGAAGAAGAGAAGTATATTTTATTGGATAATACTTTAGACTTATATAGCTTTTGCTGTGGCAGGGATTTAGTTGGATCTAACATAGGGGTTGGTCATGTGCAGGATGGGCTCAAGTTGCTGGATACTTAGACAGTCATGTGATATTGTTTTGTTGCCATTTCTGGCATATCAAACTGTATATTGGAAAGGCACTAAATTGGGCAATGGCTGGATGTTAAGTGGGTTGGCAGTAGTCAGAATACTTTTACATCCAGCTCCTCAACAATTAATATAAAAATCAAAAGTGTAGAAATATATTTGAGGGATAGAGAATTCATTAGTTGCGCCAATAATGGAGTCTGAAGTATGTATCCACCCAGCAATGGAGGTGGCGCACAACCTCCACTGCCACACCATGTACAGTGGATACTCCACTGTCAAAGATTTGCGCCTGCTAGTAAAAGAAAGGATAGTCAGGTGGGAGTTTAGGAACAGCTTTTCTGGTGGGGCTGGAAACCCATATCTCCATCCAGGACCAGTGTGTCATTTATCACATGGCCAACTGAGTTGTATCCAGGGGGACCTTCTTCCCATCCAGGGAGAGCCTGGCCTTTTCAATCCCAAGAAGGACTCTGTTCAGGTCCTCTACGGTGGTGCCCATCCCAAAGTAGAAGAGATACCCTAGGTAAACCACAAGATGAAGCCTTTGCCCAGCAAAGGCTTCTGTAAACTCACAGATTTTATTATACAAAGTATAATATTCTTCTTTTGTTTGGTCTTGGAAAATTTGAGCTCCATGACTTGAGGGAGCCCTGTCTTATCAGCACTCCAGGCCAGCCTGTAGTCAGCAAGGAGAATCTTTGTCTTCTTCACAGTTGTTGCATTTGCAACAGCTAATTTTGACACTGCACACCCAAAGTTCTCCAGGAGTTAAGAGATGGTGTGCTTCATTGGGAAGCAGAAGCAAGCAGCCGCATGATCTGGACCATTCCCTGTATATTCTTGAATGGGAGCGTCTCCAGGACATCCTAAACAAGCTCAATGAAGTTTACACAGTAAACTCCACCAAGAACCACCAGGTCAAGGCGGAGCAATTGGTCATCCTTGTAGAAAGTAAATGTCCACTTGGGTGCCCCTTCACCATGTGTTAGCCCCAGGAGGGTGTCCCGCAACATTAGAAAAGAGCAGTCTATTTGGTCCTTGAGCTTGCGCACAATAAGAGGCAACAGAAACAGCTGCCTAGCCACATGATTGGCATAGTTGGCGTAAAACATGGCAGGGACAAAGGGGACCAGGATCTGGCATATTACACCACCAATTATTTTTTAAAAAAGTGTAAGAATTTAAGAATCTTTATTATTTTTTATTTTTAGATTACCTTATTCAGTGTCCTCCTTGCCAGCAGCTTTTGGAAGGTTTAGCCATCCTTGGTGCAAGAAGTTGCACTGGCAATTTGGTATCCTCTGTTCTGGCGCTGTTGGCAGGTTTGAGATGTTCATACATCTCTGTTTTGTCAGCCCAGACAGAAAGTGCAGAAAGATGGTATGCCTTAAATTACAGGCCCTCAATCACAGTCTTTTGAATGTTTATAGCACTCTTGATGGTCTTCTCTGATGTGTCAAGCATCTTGGCCATGAGCGCCTTTGCAGACACCTTGCTGATTTTCTTGTTTGTTAGGACAGTGTACTTTGTCACAAATGCCAATATTCACGCTCTTTTGATTTTGCCTTTGTTGGGTTATTTTTAGGATGAATCCCTTGCTTTTGCTTTTGATCCTCAAAATGGGTCTATTTCCAGATGTAAATTCCACTGTTTGTCTTCCTGATTCTACGCAACTCACTTGCCCCATACATGCTTGTGGCAAGTGATCCTACTGTCCTAGTATTGTTTTGTAGTAACACCAAACAATATATTTTCCAATTATTTATCTTCAATAAAAATTAAGTTCTATTCACATTTCTGTCTTTGTGTTTTCAAGTACTTTGGCGCCTCTCTCTAGCCATGCCTAGGAGATATTTATTATTCAGAGCCACAAGGTAATTGTCATGGCCCATAACAGAATCCGGTTAGACTCCTGCAGGGAAGGCGGGCCAGGCCTGGAAGGCCAAGTACACAATAGGCACAATCCTGGCCAGATAGTTGACTTCAGTAGCTAGGGATCACCAATTCCCAGTATGGGGCACAGCCTGGTTGGCCAGCCCCAATACTGTGATATAGACAAAACCCAACTTACTAAAGTCCTGGGCAGGAGGCACAGTCAATAAGGCAGGAGTAGGAGGAATCTCCAGCATGGAGGGCAAAATTATCACTCTTGGTGGCCAGGAGGAGCAAATATGCGGGGTTGTAAAGTGTAGTGGAGTTGTAAATAAATGCAAACAGAATAGTTATAATGGTGCAAAAGTATAGAGATCTTGCAAGAAAATAAGGAATCCTGAGCATAAAGATGTTTAATTTTAAGATGTCAACAAAGAAAAGAGTATGCCAGTGTTCCCAGCTAGATCCTGCTGGGAAACTGCAACTTGGCTTACTGGCAACTTCTTATTGGCTGTCAATGAATTATTCTTAAGATGGGTTCCATTGGTGACTCCTGATTTGTCAGTTAGATGGATACTTTCATTATTTTTGCCCTGGGGAAGCTGGCAGGGGGATTTTAGGCCATTTGGCAACCCAAGTCCCCAATCCTGGGTTTCAGAGGGTGTGGGCCAATTAAAATCTTTTCCACTTGGCTTTGAGAGGGTTTTCAATTGTCCCCAGGCTTGGCATTGAACAGGGTTCAATTCTCCACTTAGAATTAAAGTTTCCTTTGGGTTAATCTGTGTGATTGACAATGCAATTGTTTGGTTGCGCAATTGCTTCATTGCAGGCATTGACCCTATGCAACATAGGGTTTTTTCTGGCCCATTCTGGGCTCTGACAGTAATTGTATCACCTTCCCTTCCAACTAACCAAGATTTAGTATGAATCTAATCCTAAGGTTAAGATTTCCCATTGTATGTCTGTGCCACGCCTCAGAATACAAAAAAAGTGCTCACTACAGGGGCTGCAAGCCCCTTGGTTATCCCTTTTGCTGCTACGTTTTCAGGACTGTCTCCTACTCCCCTACAAGAGCTGTCTTTGCCTGAAATTACCAGTACTTCTATTGAAGAGGAAATCTCAGACCTGCCTATTATCTCCACTGTTTTGAACCTAGTAAATGGTCCCTGTCTAGTAGCTTACCCCATGGGTACCCCCTAACTTGGAGAAAGTCATGACAATATCCCTTGGGATAGCCTGTGATAGAGCCATCCCCACCTTCAACTACAGTTTAATTGAGCAGAATATTACAAGTTAATTTTTGCCCTGCAATTCCTGCAACATCTTCTCTCAGCAGCGGCAACCGCCAGAATTAACTCATTCTGCAAGTTGACTTACTATATGTCAACAATCAGAATTAAAAATACTTTAATGTCAACAGCATTGAAAAGTCAGAATTAAGTTTTAACTCATGCAAACTACTAAATGTTAACACTTTTTTAATAAGCAGAAACCTGTTTCCTGAACATTTTACTTAATAAAAATTAAGCTTCAAGATACTTTTTAGGGTAATGTGACAACATGAATTTTAAAAAGTCCATAAAAAGTTATACATGACAATTAAAAAAATCATAAAAATACACTTTTATTTTATTTTACTATGAAATTAGCTATTTTTACTATAATAAATTTTTTCCCACTTATAAAAACAAAAAAACCAATACACAAAAAGATACTACATAACTTTTCACGTATTTTTAGGAAAATATAACAATCAGAAACAGTAATATAAAGTCTTTTATATATTGAAAACTACAAAAAACATATAATTTACTAGTAAAATACCAATATAGGCCATGTAATACAGTCTAAAGCATCAAACTATCAATAGAACATCAATGATTTTATAAAAACAGTATCATAAATTATTAATGAATTATTTAGAATAACTATTTATTTAAAAATATTATACTTAACATATAAGAACTATATAAAAATTAGGCAATACTCAATAAATTTAATTGAAAGCTAGACTGTGATCACCTGGTTGCCATTAAGAACTGTGGCAATCTTCTTGATGTATTCCCCAATCTCTGAAAGCTTATATTTGGCCTTGACAACATTCTTGATCTTCTCTTGATACTGTTTCTCTTTGGTGGTTCTCTTCTTCTTAGATGGGCAGTTCTCAATATCTCTGATGGATGCAGCAGTCTTCCCCTGTTGGATTTTGAGGTGCTTGTAGAAGGTGTTGTATATGGTCTTGATTCCAAAGGAGGGCTTGATATGCTTATGCCAGGCCTCCAAAGATGAAGTAGTTTTCATCTCATCCTTAAGAACTTCCTGGTAGCAGTTCCATTTGGCTTTGGCTCTGGGCTTGCTCCGGCGCTTAGTGACCTTACGTCCAATTCACTGTGGTTCTTAATATTCAATGAAAGGGTAGAAGGCACCATCATGTTTCTTGGCATATGGATCCTGGCATAGGAGCTCAAAGGCTTGTCCAGAATGCTCTGGCTTTACAAAGGCTAGTGCTACAAACTTCTGAATTAAGAACTTGAACTTTCCTGATGTATCTAGACAGTGGAGCTTGCTAAGCTCATATAGACCCTTTAGTTGCCTGTTGACAACCTGTTAATAATGGAAAAAACACCCCTGGACCTCTCCATAAAAGTTGTTTACAAAAGCATTATACTGGGCAGTTTCATAGTCCATGATTATAGTTGAGGGTCCAAGTGCACTATCATGAGCTTCTTGTTCTGCAGCAAGGGTGGCTTCATCCTTTTCATCATCATATGGATTGACTCTAGTGTTTTGGCCAGGGGGACTCTTTTTATTATTGGGTAGGGCTTTGATGCCCTCCTGAAGAATTTTAAAGGCCTTTGTGTAGATCTCTTCTGTTGCCCCAGGAAGCAGAAAGTAGGCAAATGTGTAAAGTTCCACGGTCCACCTTTGGTCCTAGATCGGGATGTATTTCCCAGACCATCAAAAAAGGTGGCCTGCATGCAGGCAAAACCCCTCCAAAACCTGGAGGACTTGGCTCACACAGTAGATGAACACTTTGTGTTGGCCTTCCCAGCCGAAGTTCTCATTTCCCCTTTGGAGTCCCCTCCAACTGCGGAAGAGACATTAATTTGGTTGGATTGCTTGTTGTCCTGGTGTCGCCCGGTTCTGAAACAATTAGCAAACCAACAAAAAAATACGGGCCACATGAAGTTGGAAAGGTCAAATCTGCGGCCCAGGGAAATTGGGTACCAAAACCTGCGACCAGAGGTGTCCCAGGTAACTAATTCCTCCGGTCTGGGAGTCCCCCGGCCCAAAACAATTGGGTTCTAGAGCTCTCTGGTGGAGACATCAGAGGAAGGCATTAGGGGAAATGTGCACCCTGAGTCCTCAGAAGGTTCTTAGCCAATAAAGAGGCTGAGCCTTACATCCAGCCCCGCGGCCCCTATTTTCTGGGTCTCAAACCAAGATAAGATTGGCTAGTACTCTTTAATAGGCTCCCCTTTAGATTGCACTCTGATAGCCCCTTTCATAAACCCTCCTGTCCTATCACCCCCCTTTGCATAAAATGAAATCATGAGTCATCAGGTCCCTTGTTTACCAATTCCAATTGTTGAATAAACTCCTGACTTTACAAATCTTTTGTATTTTAAAGTTTGTTTAACAATAAAGGTATTTATCCCAACTCCCGCTGTTGTTCCCGCCTCCTGCTTTCTCTGGCCCACCTGCCCGTCTGACCATCATTTTTTGTTGGGAATTGTTCTGAGAACAAAGTCTTGGACCATTCCCTGTTATTTGCCTGAGCACTTAATTGTCCCCGCCAACCGCCTTTCCTGGCCCACCTGCCCAACTGCCCGCCTGCCCGTTGTTTTTTGTTGTAAATTGTTCCAAGTACTGGTCTGTCTGCCCAGTAGTCTTAGAAAAAGAAGGGTACCCACTAGAATCATGTTGTCACCTTGGTACAAGATGGCTATGTGGATACTGATGCCCATTTCCCTCTTGTTCTGGTCCTCAAACCCAGTTTTTTGGAGCAAACTTTCCTTGATTTCTCAATCTTCTGAGTTTATTCCTAGTCTTTTTACAAATGTAATTGAGCATCTCACCCAGATTCCCTTCAAACCAGGATCCTATGGGTTGTTTTCTTGGTTGTCTTCTCATCTTGAAGAGTTGTTGCCACCTATGGAATCTGTGACTACTGAAACTCCTTCTTCTGACTTGGTCAATCCTTCCCCCTTGCGCCAAATCTCTGAGCCAAATACAGAGGCCCCTTTCACTTGGGATCACTCTCTATGGTTACTTACTGGAGCCATGGTCATGGCTTTGGATGCATACTTCCCTCCCCTTTCACATCCGGTCTCCTTTGGGAGGCCCCTTCAAGCAGCTATCCCAGTCTTGCACTGGATGGCATCCTGGTGGTTAGTCCCACCAGGATGGGAGCCAGACTCTGTTACTCTAGCCCCCCTCTCTTACATAATTGGTAATCCAATTAATTTAGCTTTTGAAGCCTTTTGCAACTGGTTGCTCTCCCTTGTGCTTGCTCTGATTTGTGCCAGCGTGGGTTCCCTGATCTCTGGGACCCTTACCGTCCTGGCCGCTGCGTCCCTTCTGTCCACCTTGAAGAAGTGGGCCTCAGAACGCGCTAAGAGTGCATCCACAGCTTCATCTGTTGCCTCTGCCATCAATGTAAAGTTGGTGAGTCCATGCACCTCCCCACCCACAGCAACTGTCAAGGAAAAAGTCCTCGACGCTTTGGGTGAGCTCTAGCTGTGACTGTCAGCAGATCTTTCCCCCTCAGATATTCCCATCACAGATGCTCAACACTCAGTTGCTCTCCTGGATGCCTTAGATGGAGACGCGCGTCTTTGGGTAAGAACCCTCTTATGCCAGAGTCAGGAAGTTGGGGATTCCTCCTCCCTTTTTATTTTGGTGGCTGCAGCAGTAGCAGCCCTGGGATCCAAGTTTACCACTATCTTTAAGATGCTCCAATCAAAAGGGTTGGCATCAGACCTGGAATCTCACATTGAGGCTTTTGCTGTGAAAGCAGCTTCCTTTGGCCTTCCTGTAGAGGTAGCAGTTGCCATGTTCTGCCACTCATTGGATCCTGCTTCAGCCTCAAAGGAGGCTTGGGATCCTGCTCCTGGCTCCTTGGAAAAAGCATTTGGTCTTGCTTGCCGCCTGAGCGCCCTCCCTGCCTACACCCCCAAGCAAGGCATCATGGCCTCCTTTCCCGTGGTCAAGAATCCCCCTGCCAAAGCTCCTCAGAAACCGGCTAAGTCCCAGGGCAGGATAAGTGTCTTGTGTCCTAATTGGCCCACCACTTCTGGGTCAGTCACTGAGTTTGCAGCGTCTGCCAACATCCCTGATGTCGCCTCAGGAGAGCCTTCTGGTTCTATCTTGAATATGCAGAATAAAGAGGATTTGTCATATTTCCTTTTAAATGCAACCTTCTATACACGCACCAGAAAGGCCAAAGTCACTGTATTAATTGACACTGGTGCAGCAGGTAATTTCATGAACTGCACCTTAGCAAGATCTATGGACCTCATCTGTCTTGGCCCTAAAGAATTGTTGAGCGCAAGTAAGGTACCAGTTACGGCATATCCTGTTTCTAAATCCCTTAGTTACTGTACTGGTAACCATGTATTTGTTAGCAGATTCTCGGCTGTGGATGATCTACTATTTCCTGTCATCCTTGGAGTGGGTTGGTGGGGCCGGCATCAGGTTCACATTGATGGACCTGAAAATGAGCTCCACTTCTCCTTGGACAGTTCTGCTGGTGTTTTGTCCTTGCTAAAACCTGGAGTAGAGCCCCCTAAGAGTTGCTTGTCCTTAAAAGCCTCTCCAGAGGTACCTTCCCCAGTGTTGATCCCAGGAATCCTAGCACCGTACCAAGATGCATTTGATCTGTCCCTTGCTACTGCACTCCCCCAACACACACATCATGATGTGACCTTTTGGACTACTGTAGACCTGGTAAAGATTGATGCACCCATGTACCCACTCAGTGAGCGTGAGGATAAAGCATTAGGTGTCTGGCTAGACAACATGCTGGTCAAAGGGTGGATCATAAAGAATCCTTCATCTGTGAGCTTGCCAGTAGTGTTTGCAGAAAAATCAGACAGAACCCTGCGCCCTTGTGTGGATTACACCCTCTTGAACAATGTGACTGTTCCAGATTGTTATCCCCTTCCTCTAGAAGCCTCTATTGCCCAATCCATTGCCAAGTCTAGGGTCTTTTCCAAGTTGGATCTTGTCAACGCCTTCAATCAGGTTTTGGTGGCAGAAAAAGATGAGTGGCTTACAGCTATCAAAACCCAATGTGGCTGCTTCCAATTCAAGGTAATGCCATTTGGGTTGAAAAACGCGCCCACCATCTTCCAGCGGGTCATAGAGGAAGCTTTAGGAGACTTGCGCTTCTCTTGTGCAGTTGCATATATCAATGATATTCTGATTCATTCACCAAATGCCAAGACACATGCCTGAGATCTGGTCGCTGTGGTAAATGCTATCTAAAAAGCAAATCTGTTCATCAAACCCAGCAAGTGTGAGTTTTTCAAATCACAAGTCACTTTCCTGGGGAATTTGGTTCTGAAAGATGGTCATGTGGTGTCTCCTGATAAGACCCTTGCTTTGCGTGAATGGGCCACCCCACAGAACCAGAAGAAGTTACAATGCTTCTTGGGTACTGTCATATTCCTCAAGAAGTTCTTGCCCGCTATCTCAGAGCTGGCAGCCCCTCTTCACCCCTTGGCTGGTAAAAACGCACCTTTTATCTGGACACCCCAATGTCAGCAGGCGTTTGAGGCTGTCAAAAGGGTCTTTGTGTCTACACCAGTTCTTTGCCATGCTGACACATCCAAGCCATTTATTGTGGCCTGTGATGCTTCCAATGTGGCCATTGGGGCAGTTCTCCTTCAGGACCATGATGGGCATGAACTCCCAGTTGCATACTATTCTCAGAAGTTTGCATCCAATGAGCAATCCTGGGCCATCTTTGACAAAGAACTTCAGGCTGTGGTGGACTCTATTACCCATTGGTGTCACCATCTCCAAGGAGCCAACCATGAGTTTGTAGTACGTGCAGACCACAAGGTGTTATGTTATTTCCGGAAACCCCAGAAGTTGCTCCCTTGTCAGGCTAGGGTTATGCAGACCCTCCCAGCTTATAAGTTCAAGTATGAGTTTGTCTCAGGCTCTCTCAACATTCTCCCCAATCTGCTCAGCTGTAACCCATCAATGTTCCCATCCAATGCTGAGGACAATCCCCAGATCACTCTCATTCCCACATTGTCAGTTCTGTTGCCCACACTGGGACTTCTGGCCCTATTGGTTCTTGTTCCGTAGTTCCCATTAGTCTTGCCGGGTCTCTCCTTCATGATGTTGTATCCACCCAGTACACATCGCCGGATGGACAGGTGATACTGTCTAAACTTTCCCCAGAACACCCATTATTGGGCCCTTATGTTCTAAAGGAAAGGATAGTTTACCAAAACAACCAGGTATGGGTCCCTAAATCCTTGAGGGAACATATCCTGACAGAACATCACGACTCTCCACTGTTTGGACATCCTGGCTCATCCAAATTGTTGAACCTGATCCGACGCACCTATAGCTGGCCAGGAATTACCAAAGAGATTACACCTTGGATCAAGAAATGTGTAACCTGTGCCCGTTCCAAGCCAGATTGCTCCGGAAATAATGGTCTTCTACACCCCCTGCAACAATCACAAGGTCTGTGGTCCTCCATTTCAGTAGACTTTATGGTAGAATTGCCTTCATCAAAATTTTATGATTCCATCATGGTTTTGGTAGATTTTTTTTACCAAGTATGCTGTGTTTATTCCTTGTCTCACTACTCTTAACTCCCTGGGAATGGCCAATTTGTTTGTGAAGCACATTTTTACCAACTTTGGGTTGCCTCAGGAGATAATTGGTGACAGAGGTCCTCAGTTCACCTCCAGGTTCTGGGAGGACTTACTGAATATACTGAATATCAAACCTTGCCGCTCAACAGCATATCACCCACAATCAGATGGACAGACAGAAAGAGTTAACCAGACCATGAAGCAGCACTTTAGATGTTATGCAAATGCAGCAATGAACTCTTGGTCAGACAATTTGCCTCTTGCACAGTTTGCATATAACAACTCATTACACTCCTCAACAGGTACCTCTCCCTTTCAGGCAACCCTTGGATTCTCCCCATCCCTTGCTATTGGTCCTACTTTTCAGGCTCATGTTCCAGCCGCAGCAGACATGGCTGAGCACCTCAAGGCCACTCACATCAGGGTACAGAACTCCTTGTCCAAGTCCATACAAGCTTACAAAAGGGCGTCTGACAATAATAGGCGTCCTGCTCTGAACTACCCTGTAGGATCACTTGTTATGCTAGATGCTACCAACATTTGGATGAAAGTTCTGGCCTGCAAGTTTGCTCCAAAATGGTTAGGTCCATTCAAGGTATTAGAAGATAAGGGCAATGGGGCTTACGTGCTGGATCTCCCACCCTCTTACCACATACATACTAATTTCAATGCCTGTTGCTTATCCCCATTTGAAGGACCACTACCTTCCAACGCAGGTCCTACAGAGGTTGAGGGAATTCCCAAATATGAGGTAGAGGAAATAATAGCCTCCTGTAGGGTGAGGAAGTCTCTCCAGTACTGTGTATCATGGAAAGGATACCCAGCATATGACAATAGCTGGGTAAGCTCCAAAGATTGCACAAATTGTCAAGAGCTGGTATTGGAGTTTCACTGTAAGAATCCTGAATCCTTAGGTCCCCCCATGGTCTATTGGCCTTAAAGATTCCAAAGGCCCACAAAAACTTCTCCCTGACTGATCATTCCCAGGGAGGTATCCATCCCCAACAAGAAGGAAAGGATAATGTAAATTTCCATGGTCCACCTTTGGCCCTAGATCAGGATGTATTTCCCAGACCATCAAAAAAGGTGGCCCGCGTGCAGGAAAAACCTCTCCAAAACCTGGAGGACTTGGCTCACACAGTAGATGAGCACTTTGTGTTGGCCTTCCCGGCCGAAGTTCTCATTTCCCCTTTGGAGTCCCCTCCAACTGCGGAAGAGACATTGATTTGGTTGGATTGCTTGTTGTCCTGGTGTCGCCTGGTCCTGAAACAATTAGCAAACCAACAAAAAAATGCGGGCCACATGAAGTTGGAAAGGTCAAATCTGCGGCCCAGGGAAATTGGGTACCAAAACCCGTGACCAGAGGTGTCCCAGGTAACTAATTCCTCCGGTCTGGGAGTCCCCCGGCCCAAAACAATTGGGTTCTGGAGCTCTCTGGTGGAGACATCAGAGGAAGGCATTAGGGGAAATGCACACCCTGAGTCCTTGGAAGGTTCTTAGCCAATAAAGAGGCTGAGCCTTACATCCAGCCCCGCGGCCCCTATTTTCTGGGTCTCAAACCAAGATAAGATTGGCTAGTACTCTTTAATAGGCTCCCCTTTAGATTGCACTCTGATAGCCCCTTTCATAAACCCTCCTGTCCTATCACCCCCCTTTGCATAAAATGAAAGCATGGGCCATCAGGTCCCTTGTTTACCAATTACAATTGTTGAATAAACTCCTGACTTTACAAATCTTTTGTATTTTAAAGTTTGTTTAACAATAAAGGTATTTATCCCAACTCCTGCTGTTGTTCCCGCCTCCTGCTTTCTCTGGCCCGCCTGACCATCTGCCCATCATTTTTTGTTGGGAATTGTTCCGAGAACAAAATCTTGGACCATTCCTGTTATTTGCCTGAGCACTTAATCCTCCCTGCCAACCGCCTTCCCTGGCCCGCCTGCCCAACTGCCCAACTGCCTGCCCGTTGTTTTTTGTTGGAAATTGTTCCAAGTACTGGTCTGTCTGCCCAGTAGTCTTAGCAAAAGAAGGGTACCCACTAGAATCATGTTGTCACCTTGGTACAAGATGGCTATGTGGATACTGATGCCCATTTCCCTCTTGTTCTGGTCCTCAAACCCAGTTTTTTGGAGCAAACTTTCCTTGATTTCTCAATCTTCTGAGTTTATTCCTAGTCTTTTTACAAATGTAATTGAGCATCTCACCAAGATTCCCTTCAAACCAGGATCCTATGGGTTGTTTTCTTGGTTGTCTTCTCATCTTGAAGAGTTGTTGCCACTTATGGAATCTGTGACTACTGAAACTCCTTCTTCTGACTTGGTCAATCCTTCCCCCTTGCGCCAAATCTCTGAGCCAAATACAGAGGCCCCTTTCACTTGGGATCACTCTCTATGGTTACTTACTGGAGCCATGGACATGGCTTTGGATGCATACTTCCCTCCCCTTTCACATCCGGTCTCCTTTGGGAGGCCCCTTTGAGCAGCTATCCCAATCTTGCACTGGATGACATCCTGGTGGTTGGTCCCACCAGGATGGGAGCCAGACTCTGTTAGTATAGCCCCCCTCTCTTACAAAATGGGAGCACCTTGCCTTTAATAAGGGAATGTACAACCCATAGTTGGTAAAAAGATGGGGGCATACTGCAAAGGTACTGTCACATAACCAGGTATCTGAATCCCTTAACTGCTCCAGGTTCTGTTGTGTAGCATAGCATATAATTCTTGCCTCTGCTGTAGGCCCATCATCATGTAAAAGAAATACCTCATCATCATTGAACATCTTTAACTTCTCTGTCAAGACTAACTCTCCTTGGACCATGGCAGATTTCTTATGGGGGAATAGATCACGGTGTTTGTCACATATGTACTTCACTAACTGGTTGTGGTCAGGGATGAGCTTCAGGTTCTCATTACTTAGGTGTGTGGTGGCCTTAACTGCCAGATCAGAAGACTTGGCGTCTTTGGAGACTGGGACCATTTGGTAGAGGTACCACTTTAGAAGCTTTTCAATAAGATTGATTGGAGCATTGCATGTGTGCTCTCCTTTTTTACTAGTGACTTTATCCCATCCTTCTGTATTAATTCTGGCAGCACAGCTTCTATCTTCACATATATAATGCTTGCTTCTTCCTTCTCTCTTTTGATTGTTTCAATTAAAAACATAGTCATCACAGACTAAACTTGCACCTCCTTTGACAGACATTAGAGTGGGAAACCAAGGGAACTTCTTTAGGAGCTTAAACTCTCCTTTGACTTTACATATATTCTGAAATTTTAGGGGATCCCATGGGCCAATTGGTGCTTGATAATAGTCAGACAGGTAATCATCAGGATCTTCTTTATTGATACTTGATGAGGAGGATGAAGATGCAGATTTGTTGGGCGGTGGAGGGGAATTATCTAGAGTTGGATTCTTGTGCTTCTTGGACTGGGATGAGCTTGATTCCTTGGGGCTTGATTTCTTTGAGCTTGATTCATCTGGGCTTGACTGGGGTTCTGGACTCTTGGGTGTCTTCTTTCTTCTTTGCTTATTTAGTGAAACCTCATCTCCTTCTGATTGGTACCAGCTTGGAGAAGAGGAGGGGGCAGGGGAGAGATCTTTACTTTCAGGGTCTGGGGTCTTCTCCTTTGTCTTCTCTTTCTTTGAGGGCTCTTTGGCTGGTTTTTTTGTTGGGGTAGGGACTTTGGGCCTTTCCAGAGGCTTTGGGTACTTTCTTGGTTGACTTGGGTCTCTTTTGTGGCTTCTTGGAAGATTTGTCCTACAATAATTAGAGTAGAGTTCATAAAGTAAGAATAACCATGTGAAACATGAATAAAATTAAATAACAATAAATTGTTTTATTTTTTATTATTAAGTAAATAGTTTATAGAAGTATGGAAAGTAATTTTAGAGCTAGTTTATTAGTAAATAATAGAAAAAAACCATTTTAAATAAAAAGTTGACATTCTGGTAGTCACAATAGTCAAAAATATTTAATTTGGTTTTTCAGCATAAAAAACACTTTAATTTTGACTGCTGACATACTGACAGTCAGCATTAAAGTAGAAAAACACCATGTAAATCACTTATAGGCTTGGTTAATATTTTCCGGAGTTGGTTTTTTAAGGCCAAAATTGATTATTTTTAAATTTAAAAAATTAAAGATTTGCACATGTAACTTATGAAAACTAAATAATAGGGATTGTAGAGGGAAGTCTAAAGTACAGCCCTGGGTACTTTGGTCTGAATTATCATACCATTGTATGTGTGCTTTTTGTTAAGCGGCAGTGTTTTACTAATAAACCAGTAAAGGTGTCAACATTCAGGCAGTCAGTGTTCTTTTTGTTGCAACCGAGGTTCGAACCTCACCTGCTAACGTATCTAACGTTATGAATGAATCTGATGGCAATGTTGAATGGCGGGCACTTCATCCTAATTAGGAGTGTTGCCAATTTGACCTGCTGATCCCCGCATGAGTTATTCCTTGGCTCCAAACCCTACATGGAACTTCCCACTATGCCACCCCCTTGTGGCCTTGTGGCTTCCCCATTTAGTATATTAATCACAATATCCTACAATAAACGATACCTTATTCTTATTATTCTGTTCTTTTCTATTGGACTGTTGTCTTCCCCAATTCCAAGTACTGAACTCTCATTGGTTCAGTTGCAACATTTTATAGTAACTCTCCTATTAAATCTTGCTTAAATTATGTCACTTTGTTTGCTTAGCCAAACCCCTTTGTTGCAATTTAGGTGACGCTTCAATTTGACACAAAGTTGACATTATAAATAAATAAATAATTTCTAGTTTTAACATAGGCGTTTTGGCTTAAGTGAACTTCCGGAAATAAGCTATAGTTTATCCAGTGAGTTTAAAATAACAGTAAATATCTAAATAATACAAATAACACTATGAAAATTGGCATATGTCTTTGTTCAATGTTTATCTTAATATATATTTAATAAAAACAGTAGTATAAATATAAAAATAGTTATTTTTAGAATATTGTGTATTTTATTAAGAAATTTATGGATTCTTATTTGGTGTCAACATCCAGATATTGCTTACTGTAGTCAACCTTAATGTAAAAGTACAAAGAAACTTACATTTACAAGTAAATTATATTAGTTTTTTGGCTTAAAATTAAGCCTTTGTTTAAATGATGTCAACATTATGCCTGTTCCTTTTTAATTTTGCAATTCTGACTTAATAATTCACTATGAAAAATTAGCTTAGTTTTGGAAATACCCAATTCCGGCAGATAAATACTAAAATAATGTTGACTTACTGAATGTTGACAATTTGTCGACATTCAGTAAGTTGACTTGCGGAATGAGTTAATTCTGGCGGTTGCCAATTACAAAGGGCCAGCTAATAATGGTATTTAATTTAGCCCCATTTTTGGGATTTTTACAGAAATGAGAGCTGTCATCTATCCAAAAGTGAATGTTTCTTTGGGCGATTTGTTAGATAAATTTAAAATTTTAAAAAATTAAAAGCCTACTTAAAACTCAGGTGCCAAAATCCCATGAGTGTTCTCAAGATTTAAAGCCTGCTAAGTTCTAGATGGATGTGGGGATCACAAAAGCCTCTGCGATAACCTTTAAGGCTTCTGTTTTTTACCGTGTCAATGTTAAGATTCCTTTGATTTGGAATTTGTGAGACATAAGAAATGGTTGAAAATCTTTTCAACCATTTAACTTTATATGGAAGCAGGAATATTAAAAAGCTTTTTATAATCCACAAAAAAGTTATATAAAGTTTAACCGAAGAGTAAACTATCAGATAGATTCTTGGGAATGTTTTAATGAATATATTGTTTAGCTATAGAAGAGATGAAAGTCCACTTGTAAACTAATTTATTTTAGAGATTTCTTTCAGGATGATGCGTTTGAGGTGTGATTTATTTTTTTCTAGTGCACCGTGAAAGATGGATCTATGGTTGGTTTCAAGTTTGTCTTTGGCCCTGGTTATAAAAGTCAAAATAAGATTGGCTATCAGAAGCGACTTTGGCTGCTTAATAGATTCTGAAGCTAATACTGAAGTGATGGTATTAACTGTATCAATTCCAATTGATTGTTGATCTATAAGCTTCAGGGAGCTTTGTATGACAACGATGATTGGCTCATGTAAGGCCACTGGATCTTGTTCTATTCTAACAAATACTTTTCTGGGGGTTAAACAGTACTTGATATTGTTACTTTAGGAATTCATCGTGTAGGCTTGGTCCAAAACTATTCATCATTATAGTACAAATCATATCAGCCTTGACCTTATCTATATGAAGGGGCGGTTAGCTGGTACCATAGAAGCACTATCACAAACCCATATAAGAGCTTGCCAGAAGAGGCAAAATAAGCCCTGAGAGTGAAGCATGGGGTCGAGCTGCAACAATGGCGGAAATTAAGACATCTAAACCTCTGTTTAGAGGACCTTCTTTAAGAAGCTAGCAAAGTCATGAGTCAGTGAATGTTTAGTGTTCAAAATAGTTTGTGTTTCAGTAAATTGTATTACCTGGGAAAGGACAAGCTCTTTGAGAAAGCACACAAATACTTCATTTGTCAGATCAACTTTTGATATGAGAATCTGACAGCATATTTCAAAGGAGTCATTATCTAGCTCTTTCCATGGAATGTTTGTAACAGCTTCTAGAAGCTAACATGGTTAATAAGATATCTTTAAATCTTTTAAACTTATTGGTATCTTTTAACTAAGCTTTAGGTGATAATAAGAAAAATAGTTACCCATGGACTATCAAGACAAATAAGTTGTTGGAAATGTTGATCAACCCTGGAGGAATCTTGCTCTAAGATAGAGTTCTTTAAAGATTCAACTATATCAACTTTTTAAGAGTGAATAAAAATAGCACATTGAATTACATTTAAGCTGGTGGGTGTTCTCGCTGATCTTATCACAGCAAGATTCTTGAGCAGGAAAAGTGCTTTTTACAAGAGGCTGAACTAAAATCTTAGGGTAATATTGTTAAGGAAGAACTTAAAAGATAGTAATAAGACCAAAGGATATTTTTATTGTTTGGAAGCATCTAGTGAATGAAGATTGAATTGGGTGTATTCTAAAGCGCTTCTGGGCTGTTTTAGGTTTAGTGTTCAAATATTAAGCTTACTCTACTGATTTCAAAAGCTTTAGAATTTGTTGACATTTTTAAATAGCTATCGTGTCAATTTTAATGACTTGGATAGTATTTAAAATTTAAAGTGATTAATAGCTTATGAGTAAAAGAAAGTGTAGATGAACGAACCTTATGGGTATGCTGGGCAATGTTTTTAGGTCGGAAGTAGGGCTGCTTCGGCCAAGCCCCTGGCAGCCGTGGGCAGTTTCTAGCTCCTGACCTCTCTTTACAAACATTTATTTAAAAATGCTTAAATATTAAATTCCACTTTAGCTGTAGAGGCCTAGAGCCGCAAGCTAGCAGGGGCTGAGCCAAAGCATCCCTAGTCGAAAGTGACGGTTACAAAAGAAAAATTTAGTCATAGGTTTGCTGTGGTGCTGTGAGGAGTTAACGGAGTTAACTTCATTTAATTGAAGTTGACCGTTAAACAATGCAATACCCAGAAGTAATCCACATCATGTTCTATTCATAGAAATGATGGATTTAGTTCCCTATCCAATGCGAGTTTATATTGTGACTTAAACCTTGCAGCTATGCAAATGCAAGGAACTTCACCTCAATTGCCAAGTGTGCATTTGAGCAGCTATATAAGCTCAATCAAGATTGCTTTAATAAAATGTGTTTTCATAAATCTTTCCTCTTATTCCCGCCTTGTCTCTTATTGGTTGCAACTGGTGCAACTAATCAGGTTATTGACGCTTCTTTGTCAAAAGTGTTACAGTGCTGAGATGAAGTTGTTACCATCACATTTTGTCTTGATTTTGGGGGCTTCTAATTTTTAAATTACCCAAGTCTGATTCTGGTGTTGCGGTGAACGCATTCGAACGACCGTTATTCAAAATCTGCAAATCCCTGAATTTCCCTTTAAATAGTTGAACCATGCAAATAAACCTTTATCTCTTGGTTGATTAATTATTACCAATTTTACATATTTGTTGTTCACCACAACAAAATTTTGGAGGTCATTCTTTCACTGAACTTAATTGCTGTTTTTTGTTGTTGCCTGTGTGCCTGTTGTTGTTACAATGTCTGCTTCCGCGCCCCCAAACCTGCCGTCGTCTCCCCTGCTCGGGCTCCTGCCACCTCTGCCCTTGCTGTCCCCCCATTACCCCTTCTGTTGGCGACCCCTTGTCTAAGTTCTTGGTTGCTCAGCAACTTCCCCGCTTTGAAGAGAATGGGTATACAGCTTGGCTGTATACTTTCAAGGATTATGCTGAACAATTCAAGCTCTCTGATGAGGACCGCCTCCATGAAGTCAGCCGTTTCCTCCTGGGTGAAGCCCGTGTTTGGCACCAGGATGTCCAAGTCTCCACCTGGGCTGACTGGAAGGCCCAAGCTGAGCTCTGTTTTGCCAAACATGAACCCAATGCCATTCACCAGTTGGGCCTGTTGAAGATGGTGCACTTCAAATCCTTACGCAAATTTTTGAATACATTCCAAAAAACCACCAACAAGGCTTTGAAGCAACACCTCAAAAACAACAGCTCCTCTGATTGCAAGACCACTGTCAAGAATGTCCATAGTCTCGTCTCCATCCTCGCATTTGTGAACGCACTTACCCACTCCTACTCTGCCATGGTTTAGGCTGCTAAACCCGCTTCTTTGGAGGAAGCAATCACCTTGGTCTGTGACAAGTATGACATTTGGGTAGAACGAGCCACAGATGAACACGCCAAGGAAAATTCTGAATGTAATCCCTTTGCACCAGTTTGCAAGCAAAATAAATCTGAGGAAATTGCCCAAGAGTTTAAGGCCCATCTGGAGGACTTGAACCACTGCTTTGATGCCATGTTCATGGCGCAAGAGCAAGGACGCCAACCCAACCCCCTCCCCCCGCACCTTTCAAAGATATTGTAACCGCCTGTATAACCCCCGTTGCTACAATTGCTCTGAGGTGGGACACATCTCCAAGAACTGCACCACGCCCTGCTCCATCTGTAAGGAGCCCTCCCACTCTAACTTCATCTGTGAGGTTAACCCCATTAATCATGACCACAAACCCCAAGGATTGATGATGGCTGAACAGAAATTTGAAGCGGAGAAACACACTCTCTCGTCCTCCACCACCCCTCAACCTTTGAATAAAAAATCAAATCTTGAGTACATTGTTGACCCTGATGGCCCCAGTTTCCCATTCACTTTGATCCGTAAACGCCAAGTTCGCTCCCGAGGCCCATCCCCAGGTTGCAAACTCACACCCCCACCCATGAAACGTACGGACCGAGAGGACACACAATCCCCATCCACGTTCCTTCCCCACATCCATGATGAACCTGGTGAGGGGTTAGAACACCCCAGCAACCCAGATCCTCTCCGCAAACCCCCTTTCTTGCCCTCGCTGCCCGCACGTAAGTGCGTGACAGAAAATGGAACCTCTGCCATCCTAATAGATTTGTTAGCTTAGAAAATGAGGATGTATTCAAAAATGAAGATCATTACCCATGCTTACCTGATCTCAACAAATACCTTCCGTTTGAGGACGACCCACGTTATAACATTGTCACTGTGGAGTTTGTCCCTGAATCCCCGCGCACCGGCGGTGGGTTTTCTGACTTACCTTCTGAGACGCCCTCCCTAGAGGCGTCCCCTGCAGGCACGGCAGCCTGGGGACACAGGGCCACTGGCCAGGAAGGCAAAGAAGGAGGCCCAGCAGCTTTCAGGAGCCACCATTGCAGCCACCCTGGCCAAATGGGCCCTGCAATGGTGTCCCGGGTGAATTCCCCTGGGTTTGGACCAATCAGGTCCCTTAATACTGTTGAGGTGGACGGGCAGGGCTTATTGGCAGACCCTGCTGATTTGGAAGAGCCAATCAGATCTGCTTGTGGTAACAAATTTAATGCACATTCAGCATTGTACAATGTTGCTGTTGGGAACCAGCCAATCATATTGCGAGCCTGCCAGGATGCCAAGGGACCAGCTGCATTTTCGTACTCTTGCAATTTGAGCCAGACAATCAAATCACACGTCTTTCAGGGTGCCAGAGGGCAGCACACGTCGTATGATCCATGCAATTTAGACCAGCCAATAAAGTCCCCAGGCGCTACATGCAATTCTATGCATATGGCTCCAAGTGAGTCTTCCAATTTAAATGAGCCAATCACACCCGACAATGCTATGGAGAGCAACTCACCCAATGTGTTAATAAATGATTGCAATTTAAATGGACCAATCACACCTGATGATGCTATGGATATCAACTCACCCAATTTGTTGATAAACAATTGCAATTTAGATGAGCCAATCAGACCTTGCGACTCCATGAGAACTGGCGCACCCAATGTATTGTCCAATAATTGTAATTCAGATGGGCCAATCAGATCTGGTGCAGCTGGCGCAAAATTTGCTCATCCTGACCAAGCTGGTTGTCCTACCCCAGGCCATCCAATCAGATCCTGCGTTGCCAAGGAAACCAATGCACCCAATGTATTGCACCATGATTGCAATACAGAGGAGTCAATAAGACCTAACGCTGCCAGTACAAATTATACTCAAAAAAACCGAGTCAATCAATTAGGTATAAAAGGGATCCCAAATGGCCAAACCAGTTTTCATCCGGCTCTTCTGATCCAATGGATACCTTCCACACGCCACCAGAATGATTTGACCCATTCTGGGTGGAAATCAACCAGCCTAAATCAGAGGGTAAGTCCCAGGTAACCTTGGACGCAAAGCGCGCCCCTTCTAAGCCTGGTAAGAAGCATTGCGGCCCCACCCAATCAGATGGACCAAAAGAGGGACCTGGCCTCTCAGCTGTGAAGATCCTGTGCCAGCTGATGATGACCATCTCCCTCAAAGACCTGTGCACTGAAAGCCCCAAGTTCCGCCAGAAGATGCACCAAGCAATATCAGCGCTACGCCCCAGGAAATATGAATCCCTCTTCCTGAAGGGCACAGGCGCCCCGAGGACCACAGGTACTGTAAACAGCATACATACATCTATAATCTTGGACGGTGGCGCTTATAGCAACATCATCTCCAATATGTTCCTGGAATCCCTCCCTCGGGCCGAGGTCACCTCATCTGACGTCAGCTTCATCCTTGCTGATGGGAGCTGCAAGACTGCTCTCGGCAAGGTCATCAGGTTGTGCTTGTGGTTAGGCGGTATCTTTAATGTCATTGAGGCTGCCATCTTTGACCACAACCAGTATACCCTGCTTCTTGGCCGCAAGACAATGAGCGACCTGAGTGTGACCACCTGGTTTGCAGACAATAGCTGGACACTTGAGCACAATAATGAATTGATTGATCTTAAGATAACATTCAACAGTCCTACTGGCCCTTCCTTTCTTTGCGAACCTTTAGCCGCCCAGATCAAAGACAACACCTGGTTGAACAATGTCCAACAAGACCAGCTCCGCGAGGTGATTTCTGTGTATGGCTCACACATTGTCTCAGACTACAACGACCTGCCTGAAGCACCAGGATTCCGCCATGAGATTGATACTGGTAACGCCAAGCCTGTAGCTTCCCGATTCTACCTCCTTCCCCAGTCCAAGGAGGAGTCCGTGCGCACCAAAATCCTCAAACTGTTGAAGCAAGCCATGATCCGCCCCAGCAAGTCTCCATGGGCTTCCCCCATTGTGGTTGTACCCAAGAAGGGCAACAAACTCCGCATGTGTGTCAACTACATCCCGCTGAACAAGGTGATAATTTCTGACCACTATCCCTGCCCCACATCTCCAACATCTTGGCCTCTTTTGGTGGTTCACAGTGGTTCTCAAAAATTGACCTTTTCAGTGGGTTCCACCAGATCCTTGTTGAAGAAGCCAACCAGCTCAAGACTGCCTTTGTCACAAAATGGGGACAGTATGAGTACATCCACATGCCTTTTGGTTTGAAAGGCGCCCCTTGTACATTCCAGCACATTATGAACAGAGTCTTCAAAGGTCTTATTGGTGATTTTGTTACTGTCTATTTAGATGATATAACTATCTACTCCAAGACATTCAACAAGCACCTGCAACACCTGAAGCTATGCCTGGACCGTATCAAGAGCGCCAATCTGAGTGTGAATGCCAAGAAGTCCATCCTGGCTGTTCAGCAACTCAAACTCCTGGGACACATGGTCAACGTCTTTGGAAAACACCCTGATCCTGACAAGTGTGATGCAATCACAAACTGGCCCACACCTACCAACGCCAACCAGGTGTCATCCTTCCTTGGGTTGGTAGGGTAATACCATCAGTTCATCAAAGACTATAGTGATTTGGCTGCCCCCTCTTCAATCTGACACACAAGAAGAAGCCATTCAAGTGGGGGCCCCCTGAAGATGATGCTTTCAAGGCTCTTAAGGCTGCCATTACTTCTGATGCAGTCTTTGATTACCCTGATTTCAATTGTGAATTCCATATTTTTTCAGATGCCTGTACCAATGCAGTGGATGTGGTGCTATGCCAGGAAATAAACAATGTTTTTAGACCCATTGAGTTTATGTCTAAAAAGTTTATACCTGCTGAGTACAACTACACTATATATGACAAAGAGGTCCTGGCGGTAATCAAGGCTCTTGAGAAGTTCCGCTATTATGTGCTTGGCCACCCTCTGGTCATTCATACTGATAACTGGGCTGTCAAGTTCATCACTGATGCATCTCTCCCTTGCAGTTGTCACATGTGCTGGCTCTTGGAACTTATGGAGTATGACTTTGAGATTGTGCATATTTCCGGGAAGCTGAACTCTGTTGCTGATGGCCTGTCCTGCCAGTTCTGTTTGTTGGTTGAAAAATCGACTTATGAACCCCCTCTGGCTCAGTTCAAGGACATGGCCCGGCTACAAACATCACTTGTCACTGAAGCTGATCTACGCAATTTCTTTGTCTACTCAACCAAGTACACTGTGATAGGCAACACATTGTTTAAAAAGACAGATAATGGGCTCTGGGTGATCCCACCCAAGGAGGACAGAGAGAGTATCTTGATGGAAGCACACAATGGCGCTGGACACTTTGGCCGGGATGCTACTCTAGCGCGCCTCAAAGAGACCTACTGGTGGCCAGGGATGTATACAGATACCTATAACCACACCCACAGCTGCATGAACTTCCAACGGTTCAGTAAGAAGATTGTGCATACCAAGCCTGTGGAATCTATTGTAGTCAACAAGATATTTGAACTTTGGGGTATTGACTTTGTTGGGCCCCTAACTCCTTCAAAATCTGGAAAAACTTACATCCTGGTTGCTACCAAGTACCTCTCCCGTTGGCCTGTTGCTCAGGCTTGCAGTAATAACTCAGCCATGACTGCAGCTTCCTTCATCTACAACAGCATTATGACACAGTTTGGCCCCCCAGCTACATTGTTATCTGATCAAGGATCCCACTTCAGAAACTGCATGGTAGCTGATTTGACAAACAAGGTGAACACTGTCCACAAGTTTTCCACTGCATACAACCCTTGTTGTAATGGCCTCACTGAGAGATTCAACCGCACATTGGTAGAAAGCCTAGAGAAGACCACCAAGTTCCAGCCATCTACTTGGGAAGTCATGCTACCCTCAGTCCTCTGGAACTATCATACTAAGGTCCACAACACTATTAAGATGACACCATTTGAAGCCATGTTTGGAACTAAACCCAACCAATCCCGTGTTATCAAGAAGGTGAACCAGCATTGGGACTCAAAAGACTGTGAACAAACCCACCACCAAGCCAAGAAGAACCTATCTGCCATTGCCTCCAAGATCACAGCCCCCCACAGGAGATCAACCATCGCGTACCCAAATTCAAGATCGGTCAGCAAGTCTTAAAATTCAATAGCGCTTTGAACACCACCCGCTCTAAGAAGTTCAAAGTTAAATGGAAAGGCCCATACACCATTTATGCCATTGGACAACATCATAGCTACTTCCTAGAGAACTCTGCAGGATTCCAATACCCCCTCCCTGTCAGTGGCAGCCGCTTGAAGGCATACCAAACTTAGAATGAAGGAGGAAGTGTTGTGGTGAACGCATTCTAACGACCGTTATTTGAAATCTGCAAATCCCCAAATTTCCCTTTAAATAGTTGAACCATGCAAATAAACCTTTATCTCTTGGTTGATTAATTATTACCAATTTTACATATTTGTTGTTCACCACAACACTGGCTTTGAATCAAACTTCAATTCATCTCAATTTTATTGTGGGATGTCACAAACCAAATGTAAGATAAGATATAAATGTGAAATCTACAATAGCCCATCTGCAATTACCATATTAAGGAAGTCTTGAGGGCGACATTTATTTACATCACCTGAGCAGAGGTATAAGTTATTCAATTCCACCAGAATTAACAAAGAGTTGTATTTTTCACTCATCTGATTTTTTTTCAAAGCTACCAATAAAATCCATCAAGTTTTAAAAATTGTGGCTTGTCAACATTTAATAAAGCGTCCAGATTTAATATTTAAATATTTGGGTCATTATTTTTCTTGTTATGCCTAAGCACTGGGCTGATTATTTTATAGCTTAATTACATTATTCATAATCAAATTATTCATAAAGATTAAAATACAGTCAATGTCAAATCTTTAATTGATCTTGGGCTTAGATATTTTTTTTAAAAAATAATTGATCAATTTTAGAATTGAAAATTGAACCTTATAATATTACTGGAAATATCTTAAGTGCTACTACATATTAAAAGCTAAAAATATTTATGATAAGTTGCATGGGAGAGTAATAGCAGCCCCAAAGCTATAAATGCTATTATCCTATCTTTGGCTCATCATAAATATTCTTAGTTTGTTTCAAAAAAGGTTGTTGTTTTTGAAAGACTGATAACTCTATTTAAAATACACCCTCTAGTAAGCTGCCCTACTCCATGAACTTGCCCTAATGAACCACTAGCATCTTCTGATGTTTTTGTTTCTCTGGTATCATCAAATGATTTCAAATGATAAGTTATCTCAGAATAATCTGAGAAACTTTCAAATGTTAAAGATGAAGTATACAACTTCCCATCTTTCATCAAATATGAAAGATTAATGTGCATATTTTTAACTTTGAGCTCTCTCCTTATAGGCCTAACTTTTCTCTCATAAATATAAAAGAATGAATTTTGAGAAATATTTGAGGCTGATAGCGCTGATTTATATAATTCTTTTCTTTTTTCTTCTTGCTCAAAAATATTTTTAATATCATTTATATTCTTAATATAAAGCTGATTTTCTTTCTCTTTTAATGTTTTTGATATTGCACCAAAGTGACCATCAACAATGCTTTTTCCGTGACATCCTACAAATTTATTGTATTTAATAGACCCTTTAATGTATTGTGGCGCCTCTTTAAATAGATAATATAAGAATACATAGGATCTAAAATGGTTTCCATTATCAGTTCATACTTTGATATTATTTATTTTTTTAAACTTATCTGATTTAAGAAGACTTATTAGACATTCACATGAAAACAAAAAATCATGAGACAATATTTGAGATATAAAATCATGGTATTCATACTTAACTTTATTGTTTTCTTTAAATACCAATGTAAACCCCAATAAAGAAATAGGTCTTTTGGAATAAAAACAGTTATTGGTTTCAATTGGACCACCACCAACTTTTAAATTCTCCTTAAAATCTATAACTATAATACATGATTCATTATCTAAATCATTGATATATTTCTTATACTGTAAATTCAGAACCTGAACGTAAAAATGCAGGATTGTCAAATTCTTAGTCCAAATTTTGAATCACTTTTGCGGGATGGCCTTTTTTAATTAAATTGATTTTTGTGAGTATTTATTTGAATATTTGAAAATGCGGGAACTCATAGACACTTTGCAAAGTTCAAGTTGAGCTGCATATTTCCTATGGACGAAATGAATTAACTGGAATCAGATTTGAAGCGTTCAAATCCATCAACCATTTTCATTAAGTTTACTATGTTTTTTGGAATTGCGGGATTGTCAAATCCAAGAACCAAATTTCAAATCACTTTTGAATGCCACTAGTAAACTCAGATATTAATTGCGGGAACTGGAAATTAAATTGAATGTACAGTAAGCACACTAGGAAACACCAACCCAAATCAAGAAGCTCCACCACAACTAAAATCAAATGAAAAATTCAATCTAATTAACCATAATTAGACATAAAAAGGTATTAAACTTTAAAATCATCCAAACCCAGAAAGTATACAATATTATTCACTTCAAATCACGGATATAGAAACTTTGCTACTATTTAAGGCTAAATCAAGAGAAAACAACTACCCACAACTAAACCAATAACTCCAAATAAATACATATTTAATCTAAAATATATTTTTTATTTTATTTTTATGGACCGTCAATCAAATTCCCAACCTGCTCCTGCACCAGCCCGCGGGGTAGCCTGTCCACAAGGGCGTCCCAGAGGGTCCAAGAACAGACCCAGAACCCAACTCAAGGGGAGTCATGCCAATACACAGGCCTCCCAAGGTGTCATTGCCAGCCAACCACCTCCCGCGTCCCAGGCCCAATCAACCAGCTTGAATCCCAGGCAGAAGCCACTCTCAAGGCCTGCCACAAAAGTCTCCTACACCAGGGTCACCGGGAATACTGAGGTTACTTACACCTCCACCGTGTACCCAGTCGTCACCCGGCCCCGCACTCTTGACCCAAGAGTTGCCACTTCCTGCTCTGCGTCTTTGATACCTCCTATGAGCCATTGGCTGCCACTGAAGAGCCATCTGCGCCTGTATTGTATGCCACCATTGACAGCGCCAGCACAACCAAGCGTGATCCCACCTTCTACACAAAGGTCCCCATCCCCTGTGCTGAGCCTGGTAGCCAGGATGCTGTGGTACCTGCCAAGGGCCGGCGTCAGTTGACGGATAGTGAGCGTGAAGCTCTCCTCAACTGCTTAAACGGGGGAACGGCAGTTTGGGATATTGCGTCCCAATTTGGTGTCACGGCCAGGTACATTGCCAAAATCAACACCAAGTATGGCAACACCGGGCAAATTGCCAAATCCACCAAGGCTAAGCGGCAGCCAAAACTCTTGCAGCCCGTACACATTGACACAATTAAGCAATGGGTAGCCAGGGATTGCCACCTGGACACACTTGCTGTCCAATCAATGCTTGCCACAGAGTTTGGGCTTTCTGTTTCTGAAACCCTTGTATACAAAACAATGGTTGATTTGGGCTTCTTGTGGAAGGTGCTCGGAGTTTCTCCATACAATAGGAACAGTGAAAAGACCATTAAGGATTGACATATTTATGCCGAGACATATCTGGCACTAAAGGAGACTGGGAATGTCCAGTTCTTCTACATTGACAAATTGTCGTTTTCCTCCTCACTCAGGTCTAGGCATGGGTGGGTCAAGAAGGGGTCCAAGGACGGCGTAGCCCATTGTGCAGCTGTCTGTTCCCAGACCTATTCAATGGTTGCGCTTCTTGGTTCTCACAGGTTGGACCAGTATCAGATGATTAAAGGCTCCCATAACAGTGGGACCTTTCTCAATTTTCTCCAAGCCGTCAAGGAGTACCTTTGGATAAATTACAGTGGCACAACCAACGTTGTTGTGCTTGATAATGTTGGGCTCCACAAAGTGGATCTGGTTGTGTCTGAGTTCCCTCCAATTGATAAAAATAGCCACTCCTCCAACCACCGCCTTGCAGACTGCCCAATGAGACTCCTCTTCCTCCCCCATATTCCCCATTTCTTAACCCAATTGAGGAGGTCTTTGGGTGGATCAAGAATAAGGTAGGACATGCCATTTCAAAAACGCCATCTCAAAAAATAAAAAACAACAAAATAGTTAAAATTTACATATACTTTTATAATACAGCATCTCAAATTTACGCCATCTTGATTCCGTCACTTTGAGTCAGATTAATTAAATCTTATTTTGCTAACTTTATTTACATATGAAATCACTTAGTCTGGGGCGTGTTTACGCCATCTTGACTTTATGTCATTTCAAATTACACCATCTATCCTAAACTAAAATAAGTTTATACCCGAACTAAAATAAAGCCTGTGGTATAGTGCCAGAAGATGTTCCTATAGTATTAATCTAAGACACTTATAAAAGGAACAACCTAAAAAGATGCCACTATGATAGTCCTTCTAGTGATTGTCATTGCTGGGTAAAAAAACCAGTTTTGTTATATGTCATTTATAACTTTATTATACATGGATACATTGATAAGGGTTTCATCAATAAAATATTTTAATAGTGACTTTAATATAGAAGAGGGTGATTACGCCATTTCACTTTATGTCACTTCAAATTCCACTGAGTTTCACATCACCCAATTGATTCAAGGCGCACAGTGGATAGGGGAAAATAAGGGGAAATTACATATGACGCCAGGCTACGCTATATCAATTCCCCCACTGCAATTCTTGCTTTCCACTTTTCAAAAGTATAGTTTCACGTCTAAAACCACTTAAGCAAAAAATGTAAGAAAACATATGAAAATTTGCAAATATATATTTTTTGGCCTCCTCTAATCAACTGGGTACTTTTTAACCCCAGTTGTATAAGCTAGTTTTTAAGAAATTCAAGTTTTACTCTTTGGCCCAGTTGAGGTAGCTCCACCGTGGATTTGTTAATTTAATATAAAAAATGGTCAAAAACACTATGTTTTTGAGCTTGGCATCTTGATTACATCACTTCAAAAACACCATCTCAAGAGCAAGTTTTCAGTCAAAACTCAAAGTTTTGCCTACTTGCGTTACTAATAAAAAAATTATTTTTTCAAAAAAAACATTGAAATTTTGATAGTATATATTATTTGATCTCCTCTACAATTCTATGTAAAAAAATTGATACTTTTATATTAAAAACATTCTTGTTTTTCTCTTTAAAAACAACCCCCAAATTGCTCATATTTTGATACTAATTCACTTTTAGATGCCTCCCAAGTCCATCAACAAAGCTGCGTCCAAGGCCTCCAAGGCCTCAAAGTCCAAGACCACTCCTCCAAAGACCAAAAAGGCCAAAACTACCCCTAAAAAGCAGCCTGCTAAGGGTAAAGCTCCCCCAAGACCCCTACGCCCTCACCAGAGCCTGAGGAAACAAGCCCAACCCCTCCTCATTCTCTTTTTGTTTACTCCCTGTCAGACCCTCAAGAGAAGTTATTCAACTTTAACCGCCACTCTGACCCCACTTCAGAGCCTGAGGATGAAGAAGAGCAGGAGCCTGAGCCTGGTGCTCCTGCAGATGAGCCAATTGAGCTCTGGGATCTTAATACCATCCATAATGTATGCAACAGAAATGGCTCCTTTGCTGTGCCCTCAACTTACCCTACCAGCTATCCGATTATGACCAAGAAAGGGGGTGCTGGCTTTGTCCACAAGGGCTATAGCTTCAGCTGCAACAACAAGAAGAAGCCCATCTGTCAGCATCACTTCAAATGTGATAACATTGGCTGTCCAGCTAGACTCACCACCTATGGGTTCACTTGTTTTAAAGCCCTGACTATTGGGCATGACTGTGCTGAGCCCTTTGATCCACTGTATCAACTGATCTGCTGGTTTCTTTGCCAGGTCATACCAACCACCAAAGACCAAGCTGCAACTGAGGTCGTAAATGATGCACTTATTAATCTAAAAGATACCCAACTTGCAACTGTTGGTGGTGCCTCAAAACTTCAGAGATATCTCACTGACCAGAGATATGCTCTGAGCACTGAAGGCGTCAGTGCTTCATCAATTGACCAGTTCATTTTAACTGAAGAGCAAAAGCTTTCACGGCACAAAGAGGTATTTCTCCTTCACAATGATGGGCAACATGCCCCAGAGCGGATCATCTGCTTTGCTACCTCACAGGATCTTTGCAACCTTTTAAAATGCAAGACCTGGCTTGCAGATGGTACCTTTTCCACCTGCCCAAAGCTCTTCAGCCAGCTTTGGAATATCCATGGGCAGGTTGGAAATCTGGTTCTTCCCCTTGTCTTCTTTTTTCCTTCCTAACAAGAAGCAATAAACCTATGTCCGGGCTCTAATAATATTAAAGGCCAAGCTTGATGAGATCCTCCCCACCATTGAAGAGGAGCCAAAGGAGACTAGAGGGCGCAAGAAAAAGGCCCAGTCAGAGGAAGCCACCCCCATCAAGAAAAAGCGCAAAATTCTTCCATACCATGAATACCTGGTAGTAGATTTTGAGCAGGCTCAGGCCAATGCTTTTATTAGAGTCTTCAAGAGCTCCCCTCAGGGATGCTACTTTCACTTTCAGCAGGCACTCTGCCATTGCCTTCAAAAGTGCTCTGCACTTCATGAGCTGGTCTACACTGAAGGCACAAAGGAAGAAAAGGACGTGTTCAACTGCTTTGCTGCCCTTGCCCTTGTGGGGAAGGAGGAAACCAATGCCTTCTACGACGCTCTCCTCTGCCATCCCTACATTATTGCCAACCAGACAGCCTTTGCTCCATTCATAGAGTATTTTGAAACTCAATGGGTTGGAGTGTTTCAAGGAGCACGCCACATCAGAAAAGGCAGTGACTCAATCCAGTGGAACTGCTTTAAGCAGGTAAAGGATGGCCTAATCAAGACCACCTCTTCTCTTGAAGGGTGGCATAGTCAATTTGCCACAAAGGTCCGGGTTCAGAAGCCCAAGTTCAACAAAATCATGGTGCATCTCAAAACTCAGCAGGTCATCTCTGCCTGCCTCTTTAAAACAGGCATGAAGACCAAGGATGATCCCCCCAAGCAGACAAAAGCGGTGAAAAAGTATACAGAGATTAGCAAGGTGGTCCTAGCCTACTATCCCAAGGATACCAAGCTTGAACATCTCCAAGCCATCTCTATTGCTCTTTCAACCAATGTATGATCCTTCCTCAATAAACACCACTCTATCTCCTCTCTTTTTCCCTTTACTTTTATCATTATTTTAGTTTTATTTAGTATTTGGTACAATTCTATGCTTATTTTAAAGTATAGTTTGTAGTTAAAATCAATGAAAATAGTTATTTTTGGGATATTTTAACTTTTGGACTTTACACAACCTTGTTGCTACTAATTGACCCCATTTTTTATTGCAGATTTGGAATTATGAGGCTTTTTTAAGCTTAGAAATGTTTTTTTGAATTTTATTTTTTGAGAATTATTTAGGGTTTTTGGGGGGTCCAAAAATCTAAAATTTTAGAACTGTTTTTTCTAAGTTGAAGTGCCGTAAATCAAAATGGCGTTTTTACTAGTAAATTGAGATAGCAAAAATTTGAGATGCTGTATTTTGAGATGGTGTTTTTTGAGATGCCGTTTTTGAAATGGCGTGTCCTACCAAGAATAAGGTGAAACAAGGCCTTCCTCAGGACACTGAGGACCTATTCAATATTCTTGAGGTCAGCCAATTTGCGATGCCACCCAATGTGGTTGCAGCTTTTTACAAGCACTCAGAATCCTTCCTCCCCAAAGCCCTGGCCTCCAAGCCAATCAGATAAATGGCGCCCCGGTTTTATTTGTTTTTATTAGGACTCAAATTATTGTTTATATATAATAATGTGACGTTTGATTGTATTATAGACATTTAAGAATACTAGAAAAGGTAAGTAAAATTAATTATACTAGATAAGAGGGATTTATTTTTATATGATGCACTGAATATTATTGGCTTTTGCGGTAACAAATAAATAAATAATAAAAAAAGATAGAAAAAAATAGTTTATTTAAATAATTGTGAATCATTTTGATACTTTGACTTTTCTAAGCCACAAATTGGACCTTGCATGTCATCATCTGCTCCTTGGTATTTCAGTGCCACTGTAACTACACAACACGGCAACCAATGATTTTTATGTATTATTTTCTAATTTGTACTTAGGACGCAGTTCAAGTATATTGAATATGTTTATCAAATCATATTACAAGGGAAAGGTAATTTGAGTTCTAAACAATCACGTGTTTGGAACATAAGTGGAGCGGGCCGCATGATGTGGATAAATTCAATTCTCCATGTTTATCTTTGTGATAAATGGACCCAACCTTGACAAGATAATAAATAATAAATAAAAACATTTTTAACTTATTTTTAAATATTTGATGTGGTTGCAACTTTAACTATTATCTTGTAATATATTTAGGTATATTAATACTATAATTTAACTACTAAAATTAAAATAAAAAATAAAATTTTAAAATAAAAATATAATTAAAAATCTTAAAAGTTTAATAGTAAAGGTTAAATATTCAAAATGCACCAATTTTTTATTTAATCGTGATTTATTCAATATTAAAATATTCCATATTAAAATATTAAATATTTTTAATAGTAAAATATTTAATATTAAAATATATAATATTAATATTAAATGTTTAATATTAAATATTTTAATATTAAAATTTTAACAGTAAATATTTTAATATTAAATATTTAAAAAAAATAAATAAAAAATAAAAAAAAATTTTCAAGGGAAAATTATTTATTGGGGGAATGCAAATTGCAAGGGGAATGTGTTTATTCCGGGGAATTATACCCCAAAATTAAATTTTCAGCTAATGCATCTAATTGGGACCACATACTCTTCTGTATGTGGTGGATGACTCTGGCGCCAATTGCTAGGGGAGTGGCGCTCAGCACCCCAGTGGTGGCTGAATGTCTTATAAAAGGCAGACGGGTGAGGGAATCAATTAGCAGGTTTTTTTCAGGGGGCACGTAGTACCCGTATAGTGTTGCCAATGCAAATGAATCATAGAGGACGTGCTCAACTGTCCTGTATCCCTGTGGTGTTTTCTGTCTGTTGAGGGCTATGCGACATATGTTGATCTGTATAGGTACATCTAATTTTTTCACGTTGGCTTTCAGTATGCAATGGAGCAGGATTCCCAGGTACACCGCGACGTGGATCCTTTGCAAGGTATATTTCTCTGAGAACATGCACAGTTTTTTGAACGTTTGTATTAACCTATTGATATAGGACGTTTGGTTGAACTTGAAGAGGGTACCAGGGGGCGCCAGACTTGAATCTGCCCCCCAGGCCTCAGCAAACAATATCATTAAAGGTTTAAAACTATTCACGAGGACTGCATCCCTGACTTTATTTGATAGAGCCTTAAAAATTTCATTAAAAATTGCTAATTTCAGATATTCATTGCCTATTTGAAAATTGGTTTTTATCAAACTTTTTTTGTATTTGTTGATATTTGAGAATGGGAACCTTTGAACGCTTTCATATATGTATTCATTGAAGTTCAGTTTCAAATCCCTGTGACTTTCATTCATTTCTTTTATTTTGATTGTTGATCCTAATTTGTAGGCTTCTCTTATCCATGGCAAGCACTCTGCGGGTGGTTGATATTCCCTGATTTGAGCTTCACTATTAAAAAACATATTCATATTCTGCTGAACTATTTTATTTATTTGATTTTTATTTATTTGTTTTATAGGGGCCACCAGTGACTGGTAGCCCCCATAAAACCAACTTGGCGTAAAAGCCGCCACTTCCGCAACCTCATCCCCATTCCTGGTGATGACTAAAAATAAATATAAGTAAAACATAAAAAGACTTACTGATTGTTTCCCCTGTAGCCCCCTCAGCCACAGGCGCCATATCGGCAAACTTCATGAGCGTTGGATGCTCTTCATTAATTTTTGTAGGCTTAATTTTTTCTTATTCTTCTTGCAACTTGTGCTTCCTCCTGATTTTCATTTGGTAAAGCTTATGTATTTCTTGATGCACTTCTGCTTCTTTCTTGTGTTTCATTTTCATCTGTTTCCATTTGGTTGGTTTCCTCTTCATTGGTGTTGATTTCCTTTTGAATTTCTATTCCTTCTATTAGTCTGATCTTCTCATTGTTTTCTTTGCCCCCCTGCCAAAACTCCCACAAATTTTATCCTGTGTTGTTGAACTTTAGACTTGATAAAATAGTTCCCTGTAGATTAAGTAATTTTTTTCTTTCATCTATAACATTTCCCAATTTCTTCAGAGCATCTTCTTTTGGTTAGATCAGTGGCTGGCCCTTGTCCCCTAGCTTTCCTGTCACTATTTCTCTGATGTTTTTCTTGATTTCAACAACCTTTTGCAGGTGAGCTTCTAATTTGTTGATTAAGTTATAGATTGATGACATTTTGTTTGAATTCCATTGAAAAACTGGCTTTTATAGTACTATCTTTGACACACATATATTTTCATCATCATTAATAAACTAAAGACAATGAACGTAAATATTGCATTAAAATATTACAATTAGACGTTAACTCTTGATATTTTGATATTATGTGCATAACTCAATGCATTTTATTCAATAAAATTCATTGTAAACAAGGCCTTTTCATTTTAATTTATTTAAATTGACTGTGTTTATATTAGAGCCATTAACGCTTAGTACAAATATTAATAATTAGTGCATTTTAAAGCCTGTATATTTACCTATTGGTAATAATTCTGTAAACTTTTCAGTTGGATTTTACGAGGTAATAATAATGCAATGTGTTAATAGAATACTGTTTATTGTCATTAATTGGCTGATTTTCTTTGATGCAGCAATTGTGCATTTTCTGATGTTTACACACTAGTATCCAATTGGTTGTTTTCACATCCAATTGCACAGTCAATAGGAAAACAAGCCGCCACCCCAAGACTGGATATGGTTGGGGTGGTGGCTTGTTTTCCTATTGCCTGTGTGATTGGATATGAAGCCAACCAATTGGATACTAGTGTGTAAATATCAAAAAAGGCACAATCACCACATCAAAGAAAATCAGCCAATTAATGACAATAAACAGTATTCTATTAACACATTTTATTATTATTACCTCGCAAAATCTGACTGAAAAGTTTACAGAATTATTACCAATAGGTAAATATACAGGCTGTAAAATGCACTAATTATTAATATTTGTACTAAGTGTTAATGGCTCTCTAATATAAACACAATCCATTTTGATAAATTATAATGAAAAAAGGCCAAGTTTACAGTGTATTTTATTAAACTAAATACATTGAGTTATGCAAATAATATCAAAATATCAATAGTTGACGTCTAATTGCAATATTCTAATGCAATATTTACGTTTATTGTCTTCAATTTATTAATGATGATGATAAAAATATCCTCGGAAATAAGTATATGCTACCACATCAAATGTACAACATTCTTTACACATGGAAACTCATAACAATGTAGAAAATATATTATTAATTATGAACTAAAAGAAAAAATCAATTTTAATAGTAGTCACCTAGAAAAGATTTATTTACTAATCAAAGGATGGGAAGGGGAGGGAATGGGCAGAATGGACATTGCCTTCATCTGCGCCTATGAAAGGGACCACATCAGAGATAGTGGTAAGGGAATAGGTGGTTGCTTGGGAGTCAGGGTTGGAAGGCAGGTGGCTTGATCTTGATGGGGGGGTTGGTGAGGCAGGGTTTGTTGACTGGGAAGGGGCAGCAAGAGCGGTTTGCTTTAATTGCTCAAATTCATCTTCCGTCACATATGTGGGCTTGACAAAACGGATGGAGTGGTGTGGGGGAGGCAGGGGTCCTTTCTGGACTTATCACTATCACTTGCATAGAAGATGATGAGATCAAATAAGTCCTGGACGGACGCAGAAGGGAAAAGCTCATAAACCATATCAATTTGAGTGCATAGTTCATTGTAGGTGGCAGGCTTTAAGCGCCTGAGAGCAGAACCAAAATTGTAAAGACATACATCTGCAAGATGCATGCCGGCATAGTTGATGGGGTAGGACCAACAGGTATGCCCCACAGCCCTGATTTCTTGGGTAGCTCATTCCCGCTGCTCTATCTCCGCACTCAGTATAACTGTGTGCACGGCGTTTTGGGCGGCCCACTCCTCCAGCATGTCCTTGAGCTCCGTCTGGTAGGCATACCCATCTGCGGTGTTTGATATTGCCAGTAATAATTGACGCCCAATGGGGAAACTGCCAATAAAACGCTGACAAACCAATACAAGATTGGGCCGCGCTTGTACATGTCAGATTGGATGTGCTTCTCTCCAAAGTCTTGGATACTGGCCAAGATCTTAGCATACAACAGGAATATTACGTCATTACGGGCCCTCATTGCCCTTCCTTTGATAAAATTAACAATTTTTGAATTGTAGGGGTTAGTATCCACCAAAATGGGGCCACTGAGAACTTGATTGAACAAGATTCTAGCAGCAACCACAACTCTGTGCATCCATGAATTCACTGTTCTTTTGTTGGTGAAGATGACAAGGAGTCCCAACTGGAGACATACCTGGATCAGGGGCATCCTCGGGTCACGTTCCATAATAGCCATCATGAGAGGGTGGGATTTTTCACCTTCAGTTGAGGTACAAGCACCAGTTGGGGTCTTCTTGGCGGGGGGCACAGTTGGCGTGGGCTCGCAGGGTTGCAGCCACAGCAGACTTTGCAAAACCCATTGCAGCTGCAATTTCCCTGAGGGACATAAGCTTCCCTTGCTTTTCAACCATTTCAAGAACAATGTCCAGAGTGATCAATTTTCTTCTGTGTCTTGCAGGCTGATTGGCTGGGGGAGGAACATGTCCATCTTGGGAACTGGTTGATGCCATCTGATTGGCTGTTTTGGGGTTCTGGGCTCTCTGGGTGACCCCATGGCTCAAATGGCTGGTTCTGGATGCTGTCACTGATAAGGGATTTTGGTTAGCAGCTGCCTGTACATGATGGGCAAACAGGGCCATGCTTGAGGACGCAGGAGAAAGAACACACTCCTGGGTAGTGCTTGCAGAGGGGCCTGCGGGTTGGGAGTGGCCATAGACAGAGGCTTCACCGTTAAGAGACCCAGCGTAGCCCTGCATGATTTTGTCAAGGCCAGGGAACAGCTTGTTGACTTGGTTGGTGTTGGAAGAAGACATAATAAAAATTTATTAAAATTTTAAACTCAAGAAGAGGAATGTATATTTTAGTCAATTTTATTGTTAAATATGTCAATTTTGTGAATATTACGCTCTAAATTTTGGCCGTCCTAAAATGGAATAGGGTGAATTTTTAGAATGCCTGTGCTTCCTAAAAGAATCAGCACAAATCCACTCTAGATCCTTTAACATCCTTTTTGAGACACCCATAAATTATATTTATTTCAAATTCATTGCAATTTTGATTTGAAACTTGGTTCTTGGATTTGACAATCCCGCAATTTCAGATTTGTTAATTTTCACATGATGTCTATGATTTGTTTGAAATACAGGAAATCACAAATTGTACATTAGAATCCTGCATTCCTGATTCATGTATCCCGCATTTGTTTGCTGAGTTTTGTCTTTTGTTAGTTGAGTTATCTGCTCAAGAGATTTGAAATTTGCCAATTTAAATAAACCAAAAAAAATCAAAATAAATGGTTGATTTTATTAAATATTTTATTTTTCACTCAGCTGAGTTGCCTGCAAAAGTGATTCAAAATTTGGACCAAGGATTTGACAATCTCACATTTTTACGTTCAGGTTCTGAATTTACAGTATTCCCTATTTTGATGAGCATAAAAGTCTTGGTGCTGATTAATAGATTTTAAGTCACTGTTTATAGATTCTGGCAATAATAAGTTTTTACTTGCACATTCTTCTTTTCTTTTTTCTAGGGATGATTTTAAGTTACAAATATTACACATCTCAGTTTGTTTTTTACTCTTGACTATATTTTTTAGTATTAATTTATAATAAGTTGAAAGTGATATTGAAATTTCATTTTTTATTTTCATATTTTAATATATTTATTTTTTGTTTTTAATAGAGAATATTTTATTTCAGTTGAATATTCATTCATTTCTTTTTCAATGTCTTTATAAAATTTTTCTGGTGCTTTTTTTGTAAACTGGCTTGTTTCAAAAGAATTTTTCAGTGGGTTTTTAATTATTTTTTTGATTATTTCTTTTTTTACTGAATAGTTTTTATTTTTTTGGCTTTTTTTATTTAAGCTTACTTTTTTATTTTTATTTATTTTTCTTGAGTATTCAAACTCACTTTTGGTTATATTAAATCCCATATCAGTAAGATTTTAAAAAGAGTAACTGGAAGTAACCAGAGATCTCAAGGCTGGGAGATGCTTTTGGGGAGCAGATTTCAGAAGATCCTTTAAGCCATCAATTATCCCATTTAGTTTTTGATTTTGAATTAAAGGAATGAATTCTGTTTTTCAAAACGCAGTTTGAGTGAGGAAGTGATTGATGAAGAAATTAAGATTGCCTTCAGAAACCAAGAGAAATGCTTTCTTTAGCATAGCAATTCTTTCTCTTTTTGTTAATGCTCCCAGTGAGAAAAATGGCTTCATGGCAGAAGTAAAGTTAACAGATTCCATAATATTGGATTTGTGATTGCTGATAAAGAGATGCTTTATAGAAATGCCTTGCAAAAGAGTGCTGGTTGCAGGAATTATATTTTTTTGTGAAGATGGTTTGAAGTAAACCTTAGGTAGTGCTTTAGCTCTTATATACCAAGCCTTATGACACCATTCTAGAAATGATGTGACAGCTTTATTTAAAATTTCAACTTGAATTTAGATTTCTAGAATGAATGAAATCCCAGTTTTCATGCACAAGTGATATATGTGTATCAGCTAAGTGTCAGGGAACCAACCCTGACTGGCCGGCTTGCTAGCGTCTGGGAACTGGCGGGTTGCGGACTAGGTGGGCAGGGCCCACCAAAGGATTGGTGCTAACTTAATGAGGTAGGACATTGACTTGCCCAACCACGGCCACAGAACGGCGGCAGGAACAATAGTATCTATTACTCCTGTGAGAGTTATATATACACTTCCAAAAAGCTTGTTGGTATGGTCCAGAGGGAGTTTGGTGGTGGAGGCAGGCATTGGCTTGGGGGTGACAGGTTGCTCCATGTCTATTTGGTAGGCAGGGAGGAAGTTGTATTTATCTCTGAACAGACCGGGTTTGGTAATGTACCAAGGGCCTTCTCCATTGTATCTGGTTCTCTCACTGATTCCAGCCAAGGGATCCCAGGCTAGTATGTTGTTGGTATAGTCTCTGTACTCAGGCTTTAGGGGATACTCCGTGAAGTAGACGGGACCAAAGGAGACACCTGGCAGGCGGTACGTAGCTGGCGGGTTGGCAGGTGGACCGGATGATCTTCAAGTGAACTGGCAGATTACAAGGATAAAATACGGCAAGAATTGGGGAAACCAATATCTCATAACCTTTATTTAAAAATGATGAAGGGGTCTTGGCCTGGCAGGTATTTATCCCTGACTGCCAGGCTTCACTTCTTGGTTGGGTTTTCTGGACTCAGGCGGGTTGGCATCGGGTGTCTCAGATGGCAGTGTGGCGCTTGGCACTGGCGGTCTGCCACTGGCCGCTTTGGGGTGAGAAGACTTCAAATCCTTCTGTTTATTAATTTGAATGTTGGGTGCCTCTTTGGGTTCAGTGCCTTCCTTGGGACTTTGGGAGAGTTCAGAATAATTCCCAGGGGGAGATTTGTCTATTTCACTGGGCAAACCGCTGGTGTCAGGCGTTGGCACCTCAGGGAAATTCTCGGCATCTTGCACTGGCGGTTTGCTTGCAGAATCCTGCAGGACAGCTAAGGGTTTGGGTCCTGCCAGGCTGGTAGCAACTATGAGCCTGGCGGTCTGCAAAGGGTTTTGTCCAGGGTTTGACTCTGGTTCCGTATTTTGAGATTTAGGAGCATCCAAATTGTCATTCCTGACACTAAGCCTCAAATCACATCATATCCTCTTTGTAATCTATGTAAATCAATTAAAATGGTGTATTAAAATAAGTATAACTGTTCCACATATTTTTAAAATGATAAAATATTAAAGAATTGTATTTAAAAAATGCTTAAGTTGAGGTTTGCAGTTCACTTGAACCTCAAAATTCATCTAAACTGTGAGAGAGGGGGGCTAAACTAACTAAGTTTGGCTCCCATCTGGGCAAAATAAGCCACCAGGATGCCACCCAGTGGAGAACTGGGACAGCCGCTCAAAGGGGGTACCACAGGGAGGACACAGAGGACATATTAGGCAAGTATGCATTCAGAGCCATCAGCACCAAACCAGTGAGCAACCAGGGTGTAAATTCACTGCCCCCTTTGGCTTTGGATAGGACTGTATTTCCTCGTCACACAAAAAGGACTGCACAAAGTCCAGCAAAACCACTAAATTCACTCAATGATTTAGCTCACACAGTGGATGAAAGATTTGTGTTGGCATACCCTCACAGGACCCCCGGCTCTAATTGCTCTGGCTTGAGAAGAAACACTAGTTAATTTGGACTATTTATTGGCTTGGTATTGCCTGCTTTTAAAGATAATTAGGAACGCCCAATCAAATGGGGCCACATCAACAACTACCAAGTCAACTAGATCTGAAATGCTTGCATTGCCTTCCAGTCAATCAGGGGGAGTTGCAGAAATTACATTGAAACCCTCCAGTCCCCCTGACCCTGGCCAGCAAAAATTCTCCCATGTCCAATCAGATGCTACATTGGAGGCCATGTGACCAATATCTGTCAAACCCATCCCTTTTAACAAGGCCAGGGGTCTTTGAGTCCCCTGCTTGTCAATTTTCAATTTATTAAAGTTTAGAGTTTTTGACACACTTAATTTTAAGTTTTATTGTTGGCTGGGCTTCTGTTTAAGTTCCCCATCATCTAGAATTTTAAAGTGTTAGTCTTTGCTTTGCCTCTTACCTTTAAACCCCCCGTTTCAAACTCAGTCCCTCTTCTGGGACCCTTCAAACTGACCCCAGCGTATAGCGGTTTTGGCTTTGCTTTTGCTTTAAATATTTAAGCTTGAACCTAAGTTTTTAGTAGAAATCAATATAAAAATCTACTTTGTTTTTGGTTTTTGCTTTAAATACTTTGATTTTGAACCCGCTTTTGTCCCTGATTGTTTAAAGGCACCCGAGCGCACTGCCAAGCTCTCCAATCCAACTTTGCTGCTTCTCTTGTCTTCTTGCTCATGGCTGCCTTGGTTGGTCCCCCATTTAATACTTGCAACCATAAAAATTCCACCATTCCTTCCCAAATTTTGTGGAGATTGTGAATATAATACTCCCAGTCATGAAATTTGTTGCATTTTTCTTTGGCTCCATTCTTGCTCCTTCTGTGGTCTATCTCACCAAACCTGTGGTATAAAATCTCCTCTTCTGTGAAGCTTGCAAGCGAGGCCCCCTCTAGCCTCCTGAGTTTGCCTGGTAGTCTCCTTCATTCTGGGGAGGCCGTGGTGAAAAGCCTGACCTGTGATGATCTGGACCTGGATGATGATGACTATGCTTCTCCTGCTTCTGTGGGCAAGAAGGCACCAACTTCTGCCCCACCTGTCTTAGAAAAGAGTAACCCAGTACCTTTGCGCTCTTCTGTGATGCCCCCTTCTGCCCCAACCTGTACCCCCTGGTTGATCACCTGTTTGGTGCTGATGGCACTGAATGCCTATTTCCCTCAGTTGTCCCCTGTGTCCTCCCTGTGGTCACCTCTTTGAGCGGCTGTTCCAGTTCTCCACTGGACAGCATCCTGGTGGTTTGTTTTGCCAGGATGGGAGCCAAACTTAGTTAGTTTAGCCCCCCTCTCTCACACAGGGTGTAAATGAGGGGACAGGAGGAGGCATAACAGGAGCATGAAGGGGCACCGAGGTGCTCCTCCCCAGGGCAGGAGGTGGGAACACCAAAGTTTCCTCACTCACAAGAGCATGTGAGGTGTAGTCAATGGTGTCTAAATCCAAGTTGTCACAGGTCAGACTCTTTACCACAGCCTCATCCAAGGACAGGAAACTACTGGAGAGGTCCAAGAGACTGGAAGGGCTGTCACCCACAAGCTGAGCAGAGGAGGAGATTTTAGACCATAGGTCTGGAGATGTTGACCATAATATCAGTAGAAACAGCACCACAGAAAACACCACAAATTTCAGGACAGGGAGTAACATAATAACAATCCTCACAAAATTTGGGTGAGATTTGTAAAATTTTAAATCCTGAAAACAATAAAATTTGGGCCAAGCAAGGTACTCACAAGAGATGGCCAGCAAGGGAAAACAGAACGGGCTTGGGAGCTTGGAGGTGGATGTGGGTGGCTTTGGTGGGGGGTTAAACAAAAAGCAGGTTCAAAACCAAAGATATTAAAGGTAAATATCAAATAAAAGTAGGTTTTATATTGAATTTAACTAAAGTTTTTGGTTTCAAGTGTAGATTTAGAAGACAAAAGCAAAAACAACAACAACTATACATCCAAGTCTGTTCAAAAGAGTCCAGAAGAGACGCTGGGTTCAAGGTGGGTTGGCACAAGGTAAGTTTGCTTAAAACAACTAACACTTTAATCTCTAGATGACAGAAACTCCAAACAGGGTTTCCACTCAAAAAATAAAACTAAAATTTGTGTGAAAGCTCTAAACTTTATTGGTAATAAAAATTGACAAGCAGGGGACCCAAAGTCCCCTGGAATTGTTAAAAGGGAATGGGTTGTTAGGGGGAGATCACCTGACTGACTTGGCTTGCATTTGGTTGGATGGACAATAAAATTTGCTGACTTGAGTCAGGGGAGTTGGAGGGTTTTGAATTAATTTCCAAACCAACCTCTGATTAGCTAGAATTGCCTTCAGAGTCTTGTTGATCAATTGCTTTTAGTGACACTGATGTGGGGCACTTTGATTGGGCAATCCTAATGCTTTTTAACAACGGTTGACACCAGGCTAACAAATAATCTAAATTAATTAGGGTTTCTTCCATGGGGCAGAGGAGGGTGGAGGCTCCACAAGGTATGCAACCACAAATCTCTCATCAACTGTGTGGGCTAAGTCCTCAAGAGAAATGAGAGGTTTAGCTGGTTTTTGAGGGGGTTTCTTAGTACAACAGGGAAAGACTGTCCTATTCAAGGCCAAAGGGGGCAGTGAATTGTCAAAACCGCAGGCTCAACCCACCAGCAAGGTTCCAACCAAGCGGGTTTGTGACCCGCAATCCAATTACCCGGTCACCCAAAGCCAGACTAGGAAGTCAACTAGGATTACCAAATCAATCAACATGAACAAATGATGATCCCTCACAGTGGATACCATTATTTGGCGCTTGACTCATTAGCAGGATCAATTCACCCCCTCTTCCATCCAGCTGTGTGATCACCAATCATGTTCCTGCTATCTACTGATTCACAATAGCTATATAATCACTATCTCACAATAAAGATTATTATCTATCTTCTAAATATTTTCCCCTTGTAACTCAGCTAAAACAGCACAGTTATAACATTGGTAGCACAGGTAGGCTCTCCATCCTACCTTATCTTGAAAAATTCCGCCTGTTGCCCGCACACGCCGCGGCCAACAAATCCTTGACAGAATTATGTCTGGCCTCCCACCTGACTGGACGCTGTATACTCCTGGTACCAAGATACCTGATGGTTTTGTTCTCTACCAAAACACGGTGATCCTGCTACCTGCCTTCAATGCCCTGTCCACCCTAGGGTTCTTTCAGGCACCCTCATCAATGCCACAACCAGCTGACAAGACCACCATGCCTGCCTATGTTGCACAAAGGCTTTGTAGCACCGCCTTGGAGCCCTTTGTGGGGGCCAACAACAACAATGCTGCCGCATGGATCCAGTCTGCCCAAAGCAAGTTGGCTCAGATGGAGTGCCCACAGCGGTTTTGGATTGCGGAGATTTCCATTTGTCTGACCCATGACGCTGGCACCTGGTGTGACAAGTGGCACAAAGAGCACACGGACAATAACTGGGACACCTTCAAACAGGACTTCTTGGCAAGGTTTGTGCTCAAGGATACAGTGCTCATGATCATACGCCAAGTAAAGAACCTGACTCAGACAGGCATTGTGAAGTAACTCACCTGCGCCTACAAGGAACTCTGTCTCTGTGCCCCATTCAACATGGCCTTTGACACCCCAGCAACACACCTCATGTACTATGACGCTCTCAAGTTGCACGTGATGAGACATGTGAACCTGGACCAAGTTACCAACCTGCAAAGCCTGTACCGTGAAGCAAAAAAAGTGGAGAAAACCTCCAACGCTCTGCACAAGACACAGACTGGGAAACAAGAGAGACCTAAGGACTCACATTCAAGTGGGCGCTCCTTGCAACCACCTCCTGGAGGTAACAGCAACAACAACAACCACAAACCCACGGGCTCAAATGGGAATGGGAATGGAAATAACAGCCAATCAAATCGCACCCATTTCTGTGTCACCATCACCCAAGGCAACCAAGATGAGGGAAAAGCCTGAGGAGAGCACTAAGCAAGCCAAGCTCTCCCCACGCAACTCCTGACTCGCACAACAATGAATACCAACCTGAGGATGTGGACCAATGTCCAATGATCCAAGTTCCCTCAGAAGACCCGTTACTGTACACCATTGCCAGACATCCCAATAAATTGATGTCTTACCCTTTCTGCTTTTGCAGTTACACAGGCTCAGCACTATTGGACTTGGGCGCAAATTGAACTTTATTCAACAGCAGCTTTATGAACAAATTCAAGCTGGCCACTAATCCTTTGCAGATTAAAAACGTGGTCCTGGCTGATGAACATCACATTGCCGTGACAAAGGAAACTTCCCCCTTCTCTGTCATGCTCAAGAACCTCCACTCCACCATCCAAGGTCCTGTCATTGACTTCCCTAAGTTTGACATTGTACTGGGACTAGACTGGTTACAGAGAAACAACCCTCACGTGGACTGGGCAACCTCAGTACTGACTATCAAGCGCAAAGGTGTCAACCACCAAATCTACCCAGACTCTGTAGACCAACTCCTACAAGACCACGTCTTTGTACGCATCACAGAGACTTTGGATGAGAAGGAAAACCTGAAAGCTATTGACTGGGACTCCTGTCAGTATGAAATCATACACTTCAAGGATCACCAGGACACCTCCACGCCGCAAGATTGCGACATTGTGGCCTGTCACCCAGAAATCTTCAAGGAAGCGTTACCTGGGCTACCCCCTGAGAAACACATCCAACACTCTATCCAACTCAAGGGGGCTGTACCCAAGGCACACCCCATTTACAGGCTGACCCCAAACAAGGACAACACCCTGTGCGCCTATCTCAAGGAAGCACTGGAAAAAGGACTTATCTGCCCCTCACAGTCTCCCTTTGGGGCCGCCGTATTCTTTGTGGCCAAAAAGGACAGTACCTTACACCTGGTCACAGACTACCGCGCCTTGAACAAAGTCACCATCAAGAATTGTTACCCCTTACCACTAATTGACAATCTCTTTGACACCTTGGGAGGAGCCTCTGTCTTCTCCAAGATTGATCTAACCACAGGCTACAACCAGATCCGCATCAAGGAGGAAGACATCCCCAAGACAGCCTTTCACACTAAGTACGGCTCCTAAAAATGTGTGGTACTCAACTTTGGCATGACCAATGCCCTGTCCACCTTTGTAACCTTCATGAACAAAGTGTTTGAGCCACACATAGGCAAACACGCCCTTGTGTACCTGGACAATATCATTGTCTACAGCCCCTCGGTGGAACAGCATCACAAGGACCTGGAGGAAGTCTTTGCAACCCTGGCACAACACAAACTGCTGGCCAAGCCCTCTAAATGCCAGTTCTTCCAAGAGCAACTACCCTTCTTGGGACACATAGTCTCAAAGGACGGTATCAAACCCAACAGTCAGAAGATACAAGCCATCTGCAAAATGCCACCTCCCAAGGACAAGTCAGAACTACACACTTTCTTGGGAATGGTGGCCTATGTACAACGCTTCATACCCGACTGCGGCGTCTTGACCGCCCCCTTGTCTGCCATAACCAGGCGCCAAGTCCAAGTTTGTATGGACCCCCCAATGTGACCTCTGTTTCAGACGTCTCAAGGAAAAGCTCACAACAGCGCCCATCCTACAATACCCCAAACAAGACGGAGAATATCAGATGGAAACCAACGCTTCAGATGCATCCATTGGGGGAGTACTGCAAATTAAGAATAGTGATGGTGATTTCCTGCCCATAGCCTACAAGTTGCGCAAGCTGACAGATGGCAAGTGTCAATACCCTATCCACAACAAAGAACTACTAGCCATTGTACACTGCCTAGTTAAATGGCGCTGTTACCTGGAACGGCAGGAAGAATTCACAGCACTAACCAATCATAAGTTGCTCATCTATTTCAAGACACAGGCAAACCTGTCACGCCGCCAAGCGCGGTGGATGGAAATCCTAGAAAGGTTTAACATGCTCATCCAATATAAGCCCGGGGCCAAGCTCGCCATGGCAGACGCCCTGTCCCGCCTGTATGTCCGCGCTTCTAGGGGAGAGAATGGGCTTGACCCAGACTGGCCTCTCCTAGTGCTCCGTACAAAAGACAAAGGGTTCCCCACAGGCACAACCAATATCACCAAAGAAACAGTCATCAAGAATGAGCACCTCTTTGCTGACGTATACGGGACTCTTCACAGAAAGATGTCGGATGGCACAACCATTCCCTACATTCCCACACATCAACAAGTCAATACCATTCTTTTCTACCACAGAGATCTTGGACACACTAAGAGCCAAAATCTATATGAATTCCTAAAACATAAAGCCTGGTGGCCAACCTTATACCGCAATGTCCAGGAAGTGCTAGAACAGTGCAAGGTCTGCAAAAAGTTTGCCAAAAGCAAAACCCCGCCTAAGTCTGTACTCCCCATCCAAACCCAACTGCTGTTCAAAGTATGGGCTCTGGACATTGTGGGCCCTATGCCAGGAAAGCACAACAACAAAAAATACATCATCACAGCCATCAATTTTGCAACAAGGTGGCCAGTAGCCCAAGCAGTGAAAACACACACCGGTAAAAACGTCTGACAATTCATTGGCAAAGAAATAATCAGCAGGTTTGGAAAGCCAGAACTCCTGATAACCAATGGGGGCAAAGAATTGACCTCCAAAAACACCAACATGTACCTTGCCAAAAATGGGGTCAAACACACCGTCACAAAACCATACCATCCACAGGCCAATGGACGCGTAGAGCGACTTAATGGTAGCCTTGTGCAAGCCCTAGCCAAACTCACCGCCGGGAGACCTGAAGACTGGTATAAGCAGCTACCAACTGCATTACTTGTGTTCCATACCCAAGTGAACAGATCCACCAGGAAAAGCCCGTTTGAACTGGTATACAGCACATAGCCTAATATCATTCAAGCATTGACAGGACCCAAACTGGAAATTCCAAGTCAAGTCCCCCCTTGCTCTGATCCTCAAGTAATAGAGGCAAACAGCAAACAAGCAGCCAAAGAAAAGGAACACTTACAAAAGACCTTTGTACCCATCTGCCAGAGACATGAAGTCAGGGACAAAGTCTGGGTCATGAATGTTGACAAAAGCAAACTACAACCCAAAAAATTAGGGCCAGTGATTATCCTAAAGGTACACGGCAATAACACTTACCTCGTGCAAGGGCTCGGGAAACGCAAGCAAGACAAGACATTACACCACAACCGCCTACAACCTTGCAAAGCAAGACAGAAACAACAAGAAACTGCCCTGCCTGCCACCAAACAACAACTGGTTCAATATGGCGCCCGGGCTCCTGACAACCTCCCTGACAACCTGCCTCCTGAGAAGGCCGACTTTCAGCCAGGGGGTGTCAAAACTGCAAGCTCAACCCGCCAGCAAGGTTCCAAACAAGCAGGTTTGTGACCTGCAATCCAATTACCCGGTCACCCAAAGCCAGACTAGGAAGTCAACTTGGATTACCAAATCAATCAACATGAACAAATGATGATCCCTCATGGTGGATACCTCAATTTGGCGCTTGACTCATTAGCAGGATCAAGTCACCCCCTCTTCCATCCAGCCGTGTGATCACCAATCATGTTCCTGCTATCCACTAATTCACAATAGCTATATAATCACTATCTCACAATAAAGATTATTATCTATCTTCTAAATATTTTCCCCTTGTAACTCTGCTAAAACAGCACAGTTATAACAGAATTTACATTATAATTTCCTTTTTCCTGGGGTCAGAAGCCTCCCTGGGGAAGGGTGGCCATCAAGAAGTTCTTGTGAGTTTGGGAATCTTGAGTGCCAGGAGTGACTTGGGAGGGCCAAGTGCCGTGGGATTATTCCTGTGCAATTCTTGTACCAGATCCCAACAATTTCCGCTGTCTGAAGGGCTTACCCAACTATTGTCATAAGAGGAATATCCTTTCCAGGATACACAATAATGGAGGGACTTTTGGATCCTGCACAAGGCTACTATGGCTACTACCTCATACTTGGGAGAGCCATCCACCAAGGTGGGATCAGGAGTGCTGGGAAGGTCCCCCTCAAAAGGGGACAGGCGGCAGGCATTGAAGGTACTGTGAATCCAATAGGAGGGGGGAGATCCAACACAAATGCACCATTGCCCTTATCCTCCAAGACCTTGAAGGGGCCCAATCTCTTTGGAGAAAACTTGTTTTAAGAACCCTTCATTCAGATATTGGTGGCATCCAACATCACAAGCGAGCCCACTGGATAGTAGGGAGCAGGCCACCTATTCTTATCCGCCGCTTTCTTGTACACCTCAATGAACTTGGTTAGGGTGCTTTGGACTTTGAGGTGGATGGCCTTGAGGTGAGCCGCCATGTCTGCAGCAGCTGGTACACTTGCCTGGAGTGAGGGACCTATCACAAATGCTGGAGAAAAACCTAGGATAGCCTGGAATGGAGACACCCTGTGGAGGCATGTACAGTGTTTGTGGTGATCCACATGTGTGCTGTTTTGCAGGTGAGGGTTGATTTGGTTTCAAATAAAGACAATATGCTGAAGAGTGACAATGTGTGGTTAGCTGGTGATGCTGTAAACTAGTAGTTAACATAGGGCTGCTAGGGGTAAGTAGGGTGAGCCTATTAGGTAACATGGTCTACTAGGGTAAGTAAAGCCTGCCTGGTAGGTAACATAAGACTACCAGGGGCAGATGTTGCCCCCACCCAGAAGAAGATATTGGCTGCTTTGGGCTATAGTGCTTCACCTAGCAGGGAACCGCGGCTGCGGGAGGGTGAAGACTGAAATAGCAAGCAGGGAACTTTTTCTGTCTGGGGGGAGTAGGTTTTGGACCCCTGGCGGGTAACGCAGGCTGCCAGGGAGGGGAAGATCTCTGAGGGCTCTACATACCCTAATACGCTTACAGGAGGTCTGTGAGCAAGCACCCTACCTAACAGACTGGTAGGGTGTCCTTGTTTATGCCCTTATGGGAGCTTTGGGGAAACCCAAGGTGAGCATTGGAGGATGTAGATTTGCTCAGAGGTGCCACCAAGGCGGCTTGCTTGGGGAAGCAAGCTGCAGAACTTGGTGTGATCAGGCCACTGGGAAGTAGAGCTGATTACTCTGCAACTGAAAGCTCAGACTTAATCACCTGGGTGAGTAGAGACAACACATAGACATTGATCTATGGTTGAATGGCATAAGTGGACTGCCACTTGCAAGGGCCCAGTCAAACACCAGTTCAATGTAGACTCATGCCTGGGTCTACAAGTTCTGGTAATAAGGGCTGAGATAAAGAACCAAGGTGGTTCACAGAATTAACAGAGAAAGCTATCAAGAGGGACTGTTTGGTCACAGTGAAGGCTAGTTGATGGACTGTTAATTCATATTGAATTGTAGGAACCAATATGGTTCAGTGTGTAGAAGGAACAAAGAAGGTTCCTAGTGAGGATTTGTTGAGGAACTGGTTGAGGATAAGTTGAAGGACAAGAAGATTATGATGCAGGACTAGCTGATTATAGAGCAGGATGGCCAAAGGACCAGAAGTTGGTGCTGAAGAACTGAGGAGCTGAGAGGATGAACTAGCTGGACTGGATGCAGAGGCTGGCTGAGCTGGTTTTAGTGACTTTTTGAGAAGAAATTCAGATAGAAAGAAGCAGTTAAAGAATAATTAAATACTGCCTGATTATGATTAAAAAAGGATTAAAAATCATATAATTAAAAAGATATAGAAGGAAAAATAACATATAGTTTGTTAGAACTGTATGTTATTTTAAAAAGAAGGAGTGAGGAGGAAATAGGCTAGAAAGAAGCTGGAAGAAGAACAGAGAAACTGTAAGGGCAAAAAGCAAATTTTGCCAAGAAAAACTAGGAAAGACAAAAGGACAAGCAGCAGGCAGGTTCAAAGTCTCAAAATGTTGAGAGAAACACAGAGAAACGTTGAAAAATCAAAGGGTCAAAATTTTGCCTAAGTAAAACATATGTGGAAGCGCTCAAGATTTGCCGGGGAAACATGACGGGAATTACAGCAAAACCGTTTGAAACGCTGAGCAGTTGTTTACCCAGAGCAAGACAGCCTCAGGTTTGAACCAGGGTCAAGGACGGGTCATCCAGGGAAACCTTTTTGTGAAACCGTTGAATTGAGGTGTATGATTGGCTGAAAGCCAAAGTTTATTTGGACAGTGTTTTGAGGGCTTTTACTTAAGAGTTAAAGCTAAAAAATGAGGATCAGAATCAGAAAATCAGGGCTTTTATTGGCTGAAGTAAGTTTAAAGGTTTAATATATTATAGAAAAAGAAAAACAGGATAGTTTAAGCTTTGAAGAACCACAGTTCTAAGAGAGGTTTTTGGTCTGAAACAAGGGGCTATAAAAGAGAGAGCTATCTGAGACTCTTTAGGGACTGGATTAAGTGGATTACAAAGGCCACAGAAGCTACAGAAGGAGCCAAAGACCAAGAATAGGAAGCCAGAGCTGGAACAGACCGCAGGAGCCCAGGATTAGAACACAGGAGCCCACAACTAAAGTGCAGGAGCCAAAGACCAAGGAGCAGGAGCAAAAGACCAAGTACAAGGAGTCCAAGAGATTGTTGAAGGACTCCAAGTATTGGCACAAACTCCTTATTATTCCCTATCCCAAGGCCATATATCAGAAGCTTTCTAAGGGGATCTTCCTTCTAACTGTGAATAAAGCGCCTATTATGACCCCTATCCAAATTTCCCATGGAAAGAGAGAATATAAGTTCTATGAGTCAATTACCCCATATTTTCTATCCTAGCCCAGGGGACAAGGAATCTTATTGCCTAGGGTGGAGGAAGTTTGCCTCTAGTAAATCTGCCCAGGAGGAGTGGGAGAAGGTGACAAGGCATTTGAAAATGACAAATAGAAGAAGAGAGTTCATTGGGGGAGAGTTTGAAAGACTATTACAGGATTGGTATTAGCCTACAGAAGGGCTGGCGCCTGCTGAAGTACAAGTGTACGGTGGAGACACTTGCTTAGTAATTGGGAAGGTACTGGAGGAGTTTGCCCTTATTCAAGCCAAGTATAAGCTCCTCACCAACCATTCACCACTGTTGGAGAATGACGACTCCTCCAAGCCAGTCCCTGGCTACAACCCAGGACACACTTTGGCAACTGATGACCAGGAACCCCACAGTGTTGTTGTAAGCAAAATGAGCTAAAGGGAGGTTGTCAGACCAGGAGTTCATGAAGGCATTTGCGTAGCAGCGCAGATACTGTACCATGGTTTGGTTGACTTTTTCTGTTTGCCCATCTGACTGAAAGTGGAAGGAGGTGGACCTACATGGCTTAATGTTTAGAATCCCCAGCAAGGATTCCCAGAACATGGATGTGAACTGGGGGCCTCGGTTGCTGATGATCTCCTGGGGTAAGCCAAAGTTGGAGAAGATGTGTTTCACAAACAGGTTTGCCATCCCTACTGAGTCCAGGGTGGTCAGGCATGGGATGAAGACTGAATATTTGGTGAAGCAGTCAACTACCACCATTATGGAGTCAAAGCCTCCCAACAAGGGGAGAGCCACCACAAAGTCCATCAAGATGGATGACCCTGGGCCTTGAGATTGCTGCAGGGGATGGAGGAGACTGTTGTTCCCTGAACGGTCCAGTTTGGAGAAGGAACAGGTGACACACTTCTTAATCCAGGGGCCCACTGCTTTGGTTATCCCAACCCAGCTGTATGTGCGCCTGATGAGTTCAAGCAACTTCTTTGTGCTGGGATAACCAAACAGGGGAGGATCATGATGTTCTGTCATGACATGCAGCTGCAATTTCTTTGGGACCCACACTTTGTTGTTTTGATAAATTACCCTATCCTTAAGAGTATAGGGACCATCAGATGCAGAGGTGGGAGACAGCTTTGCGCAGATGGCTTGGCTGTCTTGAGAGGAGTGCTGGGCTACCAGAACATTGTGCAGAAGCGTATCAGGAAGGGCCAGTGGCGGGTCTAACTCAGATGAGGGGGCAGGGGCAATGACCAGAAGGGCAACCACCAGAATTAACTCATTCCGCAAGTTGACTTACTATATGTTGATAATCAGAATTAAAAATACTTTAATGTTGACAGCATTGAAAAGTCAGAATTAAGTTTTGACTCATGCAGACTACTAAATGTTGACACTTTTTTAATAAGCAGAAACCTGTTTCCTGAACATTTTACTTGATAAAAATTAAGCTTCAAGATACTTTTTAGGGTAATGTGACAACATAGATTTTAAAAAGTCCATAAAAAACTATACATGAATATTAAAAAATTCATAAAAATACACTTTTATTTTATTTTACTATGAAATTAGCTATTTTTACTATAATAAATTTTTTCCCACTTATAAAAACAAAAAATCCAATATACAAAAAGGTACTACATAAAATTTCACTTATTACAGAAAAATATAGCAATCAGAAACAGTAATATAAAGTTTTTTCTATATTGAAAACTACAAAAAACATATAATCTACTAGTAAAATACCAATATAGGCCATGTAATACAGTCTAAAGCATCAAACTATCAATAAAAAACCAATGATTTTATAAAAGCAGTATCATAAAAGATTAATGATTTATTTAGAATAACTATTTATTTAAAAATATGATACTTAATATATAAGAACTATATAAAAAATTAGGCAATACTCAATAAATTTAATGAAAATCTAGACTGTGATCACCTGGTTGCCATTAAGAACTGTGGCAATCTTCTTGATGTATTCCCCAATCTCTGAAAGCTTATATTTGGCCTTGACAACATCCTTGATCTTCTCTTGATACTGTTTCTCTTTGGTGGTTCTCTTCTTCTTAGATGGGCAGTTCTCAATATCTCTGATGGATGCAGCAGTCTTCCCCTGTTGGATTTTGAGGTGCTTGTAGAAGGTGTTGTATATGGTCTTGATTCCAAAGGAGGGCTTGATATGCTTATGCCAGGCCTCCAAAGATGAAGTAGTTTTCATCTCATCCTTAAGAACTTCCTGGTAGCAGTTCCATTTGGCTTTGGCTCTGGGCTTGCTCCGGCGCTTAGTGACCTTACGTCCAATTCACTGTGGTTCTTAATATTCAATGAAAGGGTAGAAGGCACCATCATGTTTCTTGGCATATGGATCCTGGCATAGGAGCTCAAAGGCTTGTCCAGCATGCTCTGGCTTTACAAAGGCTAGTGCTACAAACTGCTGAATTAAGAACTTGCACTTTTCTGATGTATCTAGACGGTGGAGCTTGCTGAGCTCAGGTAGACCCTTTAGTTGCCTGTTGACAGCCTGTCGATAATGGAAAAAACACCCCTGGACCTCTCCATCAAAGGTATTTACAAAAGCGTTATACTGGGCAGTTTCATAGTCCATGATTATATTTGAGGGGCCAAGTGCTTTATCTTGAGCTTCTTTTTCTGCAGCAAGGGTGGCTTCATCCTTTTCATCATCATCTGGATTGGCTCTAGTGTTATGGCCAGGGGGACTCTTTCTATTACTGGGTAGGGCTTTGATGCCCTCCTGAAGGATTTTAAAAGACCTTGTGTAGATCTCTTCTGTTGCCCCAGGAAGCAGAAAGTAGGCAAATGGGAGCACCTTGCCTTCAATGAGGGAATGTACAACCCATAGTTGGTAAAAAAGGCGGGGCATACTGCAAAGGTACCATCACATAACCAGGTCTCTGAATCCCTCAACTGCTCCATGTTCTGTTGTGTAGCATAGCATATAATTCTTGCCTCTGCTGTAGGACCATCATCATGTAAAATGAATACCTCATCACCATTGAACATCTTTAACTCCTCTGTCAAGACTAACTCTCCTTGAACCATGGCTGATTTCTTATGGGGGACTAGGTCATGGCGTTTGTCACATATGTACTTCACTAACTGGTCGCGGTCAGGGATGAGCTTCAGGTTCTCATTACTTGGGTGTGTGGTGGCCTTAACTGCCAGATCAGAAGCCTTGACATCTTTGGAGACTGGGACCATTTGGTAGAGGTACCACTTTAGAAGCTTTTCAATAAGATTTATTGGAGCATTGCATGTGTGCTCTCCTTTTTCACTAGTGACTTTATCCCATCCTTCTGTATTAATTCTGGCAGCACAGCTTCTATCTTCACATACATAATGCTTGCTTCTTCCTTCTCTCTTCTGATTGTTGCAATTTAAAACATAGCCATCACAGACTAAACTTGCACCTCCTTTGACAGACATTAGAGGGATAAAACGGGGGAACTTCTTTGGGAGCTTAAACTCTCCTTTGACGTTACATATATTGTGAACCTTTAGGGGATCCCATGGGCCAATTGGTGCTTGATAATAGTCAGAAAGGTAATCATCAGGATCTTCTTTATTGATACTTGATGAGGAGGATGGAGGTGCAGATTTGTTGGGCGGTGGAGGGGAATTATCTGGAGTTGGATTCTTGCGCTTTCTGGACTAGGATGAGCTTGATTCCTTGGGACTTGATTCCTTTGAGCTTGATTCATCTGGGCTTGGCTGGGGTTCTGGACTCTTGGGTATCTTCTTTCTTCCTTGCTTGTTTAGTGGAACCTCATCTCCTTCTGATTGATACCAGCTTGGAGAAGAGGAGGGGGCAGAGGAGGGCTCTTTGCTTTCAGGGTCTGGGGTCTTCTCCTTTATCTTCTGTTTTGTTGAGGGCTCTTTGGCTGGTTTTTGTTGGGGTAGGGACTTTGGGCCTTTCCAGAGGCTTTGGGTACTTTCTTGGTTGACTTGGGGTTATTTTGTGGCTTCTTGGAAGATTTGTCCTACAATAATTAGAGTAGAGTTCATAAAGTAAGAATAATCATGTGAGACATGAATAAAATTAAATAATAATCACTTTTTTAAATTTTATTATTAATTAAATAGTTTATAGAAGTATAGAAAGTAATTTTAGAGCTAGTTTATTATTAAAGAATAGGGAAAACCCCATGTTTAAATAAAAAGTTGACATTCTGGTAGTCACAGTATTCAAAAATATTTAATTTAGTTTGTCAGCATAAAAAAACGCTTTAATTTTTACGTTGACATACTGACAGTCAGCATTAAAGTGGAAAAACACTATGTAAATCACTTATAAAGCTTGGTTAATATTTTCCGGAGTTGGTTTTTTAAGGCCAAAATTGATTATTTTTAAATTTAAAAAATTAAAGATTTGCACATGTAACTTATGAAAACTAAATAATAGGGATTGTAGAGGGAAGTATGAAGTACAGCCCTGGGTACTTTGGCCTGGATTACCATACCATTGTATGTGTGCTTTTTGTTAAGCAGCAGTGTTTTACTAATAAATAAGTGAAGGTGTTGACATTCAGGCAGTCAGCGTTCTTTTATAGCAACTCTCCTATTAAATCTTGCTTAAATTATGTCACTTTGTTTGCTTAGCCAAACCCCTTTGTTGCAATTTAGGCGACACATTGATTTGACACAAAGTTGACATTATAATTACATATATAACTTCTAGTTTTAACATAAGTGTGTTGGCTTAAGTGGACTTCCAGAAATAAGCTATAGTTTATCCAGTGAGTTTAAAATAACAGTAAATATCTAAATAATACAAAGAATGCTCTGAAAGTTGGTATATGTCTTTGTTCAATGCTTACCTTAATATATATTTAATAAAAACAGTAGTATAAAATATAAAAAGTAGTTATTTTTAGAATGTTGTGTATTTTATTAAGAAATTTATGGATTCTTATTTGGGGTTGACATCCAGATATTACTTACTGTAGTCAACCTTAATGTAAAAGTACAAAGAAACTTACATTTTCATAGTAAATTATATTAGTTTTTGGCTTAAAATTAGGCCTTTGTTTAAATGGTGTTGACATTATGCCTGTTCCTTTTTGATTTTGCAATTCTGACTTAATAATTCACTATGAAAAATTAGCTTAGTTTTGGAAATGCCCAATTCCGGCGGATAAATACCAAAATAATGTCAACTTACTGAATGTCAACAAATTGTTGACATTCAGTGAGTTGACTTGAAGAATGAGTTAATTCTGGCGGTTGCTGACCAGAAGCTGTGGGGAAACAACTGGAGTTGTGGGTTGGGTTTGGGGGAGGGAGGAGCCGGGATCTGGGAGAATCAAGGCTCCGGGATGACAGTGACATGAGGGTCCTCATTGCCCCTCACTAGGTATATTGCAGGGTTGCGGCTCAGCAGGTCAGGGAGGATGTTGAGCTCCCCTTTTACAAACTTGTACTTGAACTTGTAACCAGAGAGCGTCTGCATGACACGTGTCTGACAAGGGAGTAACTTCTGGGGCTTGTGGAAGTAACAGAGGGCCTTATGGTCTGTAAAAACCACAAACTCATGTTGAGCACCCTGTAAGTGATGTCTCTAATGAGTGATGGCGTCCACCACAGCCTGTAGCTCCTTGTCAAACACTGCCCAGGAGAACTTGTTGGGAGCAAACTTCCTGGAGAAGTACACAACCAGGAGCTCCTGACCATTGTGCTCTTGGAGAAGAACCGCCCTGGCAGCCATGTTAGAGGCATCACAAGCCACAATGAACTGTTTGCTTGTGTTGGCATGGTGTAGCACAGGGGTGGAGACAAAAAACCACTTGATGATCTCAAAGGCCTCCTGGCATGCCAGGGTCCACACAAAAGAGGCGTTCTTTCCAGCCAGAGGGTGCAGGGGGAAGCAAACTCAGAGATGGCAGGAGAGAACTTCTTGAGGAAGATCACTGTACCCAGGAAACAGTGTGACTCCTTCTGATTCCGTGGTGTAGCTCACTCCTGAAGGGCCTTGGGCTTGTTGGGGGAGACCACGTGGCTGTCCTCCAGGACCAAGTTACCCAGAAAGGTACCCTCAGACTTGAAAAACTCACACTTGCTGGGTTTGATGAATAGCCGGGCCTTGTGGATAGCTGCCACCACAGCCACCAAGTCCTTAGTGTGCTGCTCAGGAGTGGGGGAGTGGATTGGGATGTTGTCAATGTATGCCACAGCACAGGTGAAGCAGAGATCACCCAGGGCGTCCTCAATGACTTGCTGGAAGATTGCAGGAGCGTTCTTTAAGCCAAAAGGCATGACCTTGAATTGGAAGCAGCCACGCCAAGTTTTGATGGCTGTAAGCTACTTGTCCCCTTCCGCCACATGCACCTGGTTAAAAGCATTAATGAGATCTAGTTTTGAAAAGACACAAGACTTGGCAATAAACTGAGCAATTGAGGCTTCCAAGGGGAGGGGGTAGCAGTACAGGACAGTGATGTTTTTGAGGAGGGTATAATCAATGCATGGCCAAAGGGACCCATTGATTTCTTGGCAAAAACCACCAGGGAGATGACCGAGGAAGCCTTCTTGACTATCCACCCTTTTGCCAGCATGTTGTCCAGCCACGCGCCCAACACCTTGTCCTCCAATTTGCTAAGAGGGTACATTGGGGCGTCAATCTTTACGAGGTCAACCGTTGTCTTAAAGGTCAAATTGTGGCAAGAGTGTGGGGGGAGGGCACAGGAGAGGGTAGCATCAAAGACGTCCTTGAAGGGAGCAAGGATGGCCGGAAGGGCAAAGGGCTTGGGAGGAGAGACTGGGGTTGCTGCAAGAGATAAGCACAACTCAGGCGGTTCCCACCCCAAGGGGAGAAGGGGGAAGGAGCTCGGGCACCCATCCAACGAGAAGTGAAGCTTGTTAGTGAGACAGTCAATCTGCAGCAGGTGACGCCGCTACCACCCCACACCCACTATTACGGGATACAGGAGGTCCTCCACAGCAAAGAACTTACTCACAAACACGTGGGAGCCTGTACAGTAACAAAGTGGGTTAGTGAGGGGGTAGCTGAGAACTGGTACCTGGCTAGCAGCAATCAAACTCTGAGGAGGGAGCAAGGACAAACCCAAGGATTGGGCCGGTGCCAGATCCATAAAGTTGCCAGCAGCACCTGTATCTACCAAAACCGTAGCCTTAGCTTGGCGGGATTTGGTATAAAAGGTTGCAGTAAAAAGAAAATATGAGAGATCTTCTTTATTATGCAGGGTCATAATGGACGCGGCAAGGTCACAGGAAGAAACCTCAGGGATGGCAGCTGAAGCCGCAAAGACAGGGAGGGATCCTGTATAAGTGGGCTAGTTGGGGGCCTGGCAGTGGTGGCACATCACATTGATGGCAGGCGTCTTGGGAGGCTTAGCTGCGGGGGACTTAGCCTGAACAGACTTGGAGACCGGAAGATGAGCCAGCATACCAGACTTGGACTGCTAGGCAGGCTTGGCTCCAAGCTTGCGGGTCAACGCAAATGCCTTCTTGAGAGAGGTAGGAGCCGGATCCCACACACTCTTGTCAGCAGAAGCAGCGTCCAAGGAGTTGCAAAACATGGCTATTGCCATCTCAGTAGGGAGATCCAGGGAGGCAGCTTTCACTGCAAAACACTCAACATGGGAGGCAAGATCAGGGACAAGGCCTTTGGAACAGAGAGTCTCAAATATAACCAAGGCCTTGGAGCCTGGGGCGGCCACCGCTGAGGAGACCAGTATAAGGAGGGAGGAAGTATCCCCAAGCTCCTGGCTTTGAAAAAGGAGAGTGCGCACCCAGAGGCAGGCATCTCTGTCAAGAGCATCCAAGAAGGCCACTGATCTCTGAGCGTCAGAGATGGGAGTGTCTGTAGACGCTGAGTCCGTGGAGAGGCAAAGCTGCAGCTCCCCAAGGGTGTCCAGGACCTTCTCAAGGACGGCCACAGAGGGGGGTGCAGGGTGACACCAGGGTAATATTAACTGCTGATGCGGCTGAGGAAGCTGTGGAGAGAGAAGCAGACTTCTTGGTAAGACATAACTTGAGGGAGGACAGAAGTGACCACACAGCCCACACCAAGAGGAATATAGCTAGGAGTGATCCCAAGCTGGCTCAGATGAGGGCAAAATGTAAGCTCCACACCCAGTAGCAAAAGGCTTCAAAGGCAGAAGAAATGGGCTTGTCAATTATGTGAGAGAGGGGGGGGCTAAACTAACTAAGTTTGGCTCCCATCCGGGCAAAACAAGCCACTGGGATGCCGCCCAGTGGAGAACTGGGACGGCCGCTCAAATGGGGTACCACAGGGAGGACACAGTGGACATCTGAGGCAAGTATGCATTCAGAGCTATCAGCGCCAAACCAGTGAGCAACCAGGGTGTACGTGAGGGGACAGGAGGAGGCATAACAGGAGCATGAAGGGGAACTGAGGTGCTCCTCCCCAGGGCGGGAGGCAGGAACACCAAAGTTTCCTCACTCACAAGAGCGCATGAGGTGTAGTCTATGGTGTCTAAATCCAAGTTGTCACAGGTCAGACTCTTTACCACGGTCTCACCTGAGGACAGGAAACTACTGGGGAGGTCCAAGAGACTGGAAGGGTTGTCACCCACAAGCTGAGCAGAGGAGGAGATTTTAGACCATAGGTCTGGAGATGTTGACCATAATATCAGTAGAAACAGCGCCACAGAAAACACCACAAACTTCAGGACAGGGAGTAACATAATAACAATCCTCACAAAATTTGGGTGAGATTTGTAAAATTTTAAATCCTGCAAACAATAAAATTTGGGCCAAGCAAGTTACTCACAAGAGATGGCCAGCAAGGGACAACAGAACGGGCTCAGGAGCTTGGAGGTGGATGTGGGTGGCTTTGGTGGGGGGGGGGGTTAAACAAAAAGCGGGTTTGAAACCAAAGATATTAAAGGTAAATATCAAATAAAAGTAGGTTTTATATTGAATTTAACTAAAGTTTTTGGTTTCAAGTGTAGATTTAGAAGACAAAAGCAAAAACAACAACAACTATACATCCAAGTCTGTTCAAAAGAGTCCAGAAGAGACACTGGGTTCAAGGCTGGTTGGCACAAGGTAAGTTTGCTTAAAACAACTAACACTTTAATCTCTAGATGACAGAAACTCCAAACAGGGTTTCCACTCAAAAAATAAAACTAAAATTTGTGTGAAAGCTCTAAACTTTATTGGTAATGAAAATTGACAAGCAGGGGACCCAAATCCCCTGGCATTGTTAAAAGGGAATGGGTTGTTAGGGAGAGATCACCTGACTGACTTGGCTTGCATTTGGTTGGCTGGACAATAAAATTTTCTGACTTGAGTCAGGGGAGTTGGAGGGTTTTGAATTAATTTCCAAACCAACCTCTGATTGGCTAGAATTGCCTTCAGAGTCTTGTTGATCAATTGCTTTTAGTGACCCTGATGTGGGGCACTTTGATTGGGTGATCCTAATGCTTTTCAACGACAGTTGACACCAGGCTAACAAATAATCTAAATTAATCAGGGTTTCTTCCATGGGGGCAGAGGAGGGTGGAGGCTCCACGGGGTATGCAACCACAAATCTCTCATCAACTGTGTGGGCTAAGTCCTCAAGAGAAATGAGAGGTTTAGCTGGTTTTTGAGGGGATTTCTTAGTATGATGGGGAAAGACTGTCCTATTCAAGGCCAAAGGGGGCAGTGAATTTACATAAACAGCAAATAAATTAACATCCTAACTTCAAACTACCATAGAATCGTAAATAATTAAGCTTTTTAAATAAAATAAAATGCGGAAATAATGCTCTTGATCTTATCTTTAATTTTGTCAAATAAAAAAATATTAATTAATGAAAATTTAACTTTTTTAAGCTTAAAGCAATCTATTTTATTTCATTATCAAAATAATATAATAAAATCTGACATATGCTCTTTTAAATTGCTTTTGCTTTAATATTCAATATATTATATATATTAATATTTTGATACCAATGAAAAGATAAGATTCTTAGCTTCATTTTGATAGTTTACAGTGTGAAAAAATATTAACTTTTTGTTGAGTTATTACTGTTTTAAATATAAACATTTGTAATTTAATTTTTTTCAAAATCAAACTGTGTTATGCTGCGACTTGGGCAGCATGGGTATTAGAAAATGGCCTAATCCCTAAAATAATGACCCATATGTACACCAAAGGTCAACTCAAACCATTTTTTTGTGAATTCACATATTTCAGTTTGTATTTTGAAGATTTTTGCTTTGAGCGTGATCACTTCATTGCTGTGTTGACCCATTTTGTCCATTAATGCCCAAAATCCCTGTTAACAGAGTGTATATTTTACACTGATAGTTGAAATTTGCTTAAATCTGAGTTCATTTTGTTTAAATCTGAGGTATTTTTAATTGTCACCATAGCTTTTAAACTACTGTACCAGGATTTCATCTTTAAATTAAGATTCCCAAAACTTGTTTCAGGATTGACAATTCTCCATCTTTGGAAAGGCAGGTGCGGGAACAAGATTCAAACCCGGACCCTGAATGCTTGCAGGCTGCCAGCCCCGCGGATTGAGGGGCTGTCCACCCGCGTTTTTTTAAGATTGAGCCCCCACAAGCTGAAGCCCAGGCTAAGTCCCAAAGTAAGAATACCAGCATAGACTTGAGTGTGGTAGCACCCGAGGAGGTGCTTCTTGACTTGCCTAGTGGAGGCAAGAAAAGTCCCTCTGTAAATTTCATGAACTTGAAGTCCTCACAGGTAATTAATCAATCAATCAAGCTAACAGAGGAAAACACAGGCTTTAGGCCCAACCCCATGACCACAACCCAGGAACAAGAGAATTAGGTAACCAATTTGGGTATTCTGACCAATGAAAGAGCACCCAGCTAATGTGTCATTTTGCTGCCTTTGAACCCAAGCACCCAGATTCTCTGGGCCCACCCTTCCTAATGCCTGATGAACCCCCCGTGAAAAATATTAAGTTTAGAAGTGGGGTGCTATATAGACCAAAGGTCCCCGCGCCCCAAATGTATTGCCATTTTTGAATAAAGGTTATGTCATATTGGCTTCCACAGCTATTGCCTTATTTTGTATTTGCAATCTATCAATTCAGCACAAGACCATCCGGCCCTCCGGCCCTTTTGCCTGCAGATTCCTGTCCTCCAGGTGTTCTCTTTGGCCATGTTCACTTCACGGAGTACCCATTAAAGCCTGAGTATAAGGACTATACCCCAGAAAAGATTCTCAAACTATATCCCTTGGCCCACAGAAAATCTGCAACTAGATACAACCGTCAAGGTCCCTGGATCCTATCAGAACCCAAACTGTTTAGAGGCAAATTCAACTTATTGCCCGCCTACCAACTTGGTATGGAACCCCCTGTGATCCCCAAGCCCATGCCCACCTCCTCTCCTGATCTCCCAACTGACCACACAAGTAAGTTGCCCAGGATTGTATATATCACCCTCACTGGGGTGATTGACACAATAATCCCAGCCGCTGGCCTGTGGTCCTGGGTGGGGAAGTACATCTCCTACCTTATAAAGTTAGCCCCAATCTTGTGGTGGGCCCTGCCTGCTAAACCTGCAGCCTGTGTGTTCCCGGAAATCAACAGGCTGGCTGCCCAAGGTTGGATCCCTGACAACTTGAGCAGCATAGTAGCAGGACCTTGGGAGCAATAGAGTGGCATCAGGCACAGGTGGGCATTATTGGCTAGTTTTAAGAAATAGACAGCCAAATCCTTCCGTTCACCAGCCTGGTTGAGAGAGGTGAGTCTGGGCTCATGACATGCCCTAGATCCAGGGCTTTGGAAAATCCCCTCAGGGTTTTTTTTTGGCGGTATGGCAAAATTCTTCATGGTGTTCATGGAGGCAATTTGCTACCACTTCAGAGTAGCTCCTGGTGCCAAATGTGAGAATTTTGCTTGCAATTTCTGGCGCTGTTTGCAAGGATTTTCTCATATGCCAATTCTCATTTGAATCACTCTCAGATTTAAGCCCCAAAAAACGCGGGTAAGCAGGCGGGCCCTTGGCCCTCTGGGCTGGCAGGCCGCGGAGTTTGACTCTTGTCCTGAAATTTGCTTTATGATTAATAGTGAAATGCCATTTGTGGCAATATCCCTCCATTGTTTGGTGAGTTTTTTCAGCTACTAGTTAATTTTTTATAGGTGGGATTTTGGATCTACAAATTTTAATTACTTGGAAAATGGTGGATTAAAAGGATGATTTAATTAAATATTGTATCATTAACTCAGGTGGAATAAATGCATTTCAGATTGCAAATCATTTAGGTTGGATTTAACATTCCTGCATTAAGCCAAACATGTTACATTTTTACAGTATTGATGTAAGGTTGTGAGTTTTATAGATGGCTATTGGTTGATTTGTTCATTTCTTAGCTATGGAAACCGAATGGGTCTGGCTTTGAGGCTTGATTTAAATCGGACCAAAGTTGAATGGATCTCGAGTCAGTAATTGGAACCCTGGCAAGGGCAGATTGGTCATCTATGTGTACATGCTTAGACGGTTTCGTTGTCCGCGTCAAGTCAGGTGGCACGTCCTTAAACATCATTTTGTCACGGCAGTGCCTGCAACCCTAGCGGTCACTTAATATCAACACCCATCAAATATATTAGCCCATAGTTCTTTAAATAATGGTACATAGCTTGATTAGTTGATTTTTTTAAATTTCGGGGTAGGTCGTTTTAGCAGCTTCCATTTGTACTGTGAGTGGGAAAGGTAGTTTATTAAATACTTGGGATCTTTTCTGAGCTGAACTAAGTTCTTTGTAGTCTTGCTATCTCGCCAGTTCGTCGAAGTGCCTCGCAGTAGGATCGAGGGGCTGTTAGCCGCTTTCCCTAAATTGATCGGTGCTGGCTCCCAGCACACGGTTGTGGAGACTGAGAGTATTCGTTATGTTTATCAATCTATAGGAAACCTATTCCTTGTCCTTTTATCCAACCGCCAATCCAATATTTTGCAAGATATTGAAACCCTTCGTCTTTTGGGACAGGTGGTCAGCAAGGTATGCCATTCTACCGAAGAGGAGAAAATCCTTGCTTCTGCCTTTGAGCTTCTTTCGGCTTTTGATGAGATTGTGAGTCTTGGATATCGTGATACAGTTACCCTTAGCCAACTGTCAACAATAATAGAGATGGAGATCTCATGAGGAGCGAATCCAAGAAATCATCGCCCAGGTACAGTTCATACTTGTTATTGGCTGATTAGGCAGAATAAAGAAAAAGAAGCCAAAGAAAAGATGAAGGAAAAGATAAAAATGATGGATGAGCAAAAGAAACGAGATGCCTTGGGGGCTCGACAAACCAAAAACTCTTATGCACCCGTTTCTACCTCTTATCAGGCCCCCAGGCCCACTCCTGCTTCACAAGATCGCCCCTCAACCTCATTCAAGCCAAAGTAATGCAATTTGTATCCGTGTTATTGAGCAGTTATAGGGCTTCCGGAGGCGGCATGAAGTTAGGGTTCGCTCCAAAGAATGATTTTATTTCGTCTCAGCTTGAATATGACGAAGTCGATGAGGTGGAAGACACCAGTGCCAATCCCGAGGGTACCGATTGGTAAGTATTAAGAGTTGATGCAATTGTTAAATAATTAAAAGCATTCACTTTCAACTTGAAGAAAAAGTGATGGTACAAACTGAACGAGATGGTAGCCTCTCCAGCTTTGAGCTTCGAGGAGACCTTTCCGTGCAAGTATCTGATAGCGAGTTTCTACATTTCCAAGCACAAATTGAGCCTCCTGTGCTTGAGGGTATCCAGTTCATGGTAAGCATCCCTTCTGAATTCTGCTATATCTTTAGACAAACCCTAAAATGGATAAAGCGTTATTTAACAACGAGCGCATTCTTGCACTCAAAGACTCCAGTAAAGGGTATCCCATAAACCAAAATGTTGGAATTTTAAAATGGAAACTCTCTTCCAAAGAGCCTACCACTTTACCCTTTTCAGGTTTATCTCTTTCAATGCAAAAACTAATTTGTAGTTATTTGCTGGATATCCCCCTCTGATGGCGGTGCCTGCGACGTGGATATTGAGGTCACTTTAGAAAACGAGGGACATTCCTTCGAAGATTTGACGCTTTCCATCCCTCTTCCGTAAGTGAACTGCTTTATTTTAGCTAACTAATTAGCGACGGAGTCGATCCTGACGTGGGCAACTGTGATGGCTCATATGAACTACAAGACGGTGCCCTTTCCTGGGAGGTCTCTACTCTCAATTACGAGACCAAAGAAGCAGCCCTTCACTTCCAATGCCACTCAGACGACCAAGGAGATTGCTTTTTCCCAATCCTAGTTACCTTTAGCACAGACAAACTCCTATCAGGCCTTCAGGTAATCACATTGATTTAAATTTAGCTAACGTCTTAGGTTGTCGAAGTCTTACACTCGGAAAGCAACGCTGCATTGACCTTTGCTCAAGACGAGACGTTTTTTGCCGAGGAGTTTGTTATTTCGTGAATTGCTTCTAAATTCAAGCCTGTATAAAATCCAAACTATCACCACAAAAATTTATTGAGCTCAGCCGCAATAAATAGGACTTGCAAGCCTTTAACTCAACGCTACTTTCGTCTATGATTTACAATTAGTTTCCTTACTATTTAGCACACTAGTTTTGAAAGCTGTGGTGACATGCAGAATTGAGTCATCTGTAAGCGAGATTCAAAATTTAAACGAAATCAGCTCAGACCAGAACGAGATTAAAAAATAATGAATTTATTTTAAATTACAATAGATTTGGGTTCCCTTCTATTTCGCTCTGAGCTGAGTTGATTTCGTTCAACGTTGAGTTCATCTCGCTTACAGATGACTCAATTCTGTTTGTCGCCACAGCTTCAAAACTACTGTACTTAAGCCATCCAAATTCTAATCCCTTGAAATGAAACATGGTACCTGCTGCAGCCCTGAAAGTGCGACCCATTGATAAGAGGCATCCCTTGAGCTAATGAAAACAAGCGAATTTAAGATTTAATCCAGGTTCATGTTACCAACACCACCTTTATCACAAACCCAAACATCCTAATTTCTTTAAATCACACAAGTACCAACTCCTACAATTCAAGGCGTTTTTTTTAACCTTCAGCTTATATAATCTTAAGCACTACAATCTACATCATTTTACCTTGAGAACCCAGCTCTGCCAAAAGTTGGGTTAAGACAAACGTACATTAAGCCAGCATGTTGGCCCGAATTTCATACCACCATTGACTTCCCTAAAAGCTGTATGCTTCCTTTCAACTTTGAATGCTCAAACAGACAGCTATCCTAAGTTACGTATTTCAAACCATACATAGCGTTGGCAAAGTTAACATCATAGACCAAACAAGACCCAAGAGCATACTTGCTGTTATTTGCATTGTAGCTCAAATGTCCAGATTTTCAGATAAAACCAAGAATGCAGTGGTGCATTCTGGCTACTCTAGGTTGTTTACACATGAAATCTAGCTGCTAATCAGCTCAAGGATCTAAACTAGCCGATATATAATTACAGATTAGATTAGTGAATAGAACTTGGAACCTATCAGCCAAAGTATGCTTACCTAGAAATTTGTCAGGGCAAAGTAGAGAGAGATTGTTGTAATCAATCAGATGGGAAATATACACCCAAATCCGGATGGCATTACCAATGCATACCAGGAATATTCCTGCATTAAGGAAAGGGCAACAAATGTCTCTTCAATATGAAAAAGAAGCCAAACTCCAATAACTCCCCAAACTAATCCACATCAAACATAAAGTTTAGAGTATCAGCAGCAGTTCTGTAAGGGAGGGGGTGTCGTGAATACTGCTATTCACCATGTTTCAATTTCGCCTTCGATGGCTATTTTGAGGACAAATCACTCGCTTTCGCTTTTGCCTCTTGAAATGAGTTGATGACTGAATCAGGAAATGCAATTGTTTGGTTTCTTGATCCTGAGCAACTCACTTGCCCCACTAGTGCTGGTGGCAAGTGATCCTACCGTCCATGTACTGTTTTGTGGTAAAGCTACACAGTATATATTCCCAATCTTTATACCCAATAAAATTTAAGTTCTATTCACATTTTTGTCTTTGTGTCTTCTGTACTTCCGTGCCTCTCTCCAGCCACAACTAGTAGAGATTATTCTTCCAGGGCTGCAAGGTAAACACATTTTCCATCCCTGTCATCTAACCAAGACTTAGTATGAATCTATTCCTAAGGTTAGGATTTCCCATTGTGTGTCTGTGCCGCGCCTCAGAACACGACAAAAATGGTGCTCACTACAGGGGCTGTAAGTCCCTTGGTTACCCCTTTTGTAACCACATTTTCAGGTCCTTTGCCTCCTCCTATACAAGAGCCAACTTCCCCTGAAATTATCAGTCCTCCTATTGAGGAGGACATCACCGACCCGCCTATTGTCTCTACTGTACTGAACCTTGGGAATGGTCCCCACCTAGTTGCTTACCCCATGGGTACCCCTGACCTAGAACAAGTCATGTCAGTAGCCCTTGGGATAGCCCATGAAGGAGCCATCCCTCGCCTTCAGTTGCAGTTCAGTCGGGCTGAATACTACAAATTAATTGTGGCTCCTCAATTTCCGCAACATCTCCTCTCAGTGGCTGGCTCCACTGAGCACTTACTATCATCCTTTGTGCAGCCTGCCTTGGCCCACCATCAAATGGTGTTGGGGCTCCACATCCAAGAAATCTTGTCTCTGCAAGCTGCAGATACTCATCACTGGGACCAGTTTGCTGCCTATCAACAGTGGATTCATTCCCTGTTTTCATTGGTATCTGACAATCAACACGACTCTGTCACCTCCCAGACCTGTTTGGTTAATTCCATTGAATGAATGCACCAGTCTATCCCCAAATACGTGAGAGAATGTCTACACAAGTTTCACCAGCTAGAACAACCCTGGCAAGCTCAGGTGGTTTTCACCTTAAACGCTTATCTCACTGACTTCAAACAACTTGTGCAGCAGCTCAATGCATTCAGCACGTATTCATTCAAGCAACTACAGCAGGTAGCAGACTTTGCTGCTAACGGCCTTAATCAACTCAGTGCAGCGTTTGATCAAGAGAGAGCTGCCACCGCTGCTGCTATAGCCAAACTCCAGAGTCAACTTAATGAATTAGCTATGCCCAAGCCAGATGTTCCGCCCTCTCCCCCTTCTGATGACTTGGCGGATCAAGAACAGAGAATATGGGATGTCATTTGAGAACTACGTTTGACTACTTGCAGTCAGGGACGTCCTGCTGAGGCGCCTCAACCTGACCCCCAGGTTCTTGAACTGACTACCCAAGTTGCAGAGCTACAGCAAGAACTTGCCGCCCTATGTGGAATGATGACAACTGCTGCTAGTCCAGTTGGGGTTGTCAATGAAGATGGTTGCTGCCCTGGTTTATCTGGAGCACCTCAAATCCAATGCACTAGGGAATTAATTGCCCTAGCTAACGAGGTGGATCAATTGAAGCAGGACCACACTGAGCTGGATAGAGACGTACAAGAAATGAATGAAGTGATCAAATCTGTGAATGATAGATTTGCCTCTTGCCTCTCAGTGGGGCCATCCCTTACTTCAAAGCTGGCTGAACTCTCCACAATAGTGACCACCCAAGGTCAACACTTATATACTACTGCACAACAGACCACTCAAGCTGTCAATACTGGGGCCTGCGCTATTGAGACTCTTACCACCCTTGAAGAAAGTGTTTGCCAGCTATGGGCTAGACAGCCCCCCTCAGAATCTGAGGCAGAGTTTTCCCTGCGTATAAACGTACTTGATAGCAACAATGGTGGCCCAACTCCCAAAACTCACTTCAAGCCTACCTTTAAGTAAGTTTTTGACCTCAGAACCTTGACCATTGCAGCTTTCTTAACTATCTAGGAAACTGCCATGAAAAGAGCCTCAGATGAAGTCAAGTAGGAACACATTCTGACCTGTCTACACCCAACCTGCCAACAAGTAGTTGTGCCAGAACTACCCTCCATTGAGATGTGGGAAGATATGAAGCAGCTTCTGATTGATGAGTTTGGTGGTGACCTTAGCCTGGAAGTAAAGAAGGATGCCTTCATGCATATCACTTTTAAGCCTAAAGAGACACTAGCCAAATTTGCAGACAGATTCTACATGGAAGGACAGCAACTGATTACGGGCAGACAGTTGACAGCCCATGAAGCCTACATGGCTTGCGCTCAAGCCCTCAAGGTTAACCAACTTCTGTGCCTTCACTTCAAAGCCCATAAGGCTATGCTCTCTTCCATGAAGAGCATAAAGACGTTGTTGCAAGATATGCACCTTACCCATTCTGGAGCAGTTGTTAGGGAAAGTTGAGCTGCTTCTAACTCTGGTTCATCTTCCTGTGGTCCTCACATTCTTACCATGAACTCTCAAAACCCACCTCAACGCCAAGGTTGCCACAACTGTGGTCAGATAGGTCATCATTCTTGAGACTGCACCAATCCGCGGGTTGAAGGAGCTGATCCAAAGGAACAGGCGGGAAAAGAGCAGTCAACCTAGAGGCAGAGACACTCTCGGTTGAAAATTCTTCCCAGTCTCTTCTAATCCCTCCCTCTATGGCTGAATCTGAGCCTGCTGATAATGAGGCTCCTCCTATCCTCCTCTTGCTTCACGATATCTCTGATGACTCTGACCTGGATGACTCTGATATTGACAACGCTGATGCATATGGGTACTCCATTCTGACTGTTCCCAAAACCATTACAGTCCCCTATAAGTTACGCTCAGGAAGGACTACAACTACTGCTAAGCCTTTTCCTGAAGCCAAAGAAATTGTCTCACAACCTTACCTCACTCAGGCTAAGAGGTCCCCCATGCTAGTGGAGTGATCAGAAGAAGCTGCTGAGGTTGCTGATGCTGTCTTAAATAATTTATCTGTTTTGCTCCATCTCCAGACTGTTTATAAGGAGTTCCCAGGGTTAAGATGCATTATTGAGAAGTGGGATAAGGAACTAGCAGAGGCTCAAGATATCCTGGCTGTCCTTTCCCCCTTTGGTTGCACTACCACTCGAGTAGAGATATCCATTCAAAAAGTGAAGATCAAGGCTGTTCTAGACACTGGTTCACCGGTCAATGTTATCTCCTCCAAGCTTGTGAAGAAACTCAAACTTGCCCCTGACCTTAATTATCACCAGTTGTATGGCACAGCTGGACTGTCTATGACCCGCGCCATAGGGACTTACTCCGCTCTACCCATGCGGCTTGGCAAGCTTGTGGTGATCCACATGTGTGCGGTTTGCAGGCAAGGGTAAATTTGGCTTCAAATAAAGACAATATGCTAAGAAATGACAGTGTGTGGTTAGGGGTAAGTGAGGTAAGCCTAGTAGGTAACATGGTCTAATAGGGTAGGAAAAGTGAGATAACCCTAGTAGGTAACATGGTCTACTAGGGTAAGTAAGGGAGCCTAGTAGATAACATGGTCTACTAGGGTAAGTAAGGGAGCCTAGTAGGTAACATGGTCTACTAGGGTAAGTAAGGGGAGCCTAGTAGGTAACATGGTCTACTAGGGTAAGTAAGGTGAGCCTAGTAGGTAACATGGTCTACTAGGGTAAGTAAGGCCTGGCTGGTAGGTAACAAAGGACTACCAGAGGCAGTTGTTGCCTCCACCTAGCAGAAGATGTTGGCTGCTTTGGGCTATAGTACTCCACCTAGCAGGGTGGAGACTGAAATAGCAAGCAGGGAACTTTTTTCTGTCTGAGGGGAGTGTAAGTTTGGACCCCTGGGGGGTAATGTGAGCTGCAAGGGAGGGGAAGAGCTTTGAAAGCTCAACGTACCCTAATATGCTTGCAAGAGGTCTGTGAGCAAGCGCCCTGCCTAACAGGCTGGCAGGGTGTCCTTGTTTATGCCCCCATGGGAGCTTTGGGGAAACCCAAAGTGATCATTGGAGGGTATAGGCATGCTCAGAGGTGTCACCAGGGTGGCTTGCTCAGGGAAGCAAGCTGCAGAACTTGGTGTGATTGGGCCTCTGGGAAGTAGAGCTGATTACTCTGTGACTGAAAGCCCAGACTTCATCACCTGGGTGAGTAAAGACAATGCCTAAACATTGATTTATGGTTGAATGGCCTAAGTGGATTGCCACTTGCAAGGGCCCAGTCAAATGCCAGTTCAATGTAGACTCATGCCTGGGTCTACAAGTTCTGGTAATGGGGGCTGAGATAAAGAACCGAGGTGGTTCACAGAATTAGCAGAGAAAACTAGCAAGAGGGACTGTTTGGTCACAGTGAAGGCTAGTTGATGAACTGTTAATTCATATTGAATGGAATGGACCAATATGGTTCAGTGTGTTAAGGGAACAAATGAAGTTCCTAGTGTGGAACTGGTGAAGGATAAGCAGAAAGACAAGAAGACAGGATGGAGAACTAGAAGATCATAAGGTAGGATGGCCAAAGGACCAGAATTTGGTGCTGAAGAACTGAAGAGTTGAGAGGATGACCTAGCTGGACTGAATACAGAGGCTGGAAGAGCTGGTTTAGTGACTTTTGAGAAGAAGTTTGGATATAAAGAAGCAGTTTAAGAATGATTGAATACTTCCTGATTATGATTAAAAAAGGATTAAAAGTTATATAAAAAAAGAAAGAGGAGAAAAAATAACCTATAGTTTGTTAGAACTATAAGTTATTTTTAGGGAAAAGATGAGAGAGAAAAAGGACCAGAAAGAAGTTGGAAGAAGAATGGAGAAACTGTGAAAGCAAAAGAGCAAATTTTGCTGAGAACAACTAGGGGAGCAAAAGGACAAGCAGCAGGCAGGTTTGAAGATGCAAAACGTTGACAGAAACACAGAGAAACACGGAGAAACGTTGAAACATCAAAGGATCAAAAATCACCTAAGTAAAACATATGTGGAAGCGCTCGAGATTTGCCAGGGAAACATGACGGGAATTACGGCAAAACCGTTTGAAACGCAAAGCAGTGGTTTACCTGGAGCAGGGCAGCTTGGAGTTTGAACCATGGTCAGGAAAGGGTCATCCTGATGAACTGTTTTGGCGAAACTGTTGAAGCAAGGCGTTTGATTGGCTGCAACCCAGAGCTTACTTGATCAGGTTTTTAAGGGCTTTAACTTGAGAGTTAAAGCCTAAAAAATGGGGAGCAGAAGCAGAAAATTCAGGGCTTTCATTGGCTGAAGTAAGTTTGAAAGTTTAATATATTATAGAAGAAGAAAAACAGGATAGTTTAAGCTTTGAAGAACCAGAGTTCTAAGAGAGGATTTTGGTCTGAAACAGGGAGCTATAAAAGGGAGAGCTATCTGAGACTCTTCAGGGACTAGATCAAGTGGATTACAAAGGCCACCAAAGCTACAGAAGGTGCAGGAGACCAATTATAGGAAGCCAGAGTCAAGTCAGACCACAGGAGCTTAAGATTAAGACAACAAAGCCCACGACCAAGGTGCTGGAGCCCAAGACCAAAGCAAGGGAGCCCAAGAACAAGGAGCAGGAGTCAAAGACCAAGTACAAGGAGTCCAAGATATTGTTAAAGGACTCCAAGTTTTGGCACAAACCCTTTCTTATTTCCTACCCAAAGGTGATATCTCAGAAGGTTTCTAAGGGGATCTTCCTTCTGACAGAGAATAAAGCGCCTATTACGACCCCTATCTGATTTTCCCGTGTAAAAAGAGTATATAAGTCTCATGAGTCAATTGCCCCATATTTTCTACCCTAGCCCAGGGGATGAGGAATCATACCGCCTAGGGTGCAGGAAGTTTGCCTCTAGTAAATCTGCCCAGGAGGAGTGGGAGAAGGTGACCAAGCTTTTGGAAATGTCAAATAGAGGAAGATAGTTCATTGGAGAAGAGTTTGCAAGGCTTCTCCAGGATTGGTATTGGCCTACAGGCGGGCTGGCGCCTGCTGAAGTACAGGTATACGGGGGAGACGCTTGCTTGGTAATTGGAAAGGTACTTGAGGGGTTTGCCCTTATGCAAGCCAAGTATAAGCTTCTCACCAACCCTTCCCCCCTGTTGGAGAATGAGGACTCCTCCAAACCAGTCCCTGGCTACGACCCAGGACACACTATGGGGACTGGTGACCAGGAACCCCACAAAGCTTCTTCTAGCTGCGCCAGCAGTTGTCTTGGAAAATGAGAGTTACAATCTCCTAGTTGGCACCCAGTTCCTTAGAGAATATAATGGGATAATCAACTTGAAAGATGGCTACCTCTCTATTATAGGCTATGAAGTCCCCTTGATCTTCAAAGAGCCAGTTAAAGTTCCTGGGAAACGCCTCAAGACTTTTGCCTTGGAATATCCCACTGGGGGTTTCAACCTCAAGTATCACTTCCACTCTTCAAACATGAAGTGTCCACCCATGGCTTGTCCTGCGTCTGAAGGGATCCCTCTCCTAGCCACGTCTGCTGTCACCATCTCACCTGGCTCCCAGGCCATCCTGGACTCCCAGATATCCTATGAACTACCTGAACATACCTTCTTGGAGTTGTACTCTCCCCCCTCCTTAGGACGCAACAAACCTTGCCTCTGTCCTGGAATCCTAGATGTCTCTCATAAAGACCCTGTTCAGTTATTGGTAGCCAACCTGACTGCAATCCCCATGACTTTATCTAGGGGGCAGGTTGTTGGATATGGCAAGTTGTTGAGCGCTCCTGATGTCCTCTCTCTTCATCCCTTTGGTACATTTCAAGATTTTAACCTATCAGAGGATGAGCTGCAAGTCCTATCTTTGTTCACTGCACAAGACTTCCCACAACTGTCCCTGGTTCAACAGAAAGAGGTACTAAATTTACTAGACCAATTTTCTAATATCTCTGCTAAAGACAGTACCAATTATGGGTTAGCCAAAGGTGTTATCCATCAGATTGACACTGGCAACGCCCCCCTTTTGTAATAAACCATATCACCTCAGTTGTGTAGAAGACGCCCAAGTATCTAAAGAGCTCAAACAACTGTTAGACGCTGGGCTGCTGGCGCCTTCCCAAAGTCCTTGGGCATCCCTGCTACTTGTATTAAAGAAGAAGGATGGGGGTCATTGTATTGTGATGGACTATTGCTATTGAACTCTTTGACCAAGAAGACTTGTACCCCTTGCCGTGTATTGATAATGCTCTCTGACATCTTGGAGGCTCTAAGTTCTTCTCTGCCATGGATCTGGCGTCTGGATACTGGCAAGTTGACCTATCCCCCAAGGATTGTCAGAAAGCCGTGCTCATCACTTCTGAAGGGCTTTTTGAGCCTACTTGCATGCCACAGGGACTTTGCAACGCCCCATCTACCTTCCAACGGGCCATGGACTTCATCCTTTGTGACTTGAAGTTGTTGTGCGTCCTAGTATACTTGGATGATAGAATGGTTTTCAGCGCTACCTTCACCAATCACCTGGCTCATCTCAAAGAGGTGTTCATAAAGATTTAAGAAGCTGGCCTCAAACTGAAGCCTTCCAAGTGCGCCTTCTTCAAAGAACGTCTTGAATTCTTGGGTCACAAAGTAACCCAGACAGGGATTCACCCAATGACTAAAAAGGTTGAAGCCATTGACAAAATGCTTCCGCCCACCAACTTGCAAGAAGTACAAGTATTCCTGGGGATGATGGACTACTACAGACAGTTTATCCCTGACTTTGCCAATACCAGTGAACCTTTAGTCCATCTATTATGTAATGTTCCTTTTGAATGGACCGCCAGTCAGCAGCAAGCCTTTGAGACCCTTAAACAAAAACTCAAAGAGGCGCCAATCCTAGTGTATCCTGACTATGATAAAGAGTTCATCCTGTATACTGATGCTAGCAATCTAGCTATTGGAGCCATTCTGGCCCAACTGGATGACAAGGGTGTAGACCATCCTGTGGCTTACACTTTCCGCGTGCTAAAAAAGCATGAGAAGAACTATAGTGTCACAGATAAGGAGTGCCTCACCGTGTTGCATGCAGTCAAGCAGTTTTGTCATTAAATATATGGCACCCACTTCACAGCTGCCACTGATCACGCTTCTCTTAAATGGTTACAGCAGCTTAAGGAACCTGAAGGGCGCCTAGCTAGATGGGCTCTACGTCTGCAGGGATACAACTTCATGGTGCTCCATTGCCCTGGGATTCAACACCAGAACGCTGATGGGCTCTCCAGAATGCCCATTCTTGCTTTGCATCCTGCAGAGGCCAACCAGTTATACAAACTAATTGGGTACCCCTCTTCTTGGGAAAGTGAGACAGAAGAGGTACAACTGGCCTTGTCCAAGCTATCCAAAGATACCCTCATACACGACAATCATCTCTTCAAAAAAGTACGAGATCAGTATCTGCCTTATGTACGGCCCAGTCTTTGCCTCTCGTTGGTGTCACAAGCTCATAAAGAAACTGGGCATGGAGGCATTGCCAAGACCTTTGACTGGCTTCAGAAGAATTACTTCTGGGAGAACCTTTGCCTGCTAATCCCAGAAATCATTGCTAGCTGCCACAACTGCCAGCTACAGAGGCCTTGAGCTGCTGCCCACAAGTTCAAATTAGTTCCCCTGCAACATGCCTTTCACACTGTTAGCTTTGACTTGGTAGGTCCTCTTCCCTGCTCACGTTCTGGGTGTTGCTTTATTCTGGTTGCTGTCAATCACTTCAGCAAGCGGGTAGAGGCTTGCCCTACAAAGGACATCATGGCTAAGACAACTGCTGCTTTCTGTTGCAATACATTTTCTACTGCCATGGCTGTCCTCAAGTGCTGCTCTCAGATAATGGGACTAACTTCAATGCCAAGCTAGTAACCTCTGTTGTCAAAGCTTTGGAACACATAGTCCTTCTCTGCCCCCTACAATCCTTCTAACAATGGGGCAGTTGAGCGTGCAAATTCAACACTGGTCTCTATCATGAAGAAGCTCCCCTACTCTGACGCTGCCAACTGGGACCTATACTTACCTGCCACTCTCTTTGTGTACCGCCTTAGCAAACATTGTGTCACTGGGTATTCCCCCTTTGCTATGCTGTATGGGCAAGAGGCTACTACCCCTTTGCTCTTGGGGACCCCCTGCTTACCTCTGATAAGGCCATAAATCCTGACAACCACATTAAGGACCTAGTCAACTGCATAATTGATATACAGGCCACAGCCTACACTTCTGCATATAAGACTAAGATGCTTGAGCTCTCTCCCAATAATGCTGAACACTCCCCCATGCCTGAATTTGATGTTGGTGACCATGTACTTTACTATTAACACAGAGTAGATGGTTGCGCACATAAGTTGGACTCTCTGTGGATTGGCCCTTTAGAAGTGACCTTTAAGCAAGGGTCCAAATATACTGTAAAGCTCTTGTCCAGTGGCTGTCCTTTTGCTTGAGTGCACGTAAAGTTCCTTCATAAATACCACCCCCTAAGGCCAATCTAGGGGAGGGCAATGTTGTGAATACCGCTATTCACTGTGTTTCAATTTTGCCTTTGGTGGGCTATTTTGAGGACAAATTGCTCGCTTTCGCTTTTGTCTCTCAAAATGAGTTGATGACTGAATCAGGAAATGCAATTGTTTGGTTTCTTGATCCTGCGCAACTCACTTGCCCCACTAGTGCTGGTGGTGAGTGATCCTACCGTCCATGTACTGTTTTGTGGTAAAGCTACATAGTATATATTCCCAATCTTTATACCCAATAAAATTTAAGTTCTATTCACATTTTTGTCTTTGTGTTTTCTGTACTTCCGCGCCTCTCTCTAGCCATGACTAGTAGAGATTATTCTTCCAGGGCCGCAAGGTAAACACATTTGCCTTCCCTGTCATCTAACCAAAACTTAGTACAAATCCATTCCTAAGGTTAGTATTTCCTGTTGTGTGTCTGTGACGCGCCTCAGAACACAACAGGGGGCTAGACTAACAAAGTCTGGCTCCCATCCTGGTAGAACCAACTACCAGGATGCCATCCAGTGTAGGACTGGTATGGCTGCTCAAAGAGGCCTCCCAGAAGAGGCTGGCTGAGAAAAGGGGGAATAGACATCCAAGGCCATAACCAAAGCACCAGTAAGCAACCACAGAGAATGATCCTGGGTGGGAGGAATATCTGGATCCACAGGAGAAAATTGGTGTGGGGAGGGGAGGGAGTGACTTGGGACTGTTGTAAGTTTGGTGTTGTGTGAGTCCAAAAAAGGGAATTCATCAATCCCTGACTTTGGAAAGGATGAGAGGTCCTCAGGATAAGGACCTATCTAAGATGACTTGACAAGTGTGGTATTAATGGTGGGAACCTGAGTCAAATGAAAGAAGGTATTGGAGAGCAGACCAGGATTGGGGACAGAATTTTGAGCAGCCAAGGAAAGTCTATTCCAAATACCTGGGCTTGTGGTCCATAACAACACAAAGATGGGTACCATAGTCACCATAAATGCCTTATGTAAAGGAGATAACATTTTTGAATAAGTTTTTTAACCAAAACTTCTGGGCAGACAGACAGCAAGCGCTTGGACAATTTCAAGGATTTGAACCAAGTTTAGATCCTCTTGGATCAAACCTCAACAAAAAAACACAGGCAGATGGGCAGGCAGACCAGAGGAAAGCAGGAGGAGGAACAACAGCAGGAGTCAGGACAACAACCTTTGTTATTTAATAAAACTACAAAAGTACAAATAAATTTCCAAAATCAGGAGTTTTATTTGGAAATTGAAATTGGTAAGCAAGGGACCTGATGGCCCTTGCTTCCATTATATGCATAGGGGGGTGATAGTGCCAGGAGTTTAAAGGAGGGGGTTTTGGAAAGAAATAAAGGGGGAGCCAGTTAAAAGTAACAGCCTAATCTTCCCATGATCTGGGCCCAAAGAAATAGGGGTAATAGACCCAAGTGTAAGGAACAACCACCTGGTTGGCTAATTGCATTCCAGGGACTTAGGACCAACATTACCCCTAATGCCTGCCTTTGACATCACAACTGGGAAGCTCCCAGAACCATTAACTTTGGTCCAAGGGACCCCCAGGCCAGAGGAATTGTTTGGCCGGGATTCCACTAATTATGAAATTTTATCCCCAAATTTCCTGGGCTGTGGGTTAGGCAAACCCAGTAAAACGGGGGCCTCATTTTCCTGTTGTCCTGCCAATTGTTTCAAGGCAGGACAACACCAGGAAAGCAAACAATCTAGCCAGATAAAATTCTCTCTGTAGTTGAAGGGGACTCCTGGAAAGAGGGAGAAGTTTTGGTTGTAAAATCCAGAACAAAATGCTCATCCACAGTGTGGGCCAAGTCCTCCAGGAATTTGAAGAGGCTTAGCCTGCACACAGCCTGCCTTTTTTATGGTCTGGGAAATATATCTCTGTCCAGAGCTAATGACGGGCCTCAGAACTTTAAAATTTCCCCCCAATTGGGAAAACTGCTGCCCCAATCCAAAGTTGAATTATGAACCCTTCCCGTGAGCTCTGCATACCCACCCACCCCCTCCCTGCCCAGCCAGCTGCTCCCAGGCTAGTCCAGGGCCCACCCCTCTCACTGGGGACCAACAGCCTAAAGCAACTACCAAATTGGGCAAATACCCAGATTTGGGTCCAAAATTTACATGAGGAGCCAAAAAAGGGTTCCTAATCCCAAATAGACAATTCTTTAATTCCAGGTGCCCAAGACAACACTTCTGCCTCATCAGAATTTCCTGATAAAGGGAATATCAGGTGTCTACCCCCCAGAGGATTAATCTAAATCCCTGTCCAATGCCCTTTTCATGCATAAGGGCCTTAATTCAACACCTAGTGTGAGAGGGGGGCTAAACTGACTAAGTTTGGCTCCCATCCCAGTGACACTGACTGCCAGGATGCCATCTAGTGAGCCACTGAATAGTTGCTCAAAACAGAGTTTAAAAGAGCAGAACAGAGGTCAAAGCTGGTGAAAAGGAGTTCAGGCCTTTCAGGGAATTCTTTCCTAACTCCATCAATTATGTGGGGATCTCTTTCTAAAATAGAAATGCAAAGGAAACCAGCAACCAAGAGTTAGACTCCAATGTTTAATCTGGAGTTGAACATAACTGGGATTGAACCCGGAACCCTAAGAACAAGAAGAATGTTAGTCTAAACTCTAATAGTTTATTTATATTATCTATTTATTCTAAACCGGCTCAATTGGCTTTTGCTTTTGAACTTCAAAGCAACTTTGAAAAGGTTGGTATGTTAAAAGACAATGTCACTTACTGCTGTACTTCTGATTGGCTACAAAAACTATGCTTGACGCCCTGGGACCTGCTTAACCTACTTTTTGGTCCTGCTCTGTTCTTAATTGTCAATGATTTCTGCAATCAACCCATTTAATTATGATCAGCCTGATAGCTTATTCCTGGTACCTCTATCTTCAATATTTTGAAATCTATTTTATTAAGTTCCAGCTTGATCTTCATATGAACAAGATATTATTTCTGATATTAAGTTTCATGTAAATACCTCTTATCTCTTCATAGCCACTTAAATTTTCCAGCCTCCATTTTGAGGGTATTTAAGTGAGCCATCTTTATCATGTCTACTTGTTCCAACAATAAAGATATTTCTTCCTATTCTAAGCTTGTCCATACTTATTTGTGCACCCCTTATTTGAAACCATGAAAGAAAGTTCATTCCTGTTCTGGTTTCTAGTTCTTTTTCTTTCCTTGGTACTGGCTTTTGAAGATTTAACTCCTACCACATATTGGCACAATTCTTCCCCTGACAGCTCTCATCAGAAGGAGTTTGTATCAAAGGGTTGGTTCAAGTATCCCTCAGGTCAATGGGGACAGAAGTTTCAGTACACCTGGTTCACGCCTCCACCTCCTCCAGCTGAACCTTCTTTGGTGAGACCAAATGCCTCTTTTTACCTGTTACCCTATCTGGTGGTTTACTACTTGCTGGGTAGATTCATCTCAATGATGGGTTGTTTCACATTTCTAGAACACTTTGGTCACCTGGCAATGGTCACGGTTCCTATTGGTTTGGTTATTGCAGGGCTCAAATTAGGGGCCTTGGCTCATCAGATTGGGAACTTGTTCCCTCTCAAGTGGGTCCCTGACAAGGCCCATGTGGACTAAACCTGTATTGTGTATATACTTCTGGAAAGTATATAAAACAAAATAAAGGGGAAAATGAAAAAGATAATGATATTTTATTTTATTTCTATGGGTTTAGAGTATTATATAGTATCATGGGGAGCCACATACTGTCCATGTATTTCATGAGGCTTATCCAAGTAATTGTTCCTCTTAGGTCATGAGGTTTATCCAAGTAGTGTTTCTCTTAGGACTCAAAATGTTCAATCCCCAATATAGATGGTTGAATGATAACAGGGCCACCAACTTAAGGATAAGTGGGGGAATCATTTGGCGAGTCACTCAGGGAATAAGTTTCCTAGAGGGATTAATTGTATATGTTGCAACACCTAATAAAAGCCAAGAAAAACACTTAAGAGCCTGAAAGGCCCAGGAAAGAAATAGTCTGAGACTCTTCAAAGAGGGACAACCTTTCAAAAGGCACTAGGGAAGGCTTCATCATTGAGGTTGCTTCCAACACCTGAAAATGGTAGGGCTCATCATAAGGAATCAAATTCCTAGCCAAGCACTCACTGGTAAGAAGGAACCATCTTGATTTTCCAGGGAGGTCATCCAAGGCGTAGAGCATTATCTGGAAGTCCTCCTTCAGGGAGGTCAAAGAAAGATATATCTGACTCAAGCAAGCAGGAGCAGTGATCCAAAGCATTGACAATATAGGAGTGATAGTGAAAAATGTAAATTTAAGGCAAGAAATCAACATTTTTCAGTTTTCCTTTGAATTTGGGACAGAGGGGTCTGATGGGGGATCCAGAAATTAAAGAGCCAAGAAAAAGAGGAACCAGAAGAAAAGAATATTATTTTTGGAGTCTGGGATGAAAGGAGAACCACAGGAAACAAAAACAGGCCTTGGGAATAGCAGTGAGGCAAACAAAAAGCTTCCAAACTTTAAAAATTAAAGCTTTGAAGTAAGCTTTTATATTCAAAGCTGATACTAACGCTTGAAGCAAAAGTGAAAGTTGATTTGAATTGGGTGATTTAATAGAACTATTACTAACAAAAACTCTATAAGACAGCCAGAATAATGATGGGCCAACAAGAAGGCCAGGTAAGAGGGGAAAATGGGGTGCAAAGAGAAGCTTTAAAATTTAAGAAGCCAGATGCCAACAGGGGTCTTATAAAAGTCCAAAGTAATTTTAAAAACCAAGCTTTTATTGATAATTAGCAATCAAGGTCCAGGAGTCCCCCTACTAAGTTTAATGGTTGGGATTGGGATTTTGGGAGCCCAACAAAGAAAACTGAGGGGACAGGATCTGATTGGTCAATAGAGATTTTTTTAAACCTGATTCAAGGATGCTGGAATGATAATCCCTGATATTCTGCTCTTTATTTAATTGTCTGGTGCCTAATGAGTATTCATGTAACTTAATTTTATCAGAACTTTGTAAGTTGTGGAGATTGATGGGGCCACATCTGATTGAGGGGTCCTAATAGTTTTTAAAAGTGGTTGATACCAAGCCAGTAAAAAATCCAAATTGATCATAGTTTTTTCCAATGAAAAGGCATGTATAGTAGGGGGCTCAGTGGGGTAAGCCAACACAAATTGTTCATCAATAGTATGAGCTAAATCTTTTAGTGCATTTAGAGGATTGGCAGAATTCTGGGGATTTTTCTTAGCACAGCAATAAAAGATGGTCCTAACTAGGGATAAACATGAAAGTAACTTTGCACCTAGCCAAACCATGATGCAACAACTAAATGAGCACTACCAAATAAAGGCAATTCAAGGCCAATTCAAATTATTAGAAACCCTGATCTAATGTCTCATTCATGCTTTACTCATTTAAAAAACAGTATATAATAATCATAATTTTTAAATGATAGATTATGTTATCATTGAGAGAATATATCTCCACTTTATATCAGATAAAACAAATCCTTACTTAACGGAACATTTAAAAGAAATAATCAGTTAAAAATTCCTTACCCAAGACTAAAGATAAACCATCACATATTTTCTGCTGTTTTTTAGGATACCAGGTACTAGGTGGGATATCAGGTGCAGGAGTGAGTATCAGGAATATTCCTGACATAGAAGTCAGAAGAGAACTACAAGTAACATTACTCCTAATATGGGAAGTAAGAGAGAGCCCTGCACCTACTGGTCACTAATACCAGCAGCTGTTTCTTTCAATACAGAAAATTGACATTTTATCAAATTCAAGAAAGAAACATAACTTGAAAGAGAGCATATTTTATTAAATGTGACCACAAGCTAGCCAGCCTGCAACTACTCAACTAACCCCACACTGGCCTCAGAGATCCAGCCAATTGCAGCTAGGCCCCCAGCAAAGCTAATAAGACCAGTGGCCCCAGGTCAAACCCCTAATCATTGATTAGAAAACCCATTATCAACCATCAAATGGGAAGATCATGCAGGTCCCAACCCAAAGCCAAATTTTTCAATAGCAAGTAGACTTATACTTGGGAAAAGGCCTTGTGACTATTGCTTGCCCTGAAATTCATCCCAAAGACCTGATTGACCATCCTCAAGAAAAAAGCCTTGTAGTTGCTGTCCCAAAAGAAGAATCAGATTTGACCCTGCCTTTGGGTGAGAGCCAAAAATTTGCAGAAGATATGAAATTTGACCCTGATCCAAATTTCAAGAATCAACAATCACAGTTTAGACTCTTGTTTTTCCCAGTCCAGTGCTTTCACTTTCATTTAAACCCATTTTTGCCTTGGAATACACTATGAATAAAGAATGCCCTCTTAGTAATAAGTTTTTCTTTAATTGAGAGAATTACCCCCTAATCATATATTTCCTTACTTCAGCTTATACACAGAGAAAGCCTAAGCAAAAACTACTCCCAACCCCAATCTTGGAAGATGAATTACCTCATCTTCAAAGCTGTGTTAACAGCCTGTCTGAGAATTGGGGGCTAAAAGAAAGGTTTCTGGTGTTTGGGCCCATGCCACAAGGAGCCAAAGTGATATACTATAAATAGCCAGCACAACTAAACCCCTCACATGCAGCACTTTGGCCTCCTCTGGTCTTGCCCCAGTCCATCATGTTCCTGGCAATATACACATCTCTTTATCATGACATATCCTACTTTAACAGCAGCTTTGGTTGCTACAATACCCATGCCAAGGTTTCCAAATAGTTGATAACAGTATATCCCTTGTGACTGTGAGAGAGGGGGCTAAACTAACTAAGTTTGGCTCCCATCCCAGTGAGACAAACCACCAGGATGACGCCCAGTGGAGAACTGGGACGGCCGCTCAAAGAGGGTGTGAGAGAGGGGGGCTAAACTAAATAAGTTTGGCTCCCATCCCAGTGTAATAAACCACCAGGATGCCATCCAGTGCAGAACTGGGATGGCCGCTCGGAGGGGGGACCACAGGGAGGACACCGGGGACAACTGAGGGAAGTAGGCATTCAAACCCATCAGTATCAGGCCAGTGAGCAACCAGGGAGTGCAGGTAGGAGCGGGAGAGGACACCTTGGAGGGCCCGGGGGGTACTGCATGCCTCTGGACCACGTTGGGGAGGGGAGACATGGGAGGCACTACTTCTTCAGAAACAGGTGAAGTAAGGTCCACAGTGTCCAAGTCCAAATCATCACACGTCAGGCTCTTGACCACAGCCTCTCCAGAAAAGGGAAGACCGCTGGGGAGGTCTCAGAGACTGGCAGGGTCTCTACCTACCAGACGGGCCGACAGAGAGATTTTCCCCCATAAATCAGGGGAGGTGGACCACAGAAGCAGCAAGAACAGAGCCAAGGAAAATACCACAAATTTGAGAGCTGGGAGTATCATAGGAATGTTCCTCACAAAATTTGGAGTAGGACAGTATATTTTTCAGATAAAAATAAGGCAGAACAAGGGCTGATAGGGTATACTTATCAAAATAGACCCAAACTGTAGCAGAACAGGTACAGAGGGCTTTACAATGATCACGAGAGGTTCGGGAAGAATGGCAAGCAAGAGCGGGCTCAAAATCAATAATTTTAATAGAAAATTCAAAATAATAATAGGTATTATAAGGAAAATCAATTGAAAATTTGAGTTTTCAAACTCTGTTTTGAAAGCAAGAACGGGAAAGGCAACTACTAGATGAACCAATACTAGTATAATGAACCAGAAGAGAAGCTGGGTTTGAAACCGGCTGGCAGAAGGTAAGCTTGGAACAGAAACTAACACCCTAATCTTTAGGCTATAGGAACTCAAACTGGGTTCCAAATAAACACAAATATAAAATTAAAGTGCAGAATAGCTCCAAACTTTAATATTATTGGAAAATAGACAAGCAGGGGACTAGAAGTCCCCTTGCTTGCATAAAAGGGATGGGCTGCAAATAAGTTGGGTCACGTGACAGTGGAACCAAATCTAATTGGCTGGAGACAAAACTTTGCTAGGCAGGGGCAGGGGGACTGGAGGGTTTCATTCCAATTTCTGCGGTCAGATCTGATTGGCTGGAAGAGGCACTGGTCATTTGGAATTCACGTGTGTTGCTCAGTGCCAATGTGGCGGCCTCTGATTGGCCAGCTCTAATGGTTTTTAGAAGTGGGCAATACCAAGCTAATAAGTAGTCCAAATTAACCAGTGTTTCTTCCCAGGAGGGAACAACCAAAGGCAGAGGTTCCGCAGGTTAGGCCAGCACAAACCTCTCATCTACCGTGTGAGCTAAATCATTTAAAGAATTAAGGGGTTTGGCGGGCGTTTTAGAACCTTTCTTGGTACAACAAGGGAAAATTGAGCAATCCAAAGCCAGAGGTGGCAGTGAATTTACAGAGGGGACCACAGAAAGGACAGGGGATAGCTGAGGGAAATAGGCATTCAGTCCCATCAGCACCAAATCAGTGAGCAACCAGGGCATACAGGTGGGGGTGGGGGGAGGCAACACAGGAGCGCGCAAGGGCACCAAATTGCTCACTTCCAGGTCAAGAAAGAAAGGCCTTGTTGCCTCCTCACCCTCAGGAGCAAAGGAGGTATGGACAGCATCATTGTGGGGTTACTGGTCATCAGTCCCCAAAGTGTGTCCTGGGTCATAACCAGGGACCAGCTTGGAGGAGTTGTCATTCTCCAACAGTGGTGAATGGTTGGTGAGGAGCTTATACTTGGCTTGAATAAGGGCAAACTCCTCCAGTACCTTCCCAATTACTAAGCAAGTGTCTCCACCGTACACTTGTACTTCAGCAGGCGCCAGCCCTTCTGTAGGCTAATACCAATCCTGTAATAGTCTTTCAAACTCTCCCCCAATGAACTCTCTTCTTCTATTTGTCATTTCCAGATGTCTAGTCACTTTTTCCCACTCCTCCTGGTCAGAATTACTAGAGGCAAACTTCCTACACCCTAGGCAATAAGATTCCTTGTCCCCTGGGCTAGGATAGAAAATATGGGGTAATTGACTCATAGAACTTATATTCTCTCTTTCCACGGGAAATTTGGATAGGGGTCGTAATAGACGCTTTATTCACAGTCAGAAGGAAGATCCCCTTAGAAACCTTCTGATATATGGCCTTGGGATAGGGAATAATAATGGGTTTGTGCCAATACTTGGAGTCCTTCAACAATCTCTTGGACTCCTTGTACTTGGTCTTTGGCTCCTGCTCCTTGATCTTGGACTCCTGCGCTTTGGATTTGGACTTCTGCACCTTGGTCTTGGGCTCCTGTGTTCTGATCTTGGGCTCCTGTGGTCTGTTCCAGCTCTGGATTCCTATTCTTGGTCTTTGGCTCCTTCTGTAGCTTTTGTGGCCTTTGTAATCCACTTGATCCAGTCCCTGAAGAGTCTCAGATAGCTCCCCCTTTTATAGCCCCTTGTTTCAGACCAAAAACCTCTCTTAGAACTCTGGTTTTTCAAAGCTTAAACTATCCTTTTTTCTTCTTCTATAATATATTAAACCTTTAAACTTACTTCAGCCAATGAAAGCCCGGAATTTTCTGCTTCTTCTCCTCATTTTTTAGGCTTTAACTCTTAAGTTAAAGCCCTTAAAACACTGATCAAATAGACTCCGGCTTGCAGCCAATCACACGCCTCAATTCAACGGTTTTTTCAAAAAGGTTTCCCAGATGTCCCGTTCTTGACCCTGGTTTGAACCTGAGGCTGTCTTGCTCTGGGTAAACAACTGCTCCGCATTTTGAACGGTTTTGCTGTACTTCCCGTCACGTTTCCCCGGCAAATCTCAAGCGCTTCCACATATATTTTACTTAGGCAAATTCTGACCCCTCAATTTTACAACGCTTCTCTGTGTTTCTTCAACGTTTTTCAACTTCAAACCTGCCTTCAGCTTGTCCTTTTGCCTCTCCTAGTTGTTCTTGGCAAAATTTGCTCTTTTGCCCTTACAGTTTCTCCGTTCTTCTTCCAGCTTCTTTCTGGCTTATTTCCTTTTCAATTCTTCTTTTTAAAATAACATATAGTTTGAACAAACTATAGGCTATTTTTCCTTCTCTTTCATTTCTGTTTATATGATCTTCAATCCTTTTTTAATCATAATCAGGCAGTATTTAATTATTCTTTAACTGCTTCTTTTTATCTATATTTCCTCTCAAAAGTCACTAAAATCAGCTCTTCCAGCCTCTGCATCCAGTCTAGCTAGTTCATCATCTTAGTTCTTCAATACCAATTTCTGGTCCTTTGGTCATCCTACTTTTTAATCAGCTAGTCCTGCATTCAAAATCTTCCTGTCCTTCAACTTTTCCTCAACCAGTTCCTCAAAAAATCCTCACTAGAAACCTCTTTTGTTCCTTCTACACACTGAACCATATTGGTTCCCACAATTCAATATGAATTAACAGTTCATCAACTAGCCTTCACTGTGACCAAACAGTCCCTCCTGCTAGTCTTCTGTTAATTCCGTGAACCACCTCGGTTCTTTATCTCAGTCCCCATTACCATAACTTGTAGACCCAGGCATGAGTCTACATCAAACTGGTGTTTGACTGAGCCCTCGCAAGTGGCAGTCCACTTAAGCCATTCAACCATAGATCAATTTCTATGTGTTGTATTTACTCACCCAGGTGATTAAGTCTGGGCTTTCAGTCTCAGAGTAATCAGTTCTACTTCCCAGAGGCCTGATCACACCAAGTTCTGCAGCTTGCTTTCCCAAGAAAGCCGCCTTGGTGACACCTCTGAGCAAGTCTATACCCTCCAATGCTCACCTTGGGTTCCCTCAACTCTCCCATAGGGGCATAAACAAGCACACCCTACCAGTCTGTTAGGTAGGGTGCTTGCTCACAGATCTCCTGTAAGCGTATTAGGGTACGTTGAGCTTTCAAAGCTCTTCCCCTCCCTTGCAGCTCACATTACCCCCCAGGGGTCCAAAATCTACTCCCCCCCAGACAGAAAAAGTTCCCTGCTTGCTATTTCAGTCTTCACTCTTCTGCAGCCACAGTTTCCTGCAGGGTGAAGCACTATAGCCCCAAGCAGCCAATTCCTTCTGCTGGGTGGAGGCAACATCTTCCCATGGTAGTCCCATGTTACCTACCAGGCTGGCCTTATTTACCCTAGTAGACCATGTTACCTACTAGGCTCACCCTATTTACCCCTAGTAGCCCTATGTTACCTACTAGTTTACAGCGTCACCAGCTAACCACACATTGTCACTCTTCAGCATATTGTCTTTATTTGAAGCCAAATTAACCCTCGCCTGCAAAACAGCACACATGTGGATCATCACAATCATCCAAGTCCAGGTTGTCACAGGTCAAGCTCTTTACCATGGTCTCCTCAGAAAACAGGAGACCATTTGGAAGATTTAGGAGGCTGGAAGGATTCTCGCCCACAAGCCAAGCAGAAGAGGCAATTTTAGACCACAAATCTGGCAAAGTTGACCATAAAAGCAGCAAGAATGGGGCCAGGGAAAACACAACAAATTTTAAGACTGGGAGTATCATCTTTAAATTCTCTGCAAAATTTGGGAAAGGTAGGAAGCTTTGTTATAAGGGAAAACAATAGAATTCTGGCAAGCAGGGGGACCCACAAGCAAGAGACCAGGTAAAAAATGGTTGGGAGTCCTTACACAGCTTGACAATGGGCTCGGACGTCTTTCTGGTGTAAATCAAAAACAAAAGCGAGTTCAAAACAAGAAATTTAAAGTGAAAATTCAAAATAAAGTAAGTTTTTATAATAATTTTAACTAAATTATTAAAGTTCAAATGCGTATTTTGAAATCAAAAGCAAAAACAAGAGCAGCTATACGCTTGAGCTTGTTTCAAGGGTTCCAGAGGAAGGGCCGGGTTTGAACCAGGGCAGTTTAAGGTAAGATTAAAGACAACAACTAACACTTTTAAACCTTTTAGCCAATAGGATCCAAACAAAGATCCAGTCAACTATGAATTTAAAAAATAAGTGTTATAAACCCAAACTTTAATAAATTGGAGAATTGACAAGCAGGGGACCCAAAATCCCCTGGCATTGTTAAAAGGGAGTGGGTTGTTGGGAGGTGGTCACATGACTAATTTGACTTGCATTTGGTTGGCTGGGTGATAAAATTTGCTGGCCAGAGCCAGGGGTGCTGGAAAGTTTCAGGGTAACTTCTGCAGATCCACCTGATTGGCTGGAGAACGCCTCAACTAGCTCAGGTTCATTTAACTTTCTGGTCATAGATGTGGGCCCATTTGATTGGGCGTTTCTGATTGTTTTTAAGAGAGGACAATACCAAGATAATAAATAGTCCAAATTAACCAGTGTTTTTTCCCAGGCTGGGGCAACCAAAGCCGGGGGTTCTGCAGGGTATGCCAACACAAATCTTTCATCCACAGTGTGAGCTAAATCTTTGAGTGAATTAAGTGGTTTTGCTGGACTTTGAGCGGTCTTTTTTGTGCGACAAGGAAAGATGGTCCTATCCAAGGCCAAAGGGGGCAGTGAATTTACAGTGACAGCCTTGAAAGGTTTCCAATTATCAAGACTTGTTTTATACCTAGCTCATATAATACCAGCAAGCCTTGGGTATTAAAGTGGGTAGGCTTCTGTTCTGAAGAGCAGGGCTCACCACAGTATTGGTTCCAACTTGGTAATGTAAGAGAGATAGTATAACAGCATGAACCAATGGCCAAATAAGAGAGCCATAGAGTCTACTAAATCTGCCAGATTGGCAACCTCCATAATTAACTCATACAGAATGGAACATCCTCCGTGTCAACAATTCTCAAAAATATTTTTCTTATTTTCAATATTAAAGATTATTTTTTCTTGATTAAATAATTGACACTGATAATAGAAGCAATGTTTGATTTTTATTTTGAGCTTTTAATTGAAATTATAAAAGATAAAGCAAAAACAATTTTTGAAATTGTCAACATGGAGGATTTTCCTTTCTGTATGAGTTAATTCTGGAGGTTGCCGCCAGATTAATGTATAATACTCCAAAAATCTGGGTGTAAGTAGTCTCATTAATAACAACATGATCTTACAGATGGCTGGGCCGGGGGTGATAAGAGGGGAAATTTTTACTAGATATGCAGGTAGGTAGCTGTACTTATCCCTAATTAGTCTAGGCTGTATAGTGTAACAGATGACCTTGCAGTTAAATTGTTTAGGTACTCTAGTTTAGGCCAAGGATTATCTTGGATGATGTTTTCTAGGTTAAACTCAGAATAATTCAGGTTAGATAGATATTTGGTGAAATAAACAGGGCCCAAGGAGTACCAGGGGAAAAATAACTTGGGTAAGGGGACTGCAGGTTCTTCAGGTGAGATGGCTGGAGCAGAAGAGCCTGCTGAAAAAGTGTTAAAATGGTAAAAAAAAGAACTAGGTAGGATGAAATCTGGTTAAATAAAAGGTTCATCACAATTTTATTGTCATAATGATGATAAGTCCTTATCTGGGTTTAATAGAATATATATACCAATTGGTCAGACTTTATCTTTTTTGGTGGGAATCTAACCTTTGAGCGGCCTGGCATCAGGAATCTAGAAGCAGCAGGGTAGGTTCAGGCTTGTACATAATATTTATAGGCTGGTACTATAGAATAGACACATGAAGCTTCCTGTATACAAAACCTATTCCAAAAATCAGGTGATCTAGCCAAATTCATGCTAATCTCAATGCTAGCAACTATTATCTGATGACTTCTATTGAGAGACCATATTTTAGGCTTGGCCAAAATTCCCATTGGGTAAACAGCTGCTTCTGAATAGGAGCATAATAAAGGTGGTGCTCTATTAGCTTTGATTTTTACAGGCTTTGGCAAAACTTCCTTAATATGTGGTCTCTTTATCAAACAACCCTCAGATTTAATCTAAAAAGACGTGGGCAGCCAGGCACCTACCCTCTGGAAAGACAGCCTGCAAAGTGTGGGGTCCCATGTTTGATATTTGATTATGATTTTGCTTTATAATGAGAAGCAAATGACATCTGTGACATTATTACAGCATTCCTTAGGATTAGGGGGCCAACATCAAATCTTTGCTCATTTTGAGACAGTGCCTGTAGACACTGACAGCTTTTATTTTAAGAGCCATCAAGATAAACTCTTTAGACAGGTATAACTGACCCCCTTTAGTGTCTATTATATCTACCAAACCTATTTTATTATACACCACTGTATATTATCTTCTGATATAATTTCCCAGGAATTTTGGCTAATTTAAAGTCTTTGAAGAGCCTTTTATTGATTCATGGCAATATATTTCATTGTCACAACCTTAACAAAAGTTCAACTTTTCAACTTGCTTCCCTACATTACCAAAGTAGTTGCTATGTGTTTATGGTGTTGCAATGAGGAGAAAACAGTGTGAATTTACTCAGAGATGATGACCTTTGAACAGAGAATATGACAAAGTACAACATATTACAATGAATATATAGAATAAGAAGTCTTTTATTTGATTCAATGACAAGGAGCTAGCAGTGTAAATTTGCTAAAACTTAATTTTGCAGACTTTGGAACTGTTTCATAAGGAGGGGGCAGATTTCCAAAATTTTGGGGTGGCAAAAATACAGAGTCTAACAATCTTGTTGTTGCAAATCTTATAGGGAGGTATTAAAATAAGTGAACTATTAGGAAATATGTTTTATTGATGTGAAAATATCAAACTACTTGTTGGGAATTTTGACCAAGCAATGATGCCAATTATGACAGAGCTCACAGATTAAGGTTTCAGCAATCAACTCCATAAATTAGCATTATAAAAATAAATTGCTACAGTATAAAAGCAAATGGAAGAAATAGTGTGTCCCTTTAATACCAGAAACCAGCAAAGAACTGCCGCCAAACCGTTAAGAGAAATAGATGATTTAAATTCTGTCATAGACAAAAAAATGGGTCAAAGCTGGGGTTTCCCAAATAGCCCTCAAAAATCTGGACCTGCCTTATTTTTCCCCAAATAATTATGACAAGAAAATCACATGTTATACATTATTTGGGGATGGCAGCGCTCAACCCACTGGTCGCCAATTTTTTTGAATTATGACGTCATCAACTCAAATTCCAATGCAGAACCCCCAACTACTGAAAATGTTCTTGTCAACCAATCAGATGCATCAGAATCCCCTCCTCCCTCATCCTGAACTCCCTTAAGACTTTTTCCATTTCTCTCTAGAAACTTGTTCTAGATAGCTTAATTTCACTCAAAATAAAAGAAAGTTTATCCCAAAATGATGGTGTATCTTGGGTTGTTTGCCCCTGTTTTCAAAAGACTAGCCTTTGTGGCGGTCAAGGTTGCCATTGATTCCATGGCTGTAAGCCTGGTCCGCTCTTTACATGTCAACGCCTTCTGATTCTCTCTCTAATTTACCCCTACAAATCATTTGCTCAATAACAATTTCTACCTCCATCTTCTGCTACAACACAATTAGATCCAAAATGTTGAAACTGTTCTCCCAATTCAGTATCCTGCTTATCAAGCAACTCATAATTTGTTTATTATATCCTCATCGTATTTCCTTGAATCATGTTGCATACTGTTTCACTCTAACATTAATGATGTTAATTATGATGGAGCCCACATACAGTAGTTTTAAAAGCTATGGCAACAGGCTAAAACAATTCAGATTTAAACAAAATGAACTCAGATTTAAACAAAATTAATTTTAAACAAATTTATATTTATTTCCAATAGATTTGGATTCATTTCAATTTTGTTTAAAACTGAGTTCATTTTGTTTAAATCTGAATTGTTTTTGCTTGTTGCTATAGCTTTAAAACTACTGTATATGAATTACAGCTGCCAAACACCATAAATTAGTAGTATAAAATACATGTATATTGGATCAGCAGTAGTCTGCTGATCCAAACCATAAATCAGCCAATGATAAGTACTGCCACAATGCTTGATTGATACATAATTTGCTGCCACACCACTTTGTAAAAGATACAGGAGCCACCTAGCAATTGTATTAGGCACCAAAGTGCCAAACTACTTTTACAACAAGCACCTCTGCATCAACTAAAAATTATTGCAGGCGCTTTACTTTTACATCAAGCGCCAAGGTGCTGGGTTTGATTCCCCATAATATTGAATTACCATATTAATTATATTATTAAGCATTGAGATTGAAGTATGTTCAGGATAGTAGGAAGTGATCCTGAAGTGACTAAACTATTCCACACCAGTAAGGGCCACCTGTGCTGGGTGAAGATGAAAATATTCTATTGGTTGATGTGTGATAAGCGCCAAACCTAGATTAATAATTACCCAAATTAGAGGCGTGTTAGAATTTCCTAGAAGGTATTGCTAACAGCCCAAGGATTAACCTTTGAGAAGATATAAGAAGAATTAACCAATTACAATAAAATGATCTTAATCTGGTTGACCTTTATCTTAATCTTTAAGTACTTCTGCGTGATCAGAAGCCATTCCTTGACAATAATCATATTTTTGTTTGATCCTGGCTCTTCTGATACAATACTAGCCATATCCTCACATATGACTGTATTTAAGCAAATGCCCTGTGTCAGGAAGCCAGTTGTAAGTAGAGGCCTTGAGCGGCTCGGGGTGAGGTACGTCCGAGCTGGCGGGTAGGGCCCACCATAGAATGGGTGCTAACTTGATAATATAAGATACAGATTGCCTGAGTAAGGACTAAGGTCCGGAGTTGGGGACCATGGAATCTACCAATCCTGTCAAAGTAATGTAGAGTACTCCAAACAGTTGGGTAGAGGTGGTCTCAGCTGCGGTGGTGGGTTCCAAGGGCGGTCTGGTTGTGGTGTTAAAGGAGGAGTCATAGGAACAAAGTAGGCAGGCAGGTAATTGTACTTGTCTTTGAACAGTAAGGGCGGGATCTTGACCCTCTTTCCTTTGTGTCCTATGTACTCGGTACTTCTAGTCCTTGCCAAAGGGTCAGCAATGAGGATAGTTTCCAAGTTGTACTCTGAATAGGCCGGGTTGGGGGGTATTCAGTAAAATGCACAGGTCCAAAGGGGGCTCCCGGGGGACAGTATAATGCCTGGGACAATTTGGCAGGTTGGTCTTGGCAGAGGGCGGCGGCCTGGTGGTCTACTTGACTGGAATTAAGATGAAAGATCACTAAGACTAGATAGGGTAAGATTTGTTCAAACCAAAGGTTCATAAAACTTTATTATCAAAAATAACAATGGGGGTTTTGCTGTTCCGCCAGGGTTTTTATACCCTGGGACTTTGCTTCTTTGATTTTTGCAGGGTTCAGGTTTGCAGACGAGGCACTGGCGGGACATGGGTCTTGGCTTGGGGTCTTGAGGGCGGCAGATCCAGGTTGTGCCTGTTCTGGCAAATTGGAAAGGCGACACTTCGTTTTGCCGCCACTGTTCACTATGTCACCTGAGTAGTCCAATTGCACTACCCCTTCTGGGCGGAAGACTGGCAGTTGCTGGTGGCTATTGGCAAGGTTAAAAATAGGTTTTGTCTTAACCTCCTTAAGGCAAGTTGCAACCTCTGCATAGGTTTGGGTCTTTGGTGGCCCAAGGTTGGCATCAATCTGATGACCATTTGGGGAATTGTCTCTGGGGGGCTGGCGGGTCTCGGAGTAACTCATTAACTCGGGTTTGCAATTTAACGAGCGGGCGGTCCCCCGTCCAATTTGTGTGACTTGAGTGATCTTTGGAGGGTCCTCTGTAGTAGTCCGGTGGAACGCAGAGTAATTTACCAATTTGAGCCTGTCTTTTAACAGATTGGCGGGTCCTGGACTGGTCTCCTGGGAACCGGGGGTTTAACTCTTGGGTTTTCAATACAAGTATTAAAATGTCATTCATGACACCTTGTGCCCTATAATATTAAATAGTTATGGCGCTGTAATGCAAAAAGCGCGACACTACTAGTGTATTTTGTTAGAATATCTTAACACTTAAAGGCTTTGTGTATAGTTTGATGAGGTGGCCTCCTTGCAGGTGATACTTACTTATTTTACACACATCACAAATGATGGTGCTGTAAGAAATTGCCTTAACTCCCAGGAGGTTTGGGTTGGAAACCCAAGCAGTGAAAGTTGGGAAATTGAGCACAGAGCATCTGTGCCCCACCCAAACTCAATTTTCTATGCCACCAACCACTTACAATTGATTGTAAGATTTAAACCTTTGATCACTGCAAGAGGGTGGCGCTTTGAAGCCTGTTTTTCTGGGTGGCACTTAGTCCTAGCCACACTCGAAAAAACAGATATGACCATGACATTGTGCAACTTCTGTGCGATCTGCCCAAAACAGCGTAAAATTGTATAAATTTAGATGCGTGTGAATTGAGTTGCTTGCATCTTGAGCATCTAATCTTACTATGTGACTTTGATGTATTGTGTGCTTAACTATATATGTTGTGTATTTGATTTAACTCACTTATTAATGCATATATTTGCATTAGTATATATCAAGCCACTTGCTTAATATTATAGTTTGTTCCATGCACGACTTTAGTTTGATCTGAGCCAAATTTAGTTCATCCATTGTAATAGCTCTGAAAAGTACAGTATGTTTATTAATTTAACCGTTATAACCCTCTATACGGATTAGATTTAAATTTTCTTTCAACTTACTGTTTTGCTGCACATTCGCTATTTTATAGATGGCTGGTACTATTGGGATAGCGTAATGTTATATGACCCAATGTGGCACTAGACGCATATTAGATATCACCCTAAAATTACATCTTTTTTTAGAGAAAACAGCAACCGTAGTTTAGAATCATCCTTTACCACACAGCTATAAAAAACTTGCACTCTCAGTTTATAACCAAGCCTTTTAACCAGCTTCTAGCTAGTAGTTAATCCATATTTCTGATAGGATAATCAGTGTTACTGATTCCAATATTACTCTGACCCTGATATTAGACATCTTTTTTCCTACATCATTGCCAGGTGTATCTGAAAAGATGTAAATCTCTTAAAGAGAGCAGGATTTGTATTAACACTTCGTACAACTTTTTATGGTATAGCATCTGTGATTCTATGTAAAAGTTCTGTCTATCTGAAGTCAGCAGCAGTAATGCGGTATAGGAAAGAATATATATAATAGCCCGGGCCACTCACCTCAGAAGTAAAATAGGGCAATAAGGGAGAATTTTCATTTGGGCTAACTTTCATCTAACTGATTAGATGCTATAGCTATCAGTGAACACTGTAAACTGTGAAGCTAGAAGTTTACTTCAAGCAATTAGTCTGAAAAAGTTTGACATTCCCGTGCAAGCACGATCTAAAGTAAATTTAGCCAACCTCTCTATTGGTTACGTCATAGAATACACCAAATATATCTGCTACTTCCGCCTGATGTTTTTGATAAAAGCAACATGAATATTGTTATAAGAGTGTTTTTCTTTAAGACTTTTGGTCCACATTGAGATTTAAAGGTAATTGGAATTGTATTTGAAAATTCGGCTATATTCACTGTGAAATATAAAATGTTGTTAGTTTTATAAAAAGTAGGGAGGGGGAATTTGACTAATTTCAAATTAGGTTTTCCAGTTGAGACGGAAGCCAGATTGCTTATCCTTAGATCCCCAAATAGGAAAATTAAAGCTTAGCTTGCTAACATATGACTAGTTATATGTACTTGCTGAGCCAACCAACCATTTTCTTTGCCATAACAGAAGAATGTCCTATTAATTAAGCTTAGAAGATGACAAGTAAGTGAATTACCTAATACGAAGGCATGTGGAATATCCTCTGAGCAAAGGAATATATTTTCTGATAAAGCATTGGTTAGTATTGAATTTAAGAATATATATAGAATACAAGGGTGTGCTTAATTAAATCTAAAGTAACCTTAAATCATACCTGACGCAACAGTTTCCTTCATTTCATGGTAAGACTCTACTGGAACCCACTTGTCCCCAACTCCATAGTAGATAGTGAACTTATCAGCATTTTCTACATAAAAGTCCTTGTCAACTTCATAAATTTGTTCCATTTCATCATGAGCCATGATTAGGACACTTTCGGATACCGAAGGCGTATTTGATGGGTTAAGGAGAAATAGGAGTCTAGTTTCACAAGGAGGCTGTAGACTTATAAAGAGAAAGTAAATATTACAAAAGGATATTTTAAAAACATCAGACTAGTAATCAATGCATTCTTGAGGCTTTGCTTGGCTAGCACAGAAATAGTTCTGACCATAAAATTCATGGGAAGAAGATTAATGCCCCAGACTAGCTTTCCTATAATATTCCTGGAAAGAGGAGGGAAAAGGAACTAGGGAATTTTAGATCAATAAAGACGAATATATACCTGGTTCATCCAGCTACCATTTTCTGTTTCTCGAAGTTTTCGGAGTGCAGGAAACAAGGAGAAGGTTTGGGTAATTTTTCACATTAGGCCTTTTTTTGACAACCTAGCATTTAGGATTTTCTATAAAAAGTCCCTCTTACCTGCTCGCAGATCCAGGCACCAACGCTATGCCCAACTAAGAAAAATTCAGTGTTGGCAGGATACTTCTCGACAAGTGCATCAAGACACTCCAGCTTATGTTGCACCTGGTGTTGGAGACCGAAATTCTTTTCATCGAAATCAGTATCAAACTCATCTACACTTTGCCCGTGGTGACCGACTTATTTGTGGTTAGGCTTAAATCAAAATAATGAAAATACTTAACACTATGTCCAACTCTCTTCCCAAATTCTCATGAATGTGGGACATGAACTCAATATAATATTCGGGGAGCCCAGGATTTCCTTTAGCAACTGTCAGAATATTTATAAAAAATAACATTACCAGGAATCATCAGTAAAACTTTGCTAGGTTTAGTTCCATCATGAGGTTTTTCGCTGCAATCGGATTCTTCCTTGGGCCACCAGTAAGAAACTGAGCGATAACCGCTCTTGACTTTCCAGACAGTCCTTAGAGGTCTTTGAACACCCTTTGCAAATAAACCCAAGCTCATTATAATAGTTTAACAGAAAAAATGCTTTAACAATATCTTCAAATGTAAAGTATCCTCCAATCTCTTCAATGAAGACCTTTTATACCAATATTTTTAAAACCCAGGAAATGATTTCAGTTCTCAGGACTGAAGCATGCATAAGTGACTTGTTTATTCTGCATAAGTTTAACAACCATTTGACCGAAAAACAATGATAAGGTTGGAAGGTCATAATCTTTCGCTTAGAATATAATTTCCAAAAATAAATTTATTGAATAAATGTCCCATTCAGCCCAGCAATCGAGGGGTTCCTTTGCATGACGTGGAAAATAAGGCTTATAAATTATGATATAAAAGCATCCAAGGCTCAGCAGGGACACGTTTTGGAGTGTATTTTATTAAAGTTCGCCTCAAACAGCCATACTGGCAAAGTACACTTTGCTACCTTTGCCAAGCCCATGGGGCACAGTAGTAACAAATTTCATGACGGTTCGCCTCAAAAACGCTCCAGCTCGGCGCACTTTGCTTCCATTGCTGTGCGCCTGAGGCAAAGTGGTCATCACCATAGCTGATTTAGCCAGTTTCCTCTAATCATTAGCTTTGGACAAGTCTCAGCCAGAGCGCCACCTTCACTCTATGAGGAGTTCAAGAACATTTTGAAATGATATTTGTATTAATTATAAGTAGCCATCGAGCTGCGGTATGTTTAGGGATGCTTTGGCTTAGCCTCGGCTAGTCTCCGGCACCGGGCCGTTATAGACAGAACGGAGCTGCAAGTTATTTAAGTCTTTAAATAAATATTTTAAAAATAAATCTTTGAAACGAGTGATCCAGAGCCGAAAACCAGCTGCTTGGGGCTTGGCTAGGGCTGTGTCAGCCCAGAAAAGGAACGATTACGACAAATGCCGTAATCGCCCTGTTCGCCCTTTTTCATCTACTTCTTTTGGATTCCCCTATGCTGGGGGAATCCGAAATTTCATAAAAAATAAAGCCTCAGAAGGCCTTCTATTTTCCAGACGGGCCAGAAAAATAATAAATAATTAAAATAAAAAGCTATTTTTTAAATAAGTTTAATTTTAAAGTTTAAATTTTTTAAATGAGAAGAAAAAAATATAATTTTTATTTCAAAAAAAAATCCGGAAGTTGAACTTCCAGATTTGCTCTTAAATGAAACGATTTCAAGAGAATCTTCTTTGAGAAGATTCTCTTGAAATTGTTTCCGGATTTCGGATGGGTGGCTTCTTTTTAGAAAAGAAGACACCCGTCCGAAATCCAACACAGCTCTAGGTTAGGGTTAAGAAGGTCACAGTTCTTTAATATAAACTTATACAGTAGTTTTAAAACCTATGGTGACAAGCAAAAATAGTTCAGATCTAAACGAAATGAACTCAAATTTAAATGAAAATAGCTAATCTTTGAACAAAATTAAAACTCAATGAATTTATATTAATTTACAATAGATTTGGGTTAATTTCAATTTTGTTTACAGATTAGCTATTTTTGTTTAAATCTGAGTTCATTTTGTTTAGCTCTGAACTATTTTCGCTTGTCACCATAGGTTTTAAAACTACGGTATTTGAAATATTTTATTCTTATCTAAAAAACTGTGTCCTTCCCAACCCTATCCTAGGTACTTTCAGATTTTAAGCTGAGATTGGGGCACAGAGATGTCTTCATTAAGGTAGGGACAGGAACAGCAGTTGTATGAATACAGAGTCACAAACCATTTTTTGGATGCTTTGGATTAGGTTACAAAACAATATATGTGGTTTTGCACCGCAAATTTTGAAGTAGGTCACAAAATATAAAAGAAATGTAGTTTTCAAATATGAAACATATGATTTCATTTTGTGCAAGGCACAGGATGTAAAATAAAAACGTTTTTTTAAAGATGAGACATATTGTTACGGAAGTAACAAGTTCAAATCCCGCTATGGGATTTGAACCCGCTCCCAGCCATCAGGCAGGAAAAGTGGGTAGTGAGAGCTCACCCGCACCTGGATTCCCTTTAAAAAGCAAATATACAGGTGTGAAAACCACTCCTGCTCTGACAGTAGCTGTGGGGCCCATTTGGGGCCCCAAAAGCTATGCTCAAGCCTTGATGGGTTTGGCTGGGCCTGGGCAAGCTAAATTTAGCTGCCCAGAACTCCCAGTTCAAGCCCACCCTTCATCTGGTAATTTGGGGTTCCCAATTAGGAACCTCTTTTTTATTCAAGTTCCTTCTCCCCAAGAATACCTGTCAAGCCAGTCCCAAAACAGCAATCAAATTAGAAAAGACCCCATGACCCTGCAACCAAACCTGCCAGAACCAATGACCAGTCAGGCAAAGATAGACCACCAGCAAGCCAAGTAACTGTTCTTGAAGACCCCAAAAATGATGATGAGAAGCCAATCAACCAGAAGAATTTGATATTCCAAGCCTTGTCACCCAGATAGCATCAGAAAAATACCCAGAGGCACCTGCATGTGAATGAGTATATAAATCAGAAGCTCCTGAAAAAGTTCTGTATTGCCATCCTTACCAATAAAGTTGTTATGGACATTTGGTTCACCAATCTGATTCCTTACATATTTTTGATACTCTTTCATCTGTAATCACCAAAGTACCAGTATCTATCTGCAGGGATCAATAGCCAAGCATCAGCTGATAAAACCAAAGCCTTTGATTACTATTGCCTTACTGATGCTTTCTTTTGCCCTGTGCACTTCACTGAGGATCCACACAACCCTGATAATGAACCCTGGACCTTGGAAGATTTGCAGGGGTACACCTGCCCAGACGCTCTCAAGAAACCATACCAAATTGTACGCAACAGCAGAGAAATCACTATATACCCTTTGATTTTCAACGAGAAATACAACAAACATGCTGCCTACTTGATCCCAATGGAACCCCCTGACACCCAAACCAACTATCTCAACCCACCCACTTCTGACACCGCTGGCCAGAGTAGTCAATTCCTGGGAGTGCTATACCTGGCGCTCACAGGATTGATTGGTTCTGCCTTTCCAGCAGCTGGGCCCTGGGCTGTGGCTGGGAAGGCTCTTTTCTACCTGATAAAGTTAGGTCCCATCATCTGGTGGGTCATGCCGGTACCCACCTCAACTCCTCTCTCACCTGCAGGAGCATTACAGTACTCCTGGAATCCTGACACATATGCCATCATTTTGTGCAAAGCACAAGATGTAAAATTAGAGCAAGTTCAGTTGTCAGATCTTATTTTCAACTAAAATTTATTGAAGATTACTGTCATTATCTCACAATGATAGCTTTGATTGTCACAATCAAGCAGAGTCCAGCTGGACTCCCACAGGGGAGGCAGGCCGATCCTAGAAGGCCATTTACACAATTGGCGCTATTCTGACCAGGTAGTTTACTCTAGTAGCTAGAGGACGCCAACTCCCAATATGAGGCACAACCTGGTTGGCCAGCCCCAATCCTGTGATATAAACAAACCCCAACTTACTGAAATTGTGAGAATTGGGGAGCAGGTTAGGAGGAAATAAAACCAAGCTTTCAACCACAACAAAATTTGTGGTTTCAGCAACAACCAAAAGGTTGCTGACAACAATTCCTGGGAGGCCAAAGGGGAGAAGGAACCAACTGAACACCAAAAGCAACAGGCAAAACCAGAAGGCCAAATTAAACTAACAAAGTTTGAACTTTATTAGAGTAGAGAATGATGAAGCAAGGTCTTTTACAACTCTTGCATTCATTTAAGGGATGGGATAGGATTGGGGTGGTAGATTGAATGTCACAAACCAATTGACCAATGATATGAACAGATACAAATCCATTTCTTGAGGCAGGAAGATCTTGAAAAATTTTGAGTGGACATAGTCAAAAGGAAAACCAAACCAACTAACATCAGGAATATGCTTTGGATGCAATTACCACTGCTCTTGCATATGATATTTAACCAGAGGTGTCTCTTGGGCAGGTTAGGTGGGGGCATCTTCAGAATAATTCCAAAATATTAAATTGATGGCCTTTCCTGGGCTTTTTCAGTAACCTTTTAGATAAATATTCAAAAATAATTTGGTAGAAATTCCCAATGTTGCAACATCTTCAATTACTCCCTCTTGGGGAATTCACGCCCCGAGTAAATCACCAAACGGCTCACCGAATGGTTCACTGTCCAGTCAATAAACGGGTGGCACCATTATCAGTCAACCATCTATGACAGGGATCACTCAATCCAGGTTCTAAATGGAACACAACTTGATTAAGCCTCGTGACTCAAGAGGAACATTACTCAGATAAGCCCCATGACCTCCATGACGTACATGGGCAACATGTGGCTTGTCATGATACTATATATTATTATATATTCATATTCAAGAAAGTATCATTCTCTTCTTAAATATTCCCCTTATTTTGTTTATTATACTTCCCAGAAGTATAAACTTGACACCAAGAATTTGGCAGGAATTAAAGTGGAGGCCTAAGGGGGAGGTGTAACTTTTTCAGAAATCCTGAGCAGGAGGCACATTGGGCAGGGGGAAGTAGTAGGAATCTCCTCATGCTAGGCGGAATGGTCACTATTGGGTGGCCAGGAGAGAGATCCAGGTGGTGGGGATGGAAGAACTCTAATTCAAGAGCTCTAGGTGGTTTGATCAAAGTGATGGGAGATGAACCAGAAGAGAATGGATAGGCGCAATTATAATATGTAGTAGATTCACAAAGAGATGCAAACAGAATAATTATATTAGTGCAAAAATAGATAATTCCTGAAAGAAAAATATGAGTCCTGGGCATAAAGTTGTTTATTTTATGATGTCAACAGTGAGGAGGGCTTTTCTTACTCACTACTTATACTTACTGGTGAAAGTGCAGTCTTTTGTGCCACCAGGGATCTGGTAGCATCATTTTCTGTCAAACTGGAAATTTTGCCCGGGAATTGCATACTTGAGCTTAGGGATGGATGGTTATTGGCTAGCATAACAGGAACCTTGCTTGAGCTGCAGCATGCTGAGGTGCCACAGCTATTTATAGAACCTGCAAGCAATTGAGCGCCTGATTGTGCAACCAAACAATTGCGCTCCTGATGTATTATTTCCCAATAGTTAAGTGTACCAAATTTGTTAATAGAATTAAAGCCAGGGATTTGAGGCTTGTGTGCTTCTCAAATACCAGGCCATTTGTTATTTGAAAGAGGGTTTTTTTCACTCTGGGAGACAGTTGGTAATGATTTCCAGGCTGTGGGTTGTTTGGCCTCTAGGAAGGCCAGCTGATTATCCAGGGCATTCTGGGCCCTGACATTGATCATACCACAGTTTTCTTTAGATAATTATAGTAAACCACTAATAAAAAATATATAAATATATATTTTAATTGAAAGGAATAGCTTGCATACTTATGATTGGACATAACACAAAACCACATGAGATTATGCTTGGTCACATCACAACTCATGCATATTGTGCTGTGGCTTTAGGAGCAGGGCACAAAATGTGGCAGTTGAAATTGTGCCCTGCCCCTAAAAACACAAAACAAATCTACATGGATTGTGATGTGACATGAATGTTGCAACTGAACCAATGAGGATTCAGTATTTGGAATTGGAGAAGTCAACAGTCCAATAAGAAAGGACAGAATAATAAGAATAAGGTATCCTTTATTGTAGAATATTGTGATTAATATAATATATGGGGAAAGCCACAAGGCCACAAGGGGGTGGCATAGTGGGGAGTTCCATGTAGGGTTTGGAGCCGAGGAATAACTTGTGCGGGGATCAGCAGGTTGAATTGGCAACACTACTAATTAGGATGAAGTTCCCGCCATTTGACATTGCCACCAGATTCATTCATAACATTAGATACGTCAAGGGGCAAAACATCAAGCGCCTCCTGTGTATCGTAAGATACATTAGCAGGCGAGGTTCAAACCTCAGTTGCAACACCCCCCTTGCCCTCTGCTTGTTGTCAGACACCAGGACTGGAGTCTGTGGAAGGTCTGGGAAGGCCCGCACAAATAACCTTTGTGTAGGGATGGCATGACAGGGGCGCAAGCAATTGTGGTGAAGCTTCTTAGTGTTTCCCTGGGCATCCTCAAGTTGGTAGGTGTGGTTGTCATAGGCGGTAGCTACCTTGAAGGGCCCTAGGTGGTTGGGCTCTAATTTGGCAGAATTAGGATTGAGGGTGTAGATGGGGTCACCTACGGTGTATCTAGCTTTGAGGTGTTTTGTCCCCCCTGCAATCCGCTTGTGTTTGATCTCCCGGGCTTTGGCGCGCCATTGGTTCAGGGAGGGAGTTGGTACTAAGGGGGGTTTGTTGGGAACCTTGGACCGTAGTTTCCCCTGTTCAACCCCTATCAGACCGTCAGGTGTTCCAAAGGCCAGGGTGTTAGGGCTGAACCCAGTGCCCCTGTTGACTCTTGCTTGCAGGATCAGTAGGGCAATGGGAAGATGTTCAGTCCACGCAGTATTGGGATGCTCCTGTGAGAGCTTGGTAATCAATTGAACCAGGGAGCCGTTTAACTGTTCCACGCGCCTGTTGGCCTGCGGATGGTAGGGGGTCGTTACGATGTGCTGGAGCGCGTTCTTGACACAGTATGCCTTCACGACATGCCCCACAAGTTTGGGCCCACCATCTGTGATGAGCCACTTGGGTTGTCCAAAGCGAGCTACAATCTCCTTGCCAATAAAGCAGGTAACAGTGGTGATGGTGTGATTGGTTGTGGCCCAGGCCACTGGCCAACGTGTGAAATAGTTGATAGCAGTGATAATATACCTTTTACCTAGTCTGTCTTTGGGGAGCGGCCCCACAATGTCGGGGGCCCACTGTTCAAAGGGTTCCATAGCCTTGATGGGTAGGACAGACTTAGGAGGTGCCAGTTTGGACGTATTCTTTTCACACAATACACATGTCTTGAGGAGGTCCAGAATGTCTTGGCGCATGCACGGCCACCAAACCTTACGTTTCATAATATCAAAGAGGTTGCGCCCTCTGATATGACCCAAGGTTTGGTGGTAGTATAAGATGGTGTCTCCTTGTTGTGTAGTGGGAATATATGGTGTCTTCTCACCTGTCTCTGCTTGGTGACAGATGTTTCCAGCATTGATAGTGAATTGACTCTTGTTATCCTTCAGCTTGGAATTGGTGACCGAGTTAAGGCCCTTGTAGCGGGTGGCCTCAGGGCGCAGATAGAGAATGGGCCAGTTGGGGTCCAGACCGTTGTCTCCAGTGATGGACGCTACGTAGAGTTGTGAAAGAGCGTCGGCTGTAACGAGCTCTTTCACAGGCTTATATTTGATGCGTAATTGATAGGAGGACAGGCGTTCAACCCATCCTGCTTGGCGGCGTGTCAAATGGGACTGTGTGTTGAAGTATTGGAGGGACTTATGGTCCGTCAGAACGCAGGGTGGGAAGGTCGCACCTTCCAAGTAACAGCGCCACTTCTCAACGCAGTGTACAATGGCTGCCAGCTCTTTATCATGGATGGGATAAAGTTGTTACGAGTCAATGAGCTTCCTGGATTCATATGCTACGGGGAGGAAGATGCCATTATCAGTTTCTACCCTTAGCACGCCCCCTATGACCCTGTCAGAGGCATCAGTCTTGAGTTTGTACTGTTGGTTTTGGTTGGGGAACTGCAGTACTGGTGCCGTTGTGAGTCTTTGCTTCAACGTCTCAAAGGCTTGATCTCTGGCGGGGGTCTAATGGAAGCGTTGTCTGGTATTGAGGAGCTCAGTGAGAGGTGCAATTAGTTCCCTGCAATTGGGGATGAACTTGCGTACGTAGGCAACCATGCCCAAGAATGTTTGCACTTGGACAACATCTGTGGGGGGCGGCATGCTAGTGATTGCCTTGATTTTGGCAGGATTGGGCTTTATTCCTTGGGCAGAGATGGTGTGCCCAAGGAATAATAACTCCAACTTGAGAAACTCACATTTGGAGGGTTTAGCTTTTAGCTGGTTTCCCCAAAGGGTGTTGAGGACAGCACAGAGGTGTTGGAGATGTGTGGTTTGATCTTGACTGAAGACAATTATGTTGTCAAGGTACACCACCACACACTTCCCAATCAGTTCCTTGAAGGCTTTGTTCATCAACATGGCAAAGGTGGAGGGAGCGTTGGTCATTCCAAAATTCATGACACAACACTTGAACAACCCATAGCTTGTGCAGATGGCAGTTTTTGCCTCATCCCCTGGTGCAATGCGGACCTGGTTGTACCCTGCAGTGAGATTGATCTTGCTAAAGACCTTCACGCCAGCAAGTGTATCAAACAGGCCGTCAATCAGCGGCAGGGGGTATTTGTTTTTAACTGTCACCTCATTTAGGGCGCGGTAGTCTGTGACCAGGCAAAGAGACCCATCCTTCTTAGCTACAAAGAAGACCGCCGCCCTGTATGAAGAGAGCAAGGGGCAAATGAATCCCTTATCAAGCACATTAAAAAGGTGCTGGCGGAGGGTTTCATCTTCTTTTTGGTGTGAGATGGTATAATGGTCGTGCTTTAGGTAACAATCCTTGAAGTTGTACAGCATGCTGGATCTCCTGGGGTGGAGGTAGCTGTTCAAGTGTTTCACTGAATACGTCCTTGTACTCCTCAAGGAGTGCAGCTAACGCTGGTGGTGGTGGTGTTGACAAGGGAGGGACTGCAGATGGTTCTGCACAGATAACTTTGACTGAAAATTGGTTAAAGTCTAGTTTCCCCCCTTGAAGTTGTATGAGCCTGTTTCTGTCATTCTGACAAACACAGTGTCATGTAGTAGTTTGTTCATTTCCACAGGGTAAATCTGAAAAACCACCCCATTTCTATTGAGGGTGATGACAGAGGTATCCCAGTCAATGTAAGGGCGGTTATGCTGGAGCCAGTCAAGGCCAGCAATTACATTGTGGCTGAGGCCTGCCATAATTGGTCCAGAGAGTTTGACCTGGACGTTCCCCATTCTTACGGAGAAGGGTATTGTCTCGTGGGTGATGGCAATTCTGCGGGAATCAGCTACGCTGTCAGGGACCCACTTTGCAGGGAATAAACTTCCCAGCTGATGGGCCAAGGCCCCTACATTTAATCCTGCTATGACCAAACCAATATGAACCGTGACCATTGCAAGATGCCCAAGTTGTCCTAGATAGGCAAACCTTCCAAACATAGAACTGAATTGCCCTAGTAGATAGTAGCCCACCAAGTACGTCAAGAGGTAAAAGGAGGCATAAGGTCTAACCAGAGTAGGTTCAGTGGGTGGTGGAGCAAATGAACAACCATAGTGAAATTTACGTCCCCAATGTCCAGAACAATATTTGAACCATCCATTGGCAAGGGATTCCTTCTGGTGGGAATCATCTGGGGAGGAATTATACCAGTCTGTTGTTGGAGTTGGGTTTTCCAAGGTGAACACCTTGGACAAGAAGTAGGCTAGAAACCAAGATAGGAAGAGAATTCCTCTCATGGCTTCAGAGAAGGAGTGTTATCAAAAATGGATGAGTAGCTAGAAGAGTAATAATCTTTATTGTTGTAAAAATTTGAAATGAATAAGTTTGGGCCTTTAAATAGGCTTAAAATTGGGGCTGAGGTATTTGAATGGAGTTTGAGGGAAATAAGAGAGGATTTTCATGAGTTTATCATATCAAGCTTACCAATCTCAGATATTGGGTGCAATGGTTCTCAATAATAAACATTATAAGTTGATTGCATAGGAGGAGCCACACAGATCTTGTAATATACAAGCTAATTAAGCGGAGTAAGAGAGAAAGATCCAATATGATCAAGCACAGTGCTATGCCTAAAGGCAGAGAAAGCGGGTTTAAAGTGGTTTGAAAGGCTAAGATCAGCCAATCAAACGCTGAACGGTAAGTGACGTAAACCCGCTTAATATTAACCTTCTTGATCTCAACAGGCTTTTTGAAAGTGAAAATCAATTGAATTGAATACTCATAAATGGGTAAATCAATGTTTGGTAATGATCCAATACTAATGATACATTCTTTAGAAGAGTTCAGGGTTCAAATCCGGTCTACCAAGCTCCTGAGGTCAACCGTATCATTGTTCAGTGTGTTGTTTAAACTGTGTGCCTTTAAATCCTTTGAGTCTTTGTTCTGGTGCTGGCTGATAAACTTGTTGTTGTCATGTGTGTAAATAAGATTCAAGTAGTCAGGGAAAGAATCCCTGACATACACGTACTGCTTTGAATCTGCTGGGTACCCAGTTTAATTGTTGGGAGTCAGTGAATGCCTGATCTACCATGGTGTGATCAGCCCCAGTGTCTACCAGTAGCTTGTGGGTGTTCCCACAGAAACAGAAGGGATAGGACAAGCGTGTTACTTTATTTGCAGAATGAGCGGCTTGCAACACAGGGTCGTTGCTATGGACCTGAAAGACGTCTAGGATTTTGACCTTGTGAAGATTGTAGTCGCGGGAGTTCTTTGCAAGCAAGGGCTGAGAGGGCGGGTCAGTCAGGGTTGTAGGGCCTCTTGTTGTTAAAACCCCCAGGATTTTCCCTGGTCCTCAATTAGCGCTAGCTGGAGCTCCCCCTTGCGGGGGCATTTAGCTGCACCTTCTTGCTGTCAAGGTTGGCAACGTCCCACTTGACTTTGGCCATTGCTAGGTGCAGGACGTGGTTGGGGTGGAGGATTGTTGGTGCGGCGGAAGCCCATTGAAGCCTGGTTACTGGCCTCTACAATGGCTTTATAACAGTTGCCAATAGAGGTGCAGCGGCCTACGGGAACCCACTTGCAAATGTGGGGCTTTAACCCATTGACAATGAGAGTGAGCAACATGGCGTTCCCATCGGTCACTGCTTTGGGGGCGGCAGCAAGGGCTTGGTGCCACGTGGCGAGATACTCAGGGATGGAACCAGTCTGCTTGATGGCTAGGAGGGGAGTCCCCAAGATAATGGGGGGAGAGGGTTTCACTATACCAGGACTTGGCAGCGTCTCAAAATGTTGCCCAGGTGACATCAAATTCCTGGCTAGCCCAGTGGTGAACCACATGGCGGCGGCCCCTGTAAGGTGGCCAGATGCGGTGGCAACCCACATGGACTCAGGAACCTGACAGATACAAAGGCGCGTTTTGGTGGACTGGAGCCAACTGACAATGTCAGCTCCTTTAACACCGCCAGTGAAGGACTCTAGTTGAAGGTTGAGCATACATTGCAACAGATCCAACTGTGGCAGTGTGACGCTAGCGTCACGCTGCCTGAGGTGGAGCCAATTGTATACACTGGTGAGAACTAACTGGTCTTGATAGATGACATACCCTTCAGGAATGTCCCCCTTGGGGATTGGAAGGAACGTCTCTTGTTGTGGAGTAGCCATGTGGCCTGTACTCTGTCCTTTCTTGGGGGGAATTTTGTTTTTGAAATAGGTTGGAACCTACTTCTGCTACCACTGTTGCAACTGAACCAATGAGGATTCAGTATTTGGAATTAGGGAAGACAACAGTCTAATAGAAAAGGACAGAATAATAAGAATAAGGTATCCTTTATTGTAGAATATTGTGATTAATATACTATATGGGGAAAGCCACAAGGCCACAAGGGGGTGGCATAGTGGGGAGTTCCATGTAGGGTTTGGAGCCGAGGAATAACTTGTGCAGGGATCAGCAGGCCAAATTGGCAACGCTCCTAATTAGGATGAAGTTCCCGCCATTTGACATTGTCACCATGTTCATTCATAACGTTAGATACGTCAAGGGGTGACTCATCAAGCACCCCCTGTGTATCGTAAGATACGTTGGCAGGCAAGATTTGAACCTCAGTTGCAACATGAAGGTCATAAAATGATTTGTGCTGTGATGCCAAATTCAATTGGATGACAATTATCCAATAATTATGCATCTGATGATGATGCACTATATAATTCATGCTTCCCCCAATAAATCTTCACTCTTGATTTGCTAAATATTATATATCTGTAATTCAGCATTACAGAAAATTGGAGGTCACACCAAAAGTCCTACTCTGAAAATTGCTGTTGACTGTTTTTTTTGTTTGCTTGAATGTCCACTTCCACTTGCCAACTGGCACCCCCAAGGTTCCCCCCAAAGCTAGCTCCTCTGTTGTTGCCTCCCCTGCTACTGAATCCTCCACTGCCTTCAAGTTCTGGGCTTCCCAGTCTGTCAACACTTTTAGCAGCAAAGGGTTTAGAGCTTGGCTTTATTCCTTTGAGGACTACTGCAACTCTTTTAACCTCCCTGACTCAGCACACCTCAGAGAAGTTGGGTCCAAACTACATGGCAACACACACATTTGGCACCAAGACATGCTCTTTAAGACATGGGAGGAATGGAAAACTAAGGCCAAGCAATGCTTTGTTGGATATGAACCTGACCCACGCCACCTTTTAAATCAGGTTAAAATTCAACAGTTCACTGCCCTCCAGCCCTTCATTGTGAAGTTACAGGAATATGCCAATAAAGTCCTGGCCCAGCAAATCAAGGGCACTTCTGGCAATGAGTGCAGAATCATTACAGATAACTTTCATAGCCTGGTTAGAATCCCAAACTTTGAGAATGCACCCACCCACAACTATGCTGGCCTCATCTGTAAGGCAAACCCATCAACCTTAGAGGAGGCCTACAACTTGGTATGCAAAAACTATGCCATCTAAGTGGAAAGAGAACAAGATGAGGAAGCTAAAGCTACTTTAAAATGGAATCCCTTTCCCCCAGTTTTCAAGAAAAAGGAACCCTCCATTGATGAAACCAATGAGGCAAAGTTTAAGGACATGCAAACTAAGTTTGAGGCAATCTACTTGGCACACAAGCGTCCCAACTGTCCTTCCTGCACTTCCCAAGGCCCATATGTATTCACTAGTAACTGCTACAACTGCGGCAACCAAGGCCACAAGTTGGATTGGTGCTCCAAGCCTTGCTACATCTGCAAAAGTGCAGACCACAGCAACTTCAGCTGCAACCACTGCTTGCAAGATGGTACCCAGCAACCTGTGACCGTCATAATGGCAGAAAAGTTCTACCAAAATGAGAAGCATCTCCTCTCCACCCCTGAAGGTGCATCTCCTTTGAATAAAAAGAACAATTCCAATTACATTATTGAACGCAATGGCCCCACACTTTCCCATTTAATTAAGGCCAGAATAGTCAGATATAGAGGCCCTTCCCCTCTTCATGACCACACCCTACCTCCACTCAAACGCTATGGAAGAGAAGCTAACCCCTCACCAGAGGAACACCCAGTTAAAAGTAGTGCCACCTCCTCCTCAGAAACTCAGTCTACCTTTAGTTGTACAATGAGATTTTTGAATAAGGCATCCATGCGCCTCCCACTACTCCCTCACTGCTATCACCCCCTCTCACTGCCATCAACAGCAGATGAAACCCTGAGCACCCCAATCCCTTTGTTGCCTTGGAGGAGCAATTGGACTTTGATGCCCCATTGTTGGCTGAGAAAGACCACAGATACAATGTGGTCACTGTGGAGACAGTGCCTGAGACTCCACCCAATCAGAGCAACTGCTACAATGATGCTGAGTCAAATTTGGAAATTGAACAGGTGAATCCGTTCAGTAGTCATGTGCCTGATGTGGCATCAGCACCTGATGTAACCTCTGTGGCTGAGGTACATCCAATGGAGAGTGAACTCTCAGCTGAATCAGCACATGGCCACAGCAACCAGTCAATGAAAACATCACCATTGGTGGATGATGAAGTCATGTGCAACCAGCTCATGGAGACCTCACCATTAGTGGAGTTTGGTGCCACCAACTTTCAGCTAATAGGCACTTTCCCAACTGTGATGCATGAAGTCCCAGGTTATCAACCCATGTAAACTTCACCCTTATGTGGCACCAACCCATATATGGGACCAGAGCCTGTGGATAATTCACCCATGAACACTTAAAACACACCTGAGGAAGTGGAAAAAGCCAAACACCAAAATCAATACTTTCCTGATGCAGCCTATTTACCCATTCAGCATGAAAAATCCAATCCTGTAATCTCAGCAATTCAAAGGAATCAACCAGTGGCACCAAACCCGGGAATAAGGTCTAAGACACTTGGGATCTCTGTGGATCAGCTGTTTGAGGACACAGCAGTAACCATCTCATTGGCTGAACTCTTTAGGGAAAGCCCTAAGCTAAGGCAGAAAGCCCATAGGGAAGTTTCAGCCCTCCAACCACACAGAAGGGAGGAACTCTACTTAGCTGGCACTGGTGCACCCAGAACAGAAGGTGCCATAAATGAACAGATAACTCATGTCATACTAGATGGTGGAGCATACAGTAATTTAGTAACAGTCTAATTCCTTGAAGGCTTACCTAATGTCTGTATTTCTCCATCTGACGTCAATTTTATCATGGCTGATGGTAGTGAAAAATTCTGTCTTGGGATTGCTAAAGGGTTAAACTTGTGGATTAATGGTGCAGAAATTACCATTGATTCAGCCATCTTCAATCACCACAAGTATACCTTCTTATTGGGCAGGAAGACAATGACTGATCTGGGCATCACTACTCAGTATGTAGACAACAAGTGGACAATTAAATACAATAGTTGAAAGATTCACTTTAATATCACCTTTGAAAACTCTCAGATCACTGAATTCTTATGTGAACCTATTGAGGCAAACATTATTAAAAATCAATGGCTGTCTGAGAAGCAAAAATCTGAGCCAATTAAAGTCATGGAAGAGTATGACTCTCACATTTTAGGGGACTCTGGCAACTTACCTGAAGATTCTGGCTTCAAATATGAAATTGATACTGGCAATGCTCATCCCATCATGTCAAGGTTCTACTGGCTACCCCGCTCTAAAGAGGAGTTAATTAAAAAGTAGATTAACAGTCTGCTCAATCAAGGCTTAATCAAACCTAGTTCCACACCTTAAGCTTCTCTTTTGATGGTTGTCCCCAAGAAAGGAGGCAAGCAGAGAATGTGCGTAAACTATATTCCTCTAAAAAAGGTTACAAGTTGTGATGACTACCAGTTACCTCTTTCATTTTGGACATCTTGGCCTCCTTTGGGGGAGCCAAATGGTTCTCTAATATTGATCTCTTCAGTGGCTTCCACCAAATCCTGGTACGCAAAGAGGATCAACTTAAAACAGCGTTTGTTAGCAAGTGGGGTCAGTTCAAGTATACCAGAATGCCCTTTGGCTTGAAGGGTGCATCACACACTTTCCAAAGGATCATGAATAACATGTTTTCTGGTCTTATTGGTGAGTTTGTCACCGTCTACTTGGACAACATCATCATATACTTGAAGTCCTTTTAGGACCACCTAGAACACCTAAGAATTTGCTTAGAAAAAATCAAAAATGCTAACCTTAATGTTAATGCAGAAAAGTCTATTCTGGCTGTTCAGGAGCTCAAACTGTTGGGACACATAGTTGACAACAAGGGCAAGCACCCAGACTCAGGGAAGACCAAAGCTATTAGTTAATGGCCTACACCTACAAACATAAGCCAGGTTATATTGTTTCTAGGAGTTGCTGGGTATTACCATCAGTCCATACCCAACTACAGCATATTGCGGTGCCGCTGTTCAAACAAACACACAAGGACAGGGAGTTCAAGTGGTAAATAGAGGAAGATGATAATTTTAATAAATTAAAGGAGGTCATTACCTCTGATACTGTGCTCATCTACCCGTACTTCTCAAAGCAGTTCCATATCTTCTTCAATGCCTGCAAAGATGCCATAGGAGCCTTCCTATGCCAGGAAGTGGAAGGGAAATTTAAACCCATAGTGTACATGTAAAAGAAGTTCATAGAAGCAGAATACAACTACTGCATCTATGAAAAGGAAGTACTGGCTGTTGTCAGAGCCCTAGAAAGTTCTGTTATTACGTGCTAAGGTATCTGCTTACCATTCACACGTACAACATTGCAGTATGCTTCATACCTGACAACCTGGGCACCAATTCAAGGAGAATCTGCTGGTTTACTGACCTAATTAATTACAGCTTCAACACACAGCATGTACCTGGGAAGCAGAACATAGTGGCTGACAGACTATCCAGGAAGTTCTCACTGCTCATTGAGATGACAGACTACAAAGCCAACTTACAGAAGTTTGTGGACGTTGAAACAAGGAAGGTGCACCCAAAATCCAGGGAAGTCATCTTGGAATTCATAGAAAGCTCCCTAAAATTTACATTAGTAAACGGGAAATTTTTTAGAAAGACGGATGATGGGTTAAGGGTAGTACCTGCCAAGGGCAAAAGAGCTGCAATACTTGTGAAGGCCCATGAAGAGAACAGCCACTTTGGCCAAACTGCAACAGTGGAGAGGCTCAAAGTAATGTACTGGTGGCCCAAGATGTACAACAAAGCTATTGGGCACATTGAGAAATGCCAATCCTGTCAAAGATTTAGTAAAAAGATTGAGCATTCAAAATCAATCATACCTATTATTGCGGAGAAGATGTTCAACATATGGGGCATTGACTTCTTGGGACCTTTACCAACATCCAAACAGGGGGAAAAATATGTGTTAGTAGCAACATAATATTATTTGAAATGGCCAGTAGCTGCTGCTTACCCAGACAACACGGCGCTTACCACAGCAAAATTACTGTTTGAATAAATTATGTTGCAATTTGGGCCTCCTGAAAGCATACTGACAGACCAAGGATCCCACTTACGGAACCAGATGATTGCAGCCCTAACTAGAATGGTTAGTATTAAGCACAGATTTGTGACAGCATATAACCTGTGCTTTAAGAGACTTACCAAGAGATTCAACAAGACGTTGATACAAACCCTGGAGAAGATTGCCAAGTACCAACCAAGCACTTGAGAGGACAACTTACCTGTTGTGTTTTGGCATTACCAAACCAAAGTACATGCAGTAAAACAATTGACACCATTCAAAATAACGTATGGTGTGAAGCCATCAACTGTAAATGCAATCTTACCTACAGCAAACAACACAAACACTTACTGCAAGGTGGCCAGAGCCAAGGCCAAGGAAGCAATCAAACTGAAAGCTGGAAGAACAAGGGACACACAAAAAGAAACCCAGTTTAACCTACCTATATTCAAAATAGGTCAGCACATCTTTAAATTGAAAAATAGCTTAGCTAACACCTGATATGGGAAGTTTGTCACCAAGTGGTCAGGACCTTTCACTATCTATCAACTAATCAGTAATAATAATTATTACCTTGAGAATCAGGAGGGCGTTGTGAGAGAGGGAGCTAAACTAACTAAGTTTGGCTCCCATCCCAGTGAAACAAACCACCAGGATGCCGCCCAGTGGAGAACTGGGACAGCCACTCAAAGGGGGGACCACAGGGAGGACACAGGGGACATTTGAGGAAAATAGGTGTTCAGACCCATCAACATCAGTCCGGTGAGCAACCAAGGAGTGCAGGTGGGAGTGGGAGAGAACACCTCAGAAGTTCTGAGCGGTACGGAATTGCTCTTGACCAAACTGGGAGGGGAAAGTATGGGAGACACATCCACCTCAGAGGTGGGTGGGGTGAAGGCCATGGTACCCATATCCAAGTTGTCGCATGTTAAGCTTTTAACCACAGCCTCTCCAGAGAAGAGGAGACCACTGGAAAAATCCCAGAGACTGGAGGGATCATCTCCCACAAGCCAGGAAGAAGAGGTGATTTTCCCCCACAAGTCTGGGGAGGTAGACCATAGGAGCAGCAAAAACAGAGCTAGAGAAAACACCACAAATTTAACAACAGGGAGTAGCATGGCTGAGTTCTCCTCAAAATTTGGGTGAGGAAGGTACTCTTGTTTTGAATTAAACAATAAAAATTTTGGCTTTGGAGGGGACCCATAAACAAGAGAGCAGACAGAAAATAATGGAAGTCACTTTGGAGGGCTTGACAACGTGCCTGGGTGCCTTGCAGACAATAGTAAGTGTAAACAGGTTTGAAATTAAAGATTATATAGATAAACTCAAAGTAGAAGTAATTTTTATATCTAATTTTACTAACAAACTCAATTTTGAGTGTGAATGTTGAAACAAAAGCAAAAACACAAAGCAGCTATACACTGAGGTTTGTTTCAGGAGTCCTAGGAGATGGACTGGGTTTGAAGTGGGGTAGCGTAAGGTAAGGGTTATGATAACAACTAACACTTTTAAAATTTCTAGATGGTGGGAGCCCAAACTGAGATCCAACAAAATATTTTTAAAAATTAAAACAAGTGCAACAGGACCAAAACTTTTATAAATTTGGAAAATAGACAAGCAGGGGACTGGAAGTCCCCTTGCTGCATTAAAAGGAATGGGCTGCAAGTAAAGTGAATCACATGACAGTGGACTCTGAATCCAATTAGCTAGAGGAAAAACTTTGCTGGGTAGGAGCAGGGAGACTGGAGGGTTTCATTCCAATTTCCGCGGTCAGATCTGATTGGCTGGAAGAGGTACTAGACATTTGGAATTCACTTGAGTTGTTTAGCGTCAATGTGGAGACCTCTGATTGGCTAGCTCTAATGGTTTTCAGAAGTGGACAACACCGGGCTAATAAGTAGTCTAAATTAACCAGCGTTTCTTCCCAGGAGGGAGCCACCAAATGCAAAGGGTCCACAGGGTAGGCTAACACAAACCTCTCATCAACTGTGTGTGCTAAATCATTTAAAGAATGGAGGGGTTTGGCTGGCATTTTTGGGCCTTTCTTGGTGCGGCAAGGGAAGATTGTGTGATCCAATGCCAGAGGTGGCAGTGAATTTACAGGCGTTTGTTTCATGTAGCCAATCAATGGCGCCCATTTGAAACAGTACAACAAATAGCTTAGTAGCAAAGTGTAATGTCAAATCAATTAGACAACAACTATCCAATAATTGTGCATCTAATGATGATACACTATATAATTCATGTTTCCCCCAATAAAGCTTCACTCTTGAGTTTCTAAATATTATATATCTGTAATTTGGAACTACAGTGCCAAACTGTCAGGAATCCAGTCATAGGTAGAGGCATTGGGCGGCTCAGGGTGTGGTGCGGCCAAGCTGGCGGGTAAGGCCCACCATAGAATGGGTGCTAACTTGATAATGTAAGATATAGATTGCCCGAGCAAGGACCAGGGTCCGGAGTTGGGGACCACAGAATCCACCAATCCTGTCAAAGTAATGTAGAGTACTTCAAACAGTTGGGTAGAGGTGGTCTTGGCTGCGGCAGTAGGTTCCAGAGGGCAGTCTGGTCTAGGGGTTACGGGTGGGGTCATGGGAACAAAATAAGCTGGCAGGTAATTGTACTTGTCTTTGAACAATCTGGGCGGCCTAACGTACCACTTTCCTTCTCAACCTATTGTTTTGGTTTCTCTAGTTCTTGTCAGGGGGTTGGCAAGGAGTATGTTTTCCAAGTTGAACTTGGTGTAGGCTGGGTTTGGAGGGTACTTGGTAAAGTGCACAGGTCCAAAGGGGGCTCCTGGGGGACGGTATAATGCCTGGGGCAGTTTGGCAGGTTGTTATCTGGAGGGGTCAGTTGCCTGGTTGTCTACTTGGCCAGAGTTAAGGAGGAAGATCACTAAGACTAGATAAGGTAAGATTTGTTCAAACCAAAGGTTCATAAAACTTTATTATCAAAAATGACAATGTGATCATCACCACACTGCCTGCGTTCTTATAACATGTGATTTCGCTTCTTTGCTTTTTGCAGGCTTCAGGTCCATGGGCGGTTTGCTGGTAGGGCATGGATCTTGGCTTAGGGTCTGGAGGGCATCAGGTTCTGGTTGGGTACGTTCTGGTGAACAGAAGTGGTAATGCTTAATTTTGCCGCTTTGGTTCACCATGTCACCTGAGCGGGCTAATTGCAATTCTCTTTCTGGACTGGGGACTGGCAGCAGTTGGTGCTTATTTGCAGGGCTAGTAATGGACCTTGCCCAAGCCATAACTTCTGCGTAGGTCTGGGCCCTCAGTGGCACCGGGTTGGCGGTTCTTGGCTGGACTGGTTCTGGGGAACAGAAGTGGCAGTGCTTTGTTTTGCCTCTGTTGTTCATCATGTCATCTGAGTTGGCCAATTGCAATACCTTTTCTGGACTGGAGACTGGCAACAGCTGGTGTTTGTTGGCAGGGCTAGTAGCAGGTCTTTTCCCAACCTCCTTTAGGCAGATCACATTTCCTGCGTAGGTATGGGTCTCTAGTGGCACTGGTTTGGTGGCAATCTGGCAACCATTTGGGGAATCCTCAGTATTAGGCCGGCAGGTTGTGGGGTAACTTAGCAATTTGAGTCTGTGACTTAACAGATTGGCGGATCCTGGACTGTCCTGGGGGGTCTGATCCGCCTTCAGGGGACTGGGGGTTGACTCTTGGGTTTTCAATACAAGTATTGAAATGTCATTCATGACACCAACTGCCAAAGCCAAAAAACCAATTGTGACAGGCAAAGCTTGGTTACAAAACCAATTGTGTCAATTTTGGTGCCCATCCCTACTCTAGTCTTCATCCAGAAATGAGCCACACACCTAAAACAATTAAAACCAATCAATAAAATATTGTATTTGGTCCAAACCTGTAGAATCTGGGAGCTCCAGCTTCACTGTTGTGTGGCTCATAAACTTGTCCACTCTGTAAAAATGTAGCCTTCAGGAGGGTCACAAGTGGGCTTTCAGAAGAAACCTGATCTTTGTGATAGAAAAATAAATCCTGAAAATTCACATTTTAGCAAAAAAATCTAACTTTATGTTGTTGCTGCTTTCTTAGCCTATTATATTAGATGCTATAATAATGATGAACAGATAGATAGATCAAATAGCTGCTTATCTTAGCTGCAATTGAGCAACTACTAGATAAATAATTAGTAGACAATATAATACTGCATCTAAGCTATGATGTCTCAGTGGTAAACTGCAGTCAATAGCTCTGTTAATTCTGGAACTATTATCAATATCACTCCAGCAATCTTGGCACAGCTTATGGCTCTGGAACAATTCTTACCCTTTTAGAAAGGTGTGACAAAGTGATTGGATTCTTAATTGAGTGCTGATATTTGCGCAGATATTTATTCCTTTTGTGTGGTGTATGCTATGGTCTATAATTTCTCATATTTCTAATTACTGAACTTCTTATTTATCACACTATATATTCTTGCTTGATTTTCCAAAGAAATACCTATAATTTCCTATAACCTTTTTCTGTCTTCACTGAGATGTTTACTGTCCTGTCAACAGATATAGTGATAAAAGCAAAAGTTGGGAACTAACTATCATAGTAAAAATACCTACCCACAGTCCAAATCACAACAATGTACCTGAACTTCCAAGCCAATGACACTGTGCATTCACATCTATTCATATTAACATTTAAAGTCAGTCCAGAGCCAACATAAGACACATTAAATAAATCACCAATGTGATACAGTAGTTTTGAGAGATGCTGAGATAAACAAAATCAAGCCAACCTAAGCAAAATCATCTAAGATGAGAAAGAAATCAACTCAACTTAAAGCAAAATGGAAAGAAATCCAAATATTTTGCAATATAATATGAATTCCTTGATTTTCAATCTTTTTAAGATGAGATGATTTCTTTCTCAGCTTAGATGATATTGCTTTAGGGTGACTTGAGTTTGTTTATCTCAACAGCTCTTAAAACTCCTGTAGATTTTTGATTTGATATTAATTATATAAAAGCAAGTCTGTTTGTAAAACCAGCTTGAGTGCACTTGATGTAAGGGTCCCTTTTTACAAAGAAGAATACTGTAAATTCAGAACCTAAACGTAAAAATGAAGGATTGTCAAATCCTTGGTCCAAATTTCAAATCACATTTGCTGGATGACCTTTTTTGATTAAATTGAATTCTTTAAATTCTTATTTGAATATTTAAAAATGCAGGAACTCATAGACACTTTGCAAATTTCAAGTTGAGCTGCATATTTCAAATGGACAAATTGAATTAACTGGAATCAGATTTGAAGTGTTCAAGTCCATCCTCCATTTTCATTAAGTTTACTATGATTTTTAAAATTGAGGGATTTTCAAATCCATGAACCAAATTTCAAATAACAAACAAATGTCACTAATAAGCTCAAATAATAATTATGGGAACTGGGATCCAAATTGAATGTACAGTAAGCACACTAGGAAACATCAAACCAATTTGAGAAGCTTCACTATGAATAAAATCAAATTAAAATTCAATCTTGATAACCATTTTTAGACATAGAAATTGAGTAAACTTTAAAATTTTCTAAACCCAGAAATGATACAATATCATACACTTCAGATCACGGATATAGAAATTCTGTTACTATTTGAGGCTAAATAAAGAGAGAGAAAACTACCCAAACCTAAACTAAAAATCTAAATAAAACACATATTTAATCTAAAAATTATTTTATATTTATAGACAGACTACCCCATTCCCAACCCTCTCCTGCACCAGCCTGCTGGGCAGCCTGTTCAAGAGGGCGTCCCAGAGGATCCAATAATAGACCTAGAACACAACTTGAGGGGAGTTGTTGAGCAACTTGGATTATTGCTGGTGTGTTCAAAGCTACATATAGATGTTAGCCTTTCCAATGTACTCTACTTTTTCCTATGCAAGAGCATTACAGACTACAATATAATAGAACTTTAAAGATAACTACATTTATTGGGACTGGAGTACAATCTAGTCAGCAGCTGAAATATATCCAGGTGTAACTAATAACTTGTTATCATCCTTTCAAGTGTCTATATCTATATATACTGCAACAACCCTTTTTTGTCTTTTCAGACATTTCTCAGTGGCTACCTTTGCAATAGGTCCATTTTTGCTGGCTGCGCCTATCCTGATTGGTTGTCCTTGGCATGTGTGCTACTACTAGCCTCTAAAAGGCGTACATGGCACTTCAGCTACAGCCTACACTCTTCTTGACCTAGCCTACTGGCAATTATCAATTGGCTGTATCTCTATGTGCCTCTTATGGCACTAGGAAACTACACTATATTTGATTGACACTTAGAAATAGTCCCAGTTCTATCCTCCTAATTTGGAAGGTAGAATTCTGGTATTCCTATTTTCTATTTTTTGTGTTTAATCAGTGATCCTTTTCTGGATGGTAAGCCTTCTGCTCATTAATATGCCAGTTTGAGTTAGGGATTATACGCCATATAATAGCAACTCAATCCTATAAACCTGAGGATTACCTGCTGTGTAATGCTGATGCAAACTCAGTATTTCCTAGACTTTCATATATCATTTTTTTGATATAAACATATACACCTTTCAGGATGGGTAGGGCTAAGTTGATACAACATCCAGTAGGATGGAAGAAGAGATATACAAATGATAATCTATTGATTACATACAGTGTAATAAGTGATAACTACTATGTTGGCTAACTATTATAAGACATATAATAGTCATATCAATTATAATAAACTAGTGATTATACAGCATACAATCACTACACTTAATATAATGATAATATGGTAATAATATGGCCTTTAATCAATAAGAATCTGTGTGCAATGATTAGCCTGATCATTTGTGGTCAATCAGCCTAATATCACAGGAGTAATGCCAATACACAGGGCTCCCAATGCACCAGCGCCAGCCAATCACACCCAAGTCACAAGCAAGAACTAGCAGCTTGAATCCAATACAAAAGCCACTATCAAGGCCTGCCACCAAAGCCTCCCATATCAAGGTTGTTGGGAACAATGAGGTTAAATGCACCTCCACTGTTCCCAGATGTAACAGGGCCACACAATCTGGATTCCAGAGTTGCCACTTTTTGTCCCTGCGCTTTTGACACCTCTTATGAGCTATTGGCTACAACTGAGGAGCCATCTGTGCCTGATGTGTATTCAACAATTGATGGCTCCACTGTAGGCACAAGTGATCCTACCTTCTACACAAAGGTCCCCATCCCGTGTGTTGAACCTGATAGCTTGGATGCCGCAGTACCCACCAAGGGCCAGCGTCAGTTGATGGATAGTAAGTGTGAAGCTCTCCTCAAATTCCTGAACAGAGGAATGTCAGTTTGGGATATTGCGTCCAAATTTGATGTTACAGCCAGATATGTTGGAAACCTTAACATCAAATACAGTGACACCGGTTGAGTTGCCAAAATCCAAAGACTAAGTGGCTGCCAAAACTCCTACTTCCTGTGCATATTGATGCAATCAAGCAGCATGTATCCAAGGATTGCTACCTGGACTCACTTTCTGTCCAATCAATGCTTGCCACCAAGTTGGGAATTTCTGTTTCTAAAACACTTGTTTAAAAAATGATGATCAATCTTGTCTTCTTATGGAAATTATTGGGGATTTCTCCGTACAACAGCAATAGCAAGAAGACAATTGAGGATTGGTGTCAGGATACTGCATCCCAGGGGAGAGACTGTTAGTCTCAGCTGCCAACTTGCTTGGTTGGGAGGAGGGTAGAGCCCACCATAGGAGGGGTGCTAACTTGATGAGATAAGATGCTGATTGTCCTACTAAGGCCCAGGGTCCAGCAGCGGGTACCATAGTGTCAACTAACCCAGTCAAGGTGATGTAGGCAATGCCTACATATTGGTTGGCTGTGGGTGGAGACAGTCCTGGGGTGGGGTGTAGGTGGTCATTTTTGAGTTTTGGTGTGCTTTCATATTTATCTGGTAGGCAGGCAGATAGTTATACTTCACACAGATTTTGGGGCTGGTTGTTTGTACCAAGCACCTTTGTGGAAAGCTGATTGGGGGTAATATGTTAGGCCAGGTAATCTGGGCAGAGGGTCTCTTTCACAGTCAACTCCCAATACTCTGGCTTAAGGGAATAGTCAGAGAAATGCAGAAGATCAAAGGGTCCTCCAGGAGGACAATAAAATGCAGGCCAGGTTTTGGGGGCTTCCTCAGGAATGCGGGCTGTCTGCCCAAGATTTTTGGTTGGAACAGTGGTAAAATGGAAAACAACCAAGACAAAATAGGGAATAAAATGGTAGAACCAAGGTCCCATAATCTTATTTATTTCAGAATGGCAATACCATTTCATCAAGACTTCACAGGGTTTAAATACCATTTAAAATGCTAAGTTCAGAATCTAGCCCATCACCTGATAGCTGAGTTTGATCAGTTTCCTCCAGGTTGAGAGTTCTGGCCACATTTTGATCCTTCTGGCCCGTCATATACTCTGCTAGAATGACTTCTATCTGACAGTCCAAGGCCAACATCTTCATGGCTTCATCACTGCTACTGGTGTTCCCGTCATTCAGGACTAAGTGACCTTCAGAAACCTTAAGCTGGGATAACCATTGTTCTGTAAGCTAAAAATCTTCAGGAGTGGCTTTGGGGTCACTATGTGACCAAGGATCACATGGCCCAGTGGCCTGGGTTTCTAGCCAATTATCTGGATTCCCTTTGGATTCCGGCCCATTGTGCTGAGCAGCAAGCCCCTTTTTGGACGGCCTGTCAACTATGACAGGAATGACACCATATTGGTTTAGAGCTTCCAGTAATCCAGCCTGTTCTTGCAAATTTGTGGCCAGGCGGGCCTGCAAAATTCCTTGATTAATAAGATTCAAACCAATGCCTGTTTCAGTACTTCCACTGGCTAACCATGAAAAACACGGGCGGGCGCCCAAGGGCCCACAGGATCCCCACAACCCTCAGAATCAGGTCCTGGGTTTGATTCTCCTAGTTAGAGTTTCCCACTTATTTTGGGAGAAATGTCATTTGTGACAATTGGATCATTTATGCTGAGACTTATCTGGCCCTAAAAGAGACTGGGAATGTTCAGTTCTTCTATATTAATGAATTATCATTTTCCTCCTCACCAGGTCTAGGCATTAGTGGGTCAAGAAGGGGTCCAAGGATGGTGTACCCCATTGTGCAGCTGTCTGTTCCCAGACATATTCTATGGTAGCACTTCTTGGTCCTGTGTATTGGACCAGTATCAGATGATCAAGGGTTCTCATAACAGCAGGACATTCCTTGATTTTCTCCATACTGTTAAGAAGTACCTTTGGATTAATTACAGAGGCACAATCAACATTGTTGTGCTAGATAATGTCAGGCTCCACAAAGTGGGTTTAGTTGTGTCCAAGTTCCCCCCATTGACAAAACCAACCACACCCCCAGCCACTGCCTTGCTGACTGTTCAACAAGAATCCTCTTTCTCCTGAACTATTCCCTGTTTCTGAATCTAATCAAGGAGATTTTTGGTTAGATCAAGAATAAAGTGAAGAAAAGACTCCCAAAGGACATACAAATATCTTCAATATTCTTGAAGTCAGTCAATTCTTGATGCCACATGATGTGGTGGCAGCTTTTTATAGCAACTCTAAATCTTTTCTTCCCAAATCTCTTGCTTCCAAGCCAATCAGATAAAAAGGGTATTAATGGCTATGATTGATTGATTGGTTGATTTATATTTATTTTATTTTTAATTGGGACTTAAAAAATATTATTCAATGTTATAATGACTTGACATTAGTTTGTATTCCAGATACTGTAAATTCAGAACCTAAATGTAAAAATGAAGGATTGTCAAATCCTTGGTCCAAATTTCAAATCCCTTTTGTGGGCAACTCAGCTAGTTAAAAATAAAATATTTAATAAAATCAACCATTGATTTTGACTTTTTTGAATGATTTAAATTTTCAAATTTCAAATCCCTAAGCATATAACTCAACTAACTAAAGACAAAACACTGCAAACAAATGTGGGATACATGAATCAGAAATGCGGGTGCAGGGATCCCCCACTTGGAAGTAATCTTCTGAGGTAGTGAATTATTGAAGAGGGATTAAGACCAGTAACCAAGGAGCCCACAGGCAAGGACACCATGCCTAGATAGAAGAGCTCCCCAACCAGGCAATAGCAGCCTAAAAGTGGATTGAAGCGCCCAAGCAAGAAGTAAGCACCTATATAACTCAGGAGGAAGGCAGAGGCCAATGGATGGAAGATCTGAGGCTTGACAATTGAAGGACCAGTCTGGTAGTTCCAAAGCTCTTCCTTCTGAGGTGGGTTGTGAGACAAAGGTGTGGCAGTATACCACACCCCAGGGATTACTCTTTGCCAAGAGCTGTCTAGATACTGAGTTTCAGGAGAAGTTCTGGAATTGGCTTGCAAACCTATCAAAATGCTAGCAAACACAGCTGGCAACAAAAGCATCCAAAAGAACCATTTATACCCAAGAGACTTCCTAGGAGGAGTCTTGGGTAATATCATGAGTTAGGATGAGAGAAGGGTTTATTCTTGAACTATAAATAGGCAAATACTTCACTTAGGTGAATATAGACTTTATTGATTGAACAAATCCAAATAGATAGATTACCAGCCTTATATAGCATGGTAAAAAATAGAATATTAGGGAACAAAGGTAAAGGGAAATTTGGGGTTTGGAGATGATTCTGAAGAAATTGGGAAGTTGGTAACAGAAAACTGGAGAATTAAATTACTCCCCTCATAATGATGCCCCTTTAAGTTTGAAATAATTATAATTTCTTCATTAAATGGCCTTACTTGAAAGAGGATGCTTTAACAATTACCAGTTTTCTCCACAAGAGTTTGAAGACCAGGACTATCTTTCCTAGAAGAAACTGCTTGCAACAGACCCAAAACTAAGCCAGAAGAATCAAAGACATTGTCAACGTCACTAGTATTAAGAATAAACTCATCTAAATCTAAACTGTATTTTTTGATTGGCTGGAATTCAAGGCAAAAGGTAACAATTGGCTGGAATTCAAGGCAAAAGGTAACAATTGGCTGGTAACTAAGTTTACACTAACTTCACATAGATACAAAGAAACTAGGTCCAAAGAAGACCTGGGTTCAAATCCCGTTCTTGAGCACAGAAAACCCTCTGGACTGTCATTATAAGGTAATTTTGAACAGATACTGCTTACTAATTCTTCTTTTGTAGGATCCTTTACAGAACAAAGATTGGTTTCCTCCTCAACACTTGCTGGCATCACTTGGTTATTGTTAGGAATATCAAGCAGTGATTTCCTGATAGCAGGATTCTAATGTATGATTTAAGATTTACTACATGTCTAACAAATCATAGACAACATGTAAAAATTAACAAATATGAAATTGCGGGATTGTCAAATCCAAGAACCAAATTTTAAATCAAAAATGAGGTGAATTTGAAATAAATATAATTTATGGGCATCTCAAAAATGATGTCAAAGGATCTAGAGTGGGTTTGTGCCAATTCTTTTAGGAAGCACAGACATTCTCAAAAATCACCCTATTCTATTTTAGGACGGATAAAATTTAGATCCTAATATTCACCAACTTAACATACTTAACAATAAAATTGACTGAAATATACACTTCTCTTTTTGAGTCTATTTTTTAATAAAAATTTATTATATATTCTTTAAATAACAACCAAAAAAAGAGCTGTTCCCTGGCCTTGACAAAACCATGCAGGGCTACACTGGGTCTTCCAATAGTAAAGCCTCCCTCTATGGTCATTCCCAACCCTCAGGCCCCTCCCCAAGCACTACCCAGGAGTATGTTATTTCTCCCGCGTCCTCAAACATGGCCCTGTTTACCCATCACACACAGGCAGCTGCTAACCAAAATCATGTATCAACACCAACATCCAGAATTGGCCAATTTAGACAAGGGGTAACCCAGGGAAGCCAGAATCCAGTAAAAGCCAATCAGATGGCACTGTCTGGTTCCCAAGACAGACACATCCCACCCCCATCCAATCAGCCTGCAAGACGCAGAAAAAGCTAATTACCCCAGAAATCATTCTTGAAATGGTCAAAAAAGCAAGGGATGCTTATGTCCATTGAGGAAATTGCAACCACAATGGGTTTTGTAAAGTCTACTGTGGCTGCAACCCTGAGAGCCAACACCAACTGTGCCCCCCAAGAAGACCCCAACTGGTGCCTGTACCTCAACTGAAGGTGAAATAGCCCACCCTCTCATGATGGCCATCATGGAATGTGACCCGTGGATGCCCCTGGTCCAGGTTTGTCTCCAACTGGGACTCCATTGTATTTTCACAAATAAGAGAATAGTCAATTTGTGGATGCACAGAGTTATGGTTGCTACTAGAATCTTGTCCTATCAATTTCTCACTGGTCCCAGTCTGGTGGATACCAACCCATAAAATTCTACCATCATCAATTTTATCAAAGGGAAAACAATGAGAAACCATAATAATGTCATATTCTTGTCTTGTATTAAAATTTCTGAAAGTATCCAAGACTTTGGGGAAAAGCACATCCAATCTGACATCTACAAGCGTGGCCCAATTCTGTACAGATTTGTTGGGATTTAGCTTACAGTTTCCCCATTGGGTGTCAATTATTTCTCTGCAAGATCAAAGACTGCAGATGGGTATGCCTATCAGACAGAGCCCAAGGACACTCTGGAGGAGTGGGCCATACAACAAGCCATGTACAAAGTTATAGTGAGTGCTGAGATGGAACAGTGTGAGTGGGCAACCAAAGAATTTAGGGCTGTGGGGCATACCTGCTGGACCTACTCCACCAACAACGCTGACATGCATCTTGCAGATGTGTGTCTATACAATTTTGGCTTGGATCTCAGGTGCTCAAAGCCTGCCATCTACAATGAGCTGTGCACCCAAATTGAGAAGAGGTATAAGCCTTTCTCATTCATTTTTGTCCAAGACTTATCATATCTTGTCATATTCTATGCAAGTGATAGTGATAAGTCCAGAAAGGACTCCTTCCTCCCCCACGCTCATCCATTTGGTTTATCAAGCCTGCATATGTGACGGAAGAAGAATTTGAGCAATTGAAGCAAACTGCTCTTGCTGCCCCTTCCCAGTCAACAAACCCTGCCTCCCTAACCCCCTATCAAGCCATCCACCTTCCAACCCTGACTCCCAAGTCACTACCAATCCCCCCACTATCTCTGATGCCTCCCCTTTCACAGGCGCAGATGAAGGCAATGTTCATTCTGCCCATTCCCTCCCCCTTCCCGTCCTTTGATTAGTAAAATAAAACCTTTCTTTGTGACAACTTACTAAAATGGATATTATTTCTTTTGATTTATAAATAATAACTTATTTCTTTTACATTGTTGACATTCTCAAGATCAATAAAATGTTGTACATTTTATGAATAACATATAATTTATTTGCACAAATATTTTTTATTAATGTTAATAAATTAAAGACCATAAATGTAAATATTGCATTAGAATATTGCAATTAGACATCAACTCTTGATCTTTTGATATTATGTACATAACCAATTCATTTTTTTTAATAAAATTCATTGTAAACAAGGCCTTTTTCATTATAATTTATTTGAATGGGCTGTGTTTATATTGGAGAGCCATCAACACTTAGTACAAATATTGATACATAGTGAATTTTACAGACTGTATATTTACAAATTGTTAATAATTCTATAAACTTTTCAGTCAGATTTTGCAAAATAATGATGATGTAATGGATTAATAAATTGTTGCAACTGAACCAATGAGGATTCAGTATTTGGAATTGGGGAAGACGACAGTCTAATAGGAAAGGAAAGAATAATAAGAATAAGGTATGGTTTATTGTAGAATACTGTGATTAATATACTATATGGGGAAAGCCACAAGGCCACAGGGGGGTGACATAGTGGGGAGTTCCATGTAGGGTTTGGAGCCAAGGAATAACTTGTGCGGGGATCAGCAGGTCAAATTGGCAACACTCCTAATTAGGATGAAGTGCCCACCATTTGACATTGCCACCAGATTCATTCATAATGTTAGATATGTCAAGGGGCAACTCATTGAGCACCCCCTGTGTATTGTAAGATACGTTGGCAGGCAAGGTTTGAATCTTGGTTGCAACACCCCCTTGCCCCCTGCTTGTTGTCAGACACCAGGGCTGGAGTCTGCAGAAGGTCTGGGAAGGTCCGCACGAACAACCTTTGTGTGAGGATAGCACAACAGGGGCACAAGCAATTGTGGTGAAGCTTCTTGGTGTTTCCCTGGGCATCCTCAAGTTGGTAGGTGTGGTTGTCATAGATGGGAACTACCTTGAAGGGCCCTAGGTGATTGGGTTCTAATTTGGCAGACTTGGGATTGAGGGTGTAGATGGGGTCACCTACGGCGTACCTAGCTTTGAGGTGTTTTGTCCCCCCTGCAATCCGCCTGTGTTTAATCTCCCGGGCTTTGGCGCGCCATTGGTACAGGGAGAGAGTTAGTACTAAGGGGGTTTGTCAGGAACCTTGGACTGTAGTTTCCCCTGTTCACCCCTGTCAGACCGTCAGGTGTTCCAAAGGCCAGGGTGTTAGGACTGAACCCAGTGCCCCTGTTGATTCTTGCTTGCAGGATCAGCAGGGCGGTGGGAAGATGTTCAGTCCATGCAGTATTAGGATGCTCCTATGAGAGCTTGGCAATCAATTGAACCAGGGAGCTTTTTAACTGTTCCACGCGCCCGTTGGCTTGCGGATGGTAGGGGGTTGTGACAATATGCTGGAGCGCGTTCTTGACGCAGTATGCCTTCACAACATGCCTCACAAGTTTGGGCCCACCATCTGTGATGAGCCACTTGGGTTGTCCAAAGCGAGCTACAATCTCCTTGCCAATAAAGCGGGTATAGGTGATGGCAGTGTGGTTGGTTGTGGCCCAGGCCACTGGCCAACACGTGAAATAGTTGATAGAGGTGATAATATACTTTTTACCTAGCCTGTCTTTGGGAAGCAGTCCCACAATGTCGAGGGTCTACTGTTCAAAGGGTTCCATAGCCTTGATGAGTAGGACAGACTCAGGAGGTGCCAGTTTGGACGTATTCTTTTCACACAATACACATGTCTTGAGGAGGTCCAGAATGTCTTGGCGCATGCACGGCCACCAAACCTTACGTTTCATAATATCAAAGAGGTTACGGCCTCTGATATGACCCAAGGTTTGGTGGTAGTGTAAGATGGTGTCTCCTTGTTGTGTAGTGGGAATATATGGTGTTTTCTCACCTGTCTCTGCTTGGTGACAGATGTTTCCAGCATTGATAGTGAATTGACTCTTGTTATCCTTCAGCTTGGAATTGGTGACCGAGTTAAGGCCCTTGTAGCGGGTGGCCTCAGGGCGCAGATAGAGAATGGGCCAGTTGGGGTCCAGACCGTTGTCCCCAGTGATGGGCGCTACGTAGAATCATGAAAGAGCATTGGCTGTAACAAGCACTTTCCCAGGCTTATATTCAATGTGTAGTTGATAGGAGGACAGGCGTTCAACCCATCAAGCTTGGCGGCGTGTCAAATGGGACTGTGTGTTGAAGTATTGGAGGGACTTATGGTCCGTCAGAACACGGGGTGGGAAGGTCGCACCTTCCAAGTAACAGCACCACTTCTCAACACAGTGTACAATGGCTGCCAGCTCTTTATCATGGATGGGATAACGTTGTTCCAAGTCAATGAGCTTCCTGGATTCATATGCTACGGGGAGGAAGACACCATTATCAGTTTCTACCCTTAGCACGCCCCCTATGGCCCTGTCAGAGGCGTCAGTCTCAAGTTTGTACTGTTGGTTTTGGTTGGGGAACTGCAGTACTGGTGCCGTTGTGAGTCTTTGCTTCAACGTCTCAAAGGCTTGATCTCTGGCGGAGGTCCAATGGAAGCTTTGTCTGGTATTGAGGAGCTCAGTGAGAGGTGCAATTAGTTCCCCGCAATTGGGGATGAACTTGCGTACATAGGAAACCATGCCCAAGAATGTTTGCACTTGGACCACATCTGTGGGGGGCGGCATGCTAGTGATTGCCTTGATTTTTGCAGGATCAGGCTTTATCCCTTGGGCAGAGATGGTGTGTCCAAGGAATAATAACTCCAACTTGAGAAACTCACATTTGGAGGGTTTAGCTTTTAGCTGGTTTCCCCAAAGGGTGTTGAGGACATCCGGAGGTGTTGGAGATGTGTGGTTTGATCTTGACTGAAGACAATAATGTTGTCAAGGTACACAACCACACACTTCCCAATCAATTCCTCAAAGGCTTTGTTAATCAACATGGCAAAGGTGAAGGGAGTGTTGGTCATTCCAAAATCCATGAAACGACACTCAAACAACCCGTAGCGTGTGCAGAAGGCAGTTTTTGCCTCATCCCCTGGTGCAATGTGGACCTGGTTGTACCCTGCGGTGAGATCAATCTTTCTAAAGACCTTTACGCCAGCAAGTGTATCAAACAGGTTGTCAATCAGCGGAAGGGGGTACTTATTTTTAACTGTCACCTCATTTAGGGCGCTGTAGTCTGTGACCAGCCAAAGAGACCCATCCTTCTTAGCTACAAAGAAGACCACCGCCCCGTAAGGAGAGAGCAAGAGGTAAATGAATCCCTTATCAAGCACATCCAAAAAGTGCTGGCGGAGAGCTTCATCTTCCTTTGGTGTGAGACAGCATAATGGTTGTGCTTTAGGTAATAACCCTTGAAGTTGTACAGCGTGCTGGATCTCCCGGGGCGGAGGTAGTTGTTTGAGTGTTTCACTGAATATGTCCTTGTACTCCTCAAGGAGTGCAGCTAGTGCTGGTGGTGATGGTGTTGACAAGGGGGGACTGCAGATGGTTCTGCACAGATAACTTTGACAGAACATTGGTTAAAGTCTAGTTTTACCCCTTGAAGTTGTATGAGGCTGTTTCTGTCATTCTGACAAACACAGTGTCATGTAGTAGTTTGTTCATTTCCATGGAGTAAATCTGAAAACCCACCCCATTTCTATTGAGGGTGATGACAGATGTATCCCAGTCAATGTAGGGGCAGTTATGCGGAGCCAGTTGAGGCCAGCAATTAAGTTGTGGCTGAGGCCTGCCATGATTGGCCCAAAGAGCTTAATCTGGATGTTCCCCATTCTTACGGAGAAGGGTACTGTCTTGTGGGTGATGGCAATTCTGCGGGAATCAGCTATACGTACTGCTTTGAATCTGCTGGGTACCTGGTTTAATTGTTGGGAGTCAGCAAACTCTTGATCTATCATGGTGTGATCAGCCCCAGTGTCTACCAGTAACTTGTGGGTGTTCCCACGGAAACAGAAGGGATAGGACAAGTGTGTTACTTTATTTGCGGAATGAGCGGCTTGCAACACGGGGTTGTCGCTATGGACCTGAAAGACGTCTAGGATTTTGACCTTGTGAAGATTGTAGTTGCGGGAGTTCTTTGCAAGCAAGGGCTGAGAGGGTGGGTCAGTTGGGGTTGTAGGGCCTCTTGTTGTTACAACCCCCAGGCTTTTCCCTGGTCCTCAATTAGCGCTAGCTGGAGCTCCCCCCTTGCGGGGGCGTTTAGCTGCACCTTCTTGCTGTCAAGGTTGGCAACGTCCCACTTGACTTTGGCCATTGCTAGGTGCAGGACGTGGTTGGGGTGGAGGATTGTTGGTGCAGCAGAAGCCCATTGAAGCCTGGTTACTGGCCTCTACAATGGCTTTATAACAGTTGTCAATAGAGGTACAGCGGCCTACGGGAACCCACTTGCAAATGTGGGGTTTTAACCCATTGACAATGAGAGTGAGCAACATGGCGTTCCCATCAGTCACTGCTTTGGGGGCAGCAGAAAGGGCTTGTTGCCACGCGGCGAGATACTCAGGGACAGAACCAGTCTGCTTGATGGCTAGGAGGGGAGTCCCCAAGATAATGGGGGAGAGGGTTTTGCTATACCGGGACTTGGCGGCATCTCAAAATGTTGCCCAGGTGACGTCAAATTCCTGGCTGGCCCAGTTGGTGAACCACACAGCGGCGGGCCCCATAAGGCAGCCAGATGTGGTGGCAACCCACATGGAATCAGGAACATGACAGATACAAAGGCGCGTTTTGGTGAACTGGAGCCAACTGACAATGTCAGCTCCTTTGACACCGCCAGTGAAGGAATCTAGTTGGAGGTTGAGGATACGTTGCAACAGATCCAACTGTGGCGGTGTGACGCTAGCGTCACGCTGCCCAAGGCAGAGCCAATTGTATACACTGGTGAGAACTAACTGGTCTTGATAGATGACATACCCTTCAGGAATGTCCCCCTTGTGGATTGGAAGGAATGTCTCTTGTTGTGGAGTAGCCATGCAGCCCGTACTCTGTCCTTTCTTGGGGGGAATTTTGTTTTCGAAATAGGTCAGAACCTACTTCTGCTACCACTGTTGTAAATGAACCAATGAGGATTCAGTATTTGAAATTAGGGAAGACAACAGTCCAATAGGAAAGGACAGAATAATAAGAATAAAGTATCATTTACTGTAGAATATCATGCTTAATATACTAAATGGGGAAGCCACAAGGCCACAAGGGGGTGGCATAGTGGGGAGTTCCATGTAGGGTTTGGAGCCAAGGAATAACTTGTGCGGGGATCAGCAGGTCAAATTGGCAAAGCTCCTAATTAGGATGAAGTGCCCGCCATTTGACATTGCCACCAGATTCATTAATAACATTAGATACGTCAAGGGGCAACTCATTGAGCGCCCCCTGTGTATTGTAAGATACATTGGCAGGCGAGGTTCAAATCTTGGTTGCAACAAAATTGCTGTTTATTGTCTTTAATTGGCTGATTTTCTTTGCTGTGGCAATTGTGCATTTTCTGATATTTACGCACTAGCATCCAATTGGTTGGTTTCACATCCAATCACACAAGCAATAAGAAATCAAATTGCCACCCTAACAACCACATCTGGTCTTGAGGTGGCGGCTTGATTTCCTATTGCCTGTGCAATTGGATGTGAAACCAACCAATTGGATACTAGTGCATAAATATCAGAAAATGCACAATTGCCACAGCAAAGAAAACCAGCCAATTAATGACAATAAACAGTAATTTATTAATCCATTACATCATCATTATTTTGCAAAATCTGACTGAAAAGTTTATAGAATTATTAACAATTTGTAAATATACAGTCTGTAAAATTCACTATGTATCCATATTTGTACTAAGTGTTAATGGCACTCTAATATAAACACAGTCCATTTAAATAAATTATAATGAAAAAGGCCAAGTTTACAATGAATTTTATTAATCAAAATGCATTGAATTATGAACATAATTTCCAAAGATCAAGAGTTGACGTCTAATTGCTATATTCTAATGCAATATTTACGTCTATAGTCTTTAATTTATTATTGATAATGAAAAATATTCATGCAAATAATTATATGTTACCACATCAAATATACAATATTTATTTTTAATTTTGAGTAATGTCAATAATGTAAAAACAATATAATATTAATTACTAATTGAATAAACAAAATCAATATTAATAATTTTCCAAAAAGAAATGTTTTATTTTTCTCACCAAGGGAGAAGTAGGGGAAGGAATGGGCAGAATGTATGTTGCCATCATCTGCACCTGTAAAAGGGAAAACATCAGATGTAGTGAGGAGAGATTGAGTGGTGGCTTGGGAGTAAGGTTTTGAAGGCAGGTGGTTTGGTCTTGATGGGGGAGTTGGGGAGGCAGGGTTTGTTGACTGGGAAGCAGCAGCAAGAGCTGATTTCTTCAATTGCTCAAATTCTTCTTCTGCCACATATGCGGGCTTGATAAACCAAATGGATGAGCGCGGGGAGGCAGGAGTCCTTTCTGGACTTATCACTATCACTTGCATAGACTATGACAAGATATGATAAGTCTTGGACAAAAATGAATGAGAAAGGCTTATACCTCTTCTCAATTTGGGTGCACAGCTCATTGTAGATGGCAGGCTTTGAGCGCCTGAGAGCCAAGCCAAAATTATATAGACAAACATCTGTAAGATGCATGTCAGTGTTGTGGTGGAGTAGGTCCAGCAGGTATGCCCCACAGCCCTAAATTCTTTGGTTGCCCACTCACACTGTTCCATCTCAGCACTCACTATAACTTTGTACATGGCTTGTTTTGTGGCCCACTCCTCCAGAATGACCTTGGGCTCTGTCTGATAGGCATACCCATCTGCAGTGTTTGATCTTGCAGAGCAATAATTGACACCCAATGGGGAAACTGTAAGCAAAATCCCAACAAATCTGTACAGAATTGGGCCACACTTGTAGATGTCAGATTGGATGTGCTTTTCCCCAAAGTCTTGGATACTTTCAGAAATTTTAATACAAGACAAGAATATGACATTATTATGGTTTCTCATTGTTTTCCCTTTGATAAAATTGATGATGGTAGAATTTTATGGGTTGGTATCCACCAGACTGGGACCAGTGAGAAATTGATAGGACAAGATTCTAGTAGCAACCATAACTCTGTGCATCCACAAATTGACTATTCTCTTATTTGTGAAAATACAATGGAGTCCCAGTTGGAGACAAACCTGGACCAGGGGCATCCACGGGTCACATTCCATGATGGCCATCATGAGAGGGTGGGCTATTTCACCTTCAGTTGAGGTACAGGCACCAGTTGGGGTCTTTTTAAAAGGGAGGCCACAGTTGGCGTGGGTTTGCAGGGTTGCAGCCACAGTAGACTTTGCAAAATCCACAGTGGCAGCTATTTTCCTAAGGGACATAAGCATGGCTTGCTTTTTGACCATTTCAAGAACAATTTCTGGGGTGATAAGCCTTCTTCTGCGTCTTGCAGTCTGATTGGCTGGAGGTGAGATATGTCTTGCTTGGGAACTAAACAGTGTCATCTGATTGGCTATTTTGGGATTCCAGCTTTCCTGGGTGACCCCTTGGCTAAATTAGATGATTACAGATTTGTTGATACACAAGCTGGATTAGCAGCTGCCTGTAGATGGTGTGCAAACAGGGTTATGCTGGAAGACACAGGATAAATAACACACTCCTGGGTAGTGCTTGGGGAGGGGTTTAAGGGTTGAGAATGACCATAAAGGGAGGCTTCACTATTAGAAAATAGTGTAGCCCTGCATGATTTTGTCAAGGCCAGGGAACAGCTCTTTCTTTGTTTTTTATTGAAAGAAGACTGTGGTGATCCACATGAGTGTTGATTTGCAGGTGAGGGTTAATTTGGCTTCAAATAAAGACAATATGCTGAAGATTGACAATGTGTGGTTAGCTGGTGACGCTGTAAACTAGTAGATAACATAGGGCTTCTAGGGGTAAGTAGGGTGAGCCTAGTAGGTAACATGTTCTACTAGGGAAAGTGAGGTGAGCCTAGTAGGTAACATGGTCTACTAGGGTAAGTAAGGCCTGTCTGGTAGGTAACATAGGACTACCAGAGTCAGATGTTGCCTCCACCCAGCAGAAGATATTGGCTGCTTTGGGGCTATAGTGCTTTACCCTGCAGGAAACTGTGACTGCAGAAGGATGAAGACTGAAATAGCAAGCAGGGAACTTTGTCTGTCTGGGGGGAGTAGGTTTTGGACCCCTGGCAGGTAACGCGGGCTGCCAGGGAGGGGAAGAGCTTTGAGGGCTCTACGTACCCTAATACACTTATGGGAGGTCTGTGAGCAAGCACCCTACCTAACAGACTGGTAGGGTGTCCTTGGCTATGACCATATGGGAGCTTTGGGGAAACTCAAGGTGAGCATTGGAGGGTGTAGATTTTCTTAGAGGTGTCACCAAGGCGGCTTGCTTGGGGAAGCAAGCTGCAGAACTTGGTGTGATCAGGCCTCTGGGAAGTAGAGCTGATTACTCTGCAACTGAAAGCCCAGACTTAATAACCTGGGTGAGTAAAGACAACACATAGACATTGATCTATGGTTGAATGGCCTAAGTGGACTACCACTTGCAAGGGCCCAGTCAAACACTAGTTCAATGTAGACTCATGCCTGGGTCTACAAGTTCTGGTAATGGGAGCTGAGATAAAGAACCAAGGTGGTTCACGGAATTAACAGAGAAAACTAGCAAGAGGGACTGTTTGGTCACAGTGAAGGCTAGTTGATGGACTGTTAATTCATATTGAATGGAATGAACCAATATGGTTCAGTGTGTAGAAGGAACAAAGGAGGCTCCTAGTGAGGATTTGTTGAGGAAATGGTTGAGGATAAGATGAAGGACAAGAAGATTATGATGAAGGACTAGCTGATCATAATGCAGGATGACCAAAGGATCAGAAGTTGGTGCTGAAGAACTGAAGAGCTGAGAGGGTGAACTAGCTGGACTGGATGCAGAGGCTGGAAGAGCTGGTTTTAGTGACTTTTGAGAAGAAATTCAGATAGAAAGAAGCAGTTAAATAATAATTAAATACTGCCTGATTATGATTTAACAAGGATTAAAAATCATATAATAAAAAAGAAAAAGAAGAAAAAATAACATATAGTTTTTTAGAACTATATGTTATTTTAAAAAGAAGGAGTGAGGAGGAAATAGGCCAGAAAGCAGCTGGAAGAAGAACGGAGAAACTGTAAGGGCAAAAGAGCAAATTTTGCCAAGAACAACTAGGAAAGGCAAAGAATGAGCAGCAGGCAGGTCTGAAGTCGCAAAACATTGAGAGAAACACAGAGAAACGTTGAAAAATCAAAGGGTCAAAACTCAACTAAGTAAAACATATGTGGAAGCGCTCGAGATTTGCCGGGGAAACGTGACGGGAATTACGGCAAAACTGTTCAAAACGCGGAGCAGTTGTTTACCCAGAGCAAGACAGCCTCAGGTTCAAACCAGGGTCAAGGATGGGTCATCCAGGGAAACCTTTTTGGCAAAACAATTGAATCAGAGTGTATGATTGGCTGTGCCAAAGTTTATTTGATCAGTGTTTTAAGGGCTTTAACTTAAGAGTTAAAGCCTAAAAAATGAGGAGAAGAAGCAGAAAATTCAGGGCTTTTATTAGCTGAAGTAATTTTAAAGGTTTAATATATTATGGAAGAAGAAAAAAAGGATAGTTTAAGATTTGAAGAACCACTGTTCTAAGAGAGGTTTTTGGTCTGAAACAAGGGGCTATAAAAGGGAGAGCTATCTAAGACTCTTCAGGGACTGGACCAAGTGGATCACAAAGGCCACAAAAGCTACAGAAGAATCCAATAGAACAATAGTAGGAAGCCAGAGCTGGAAAAGACTGCAGAAGCCTAAGATTAGAACACAGGAGCCCACAACTAAGGTGCAGGAGCCCAAGACCAAAGTGCAGGAGCCCAAGACCAAGGAGCAGGAGCCAAAGACCAAGTACAAGGAGTCCAAGAGATTGTTGAAGGACTCCAAGTATTGGCACAAACACCTTATTATTCCCTATCCCAAGGCCATATATCAGAAGGTTTCTAAGGGGATCTTCCTTCTGACTGTGAATAAAGCACCTATTACAATCCCTATCCAAATTTCCCATATAAATAGAGAATATAAGTCCCATGAGTCAATTACACCACATTTTCTATCCTAGCCCAGGGGACAAAGAATCCTATTGCTTAGGGTGCAGGAAGTTTGCCTCTAGTAAATCTGCCCAGGAGGAGTGGGAGAAGGTGACAAGGCATTTGGAAATGACAAATAGAGGAAGAGAGTTCATTGGGGGAGAGTTTGCAAGACTATTACAGGATTGGTATTGGCCTACAAAAGGGCTGGCGCCTGCTGAAGTACAAGTGTACAGTGGAGACGCTTGCTTAGTAATTGGGAAGGTACTGGAGGAGTTTGCCTTTATGCAAGCCAAGTATAGGCTCCTCACCAACCATTCACCACTGTTGGGGAATGACAACTCCCCCAAGCCGGTCTCTGGCTACAACCCAGAACAGACTTTGGGGACTGGTGACCAGGATCCCCACAAAGACATAATAAATTTTTATTAAAAAATTAAACTCAAAAAGAGGAGTGTATATTTTAGTCAATTTTATTGTTAAGTATGTTAAGTTGGTGAATATTAGGATCTAAATTTTATCTGTCCTAAAATAGAATCAAATGATTTTTTAGACTGCCTGTGATACCTAAAATAATAAGCAAAAATTCAGCTCATTTTTGATTTGAAAAGCGGTTCTTGGATTTGAAAATCCTGCAATTTCATATTTGTTAATTTTTACATGTTGTATATGATTTGTTAGACATGTATACAATCTTAAATCATAAATTAGAATGCCACATTTCTGATTCATGTATCCCACATTTGTTTGTGGTGTTTTGTCTTTAGTTAGTTGAGTTATATGCTTAAGGATTTGAAATTTGAAAACTTAAATCAATCAAAAAAGTCAAAATAAATGATTGATTTTATTAAATATTTTATTTTTCACTCAGATGAGTTGCCTGCAAATGTGATTTGAAATTTGGACCAAGGATTTGACAATTCCACATTTTTATGTTTAGGTTCTGAATTTACAGTACAGTGTTAAACACCAAAAAGGGTCCTTTACTTTATACACCAGAAGATATCTCTTCCAATTGTAGGATGAGAGTTGAGCAAGGATCAGGACAGCACTATGAGTGTTACAAAAGCAACAATTTTGAGGCCCTGGGCGGGAATTGAACCCGCTCCTAGCCATCAGGCGGGGCTAGCGGGCGGGGAAGATTTGCCTGCACCTGGATTTTTGATTTTCAAAGCAAATCCAGGTGCAGGAACCATTCCTGCCCTGGTGGTAGATGCAGGGCCTGTTCTGGCTTCAAAAGCTATGCCCAAGCCTTGGTGGGTTTGGCTGGGCCTGGGCAGGCTAATTTTAGCTGCCCAGTAAACCCAGTTCAAGCCCACCCTCCATTTAGTAATTTGGGGTCCCCAATTTGGGACCCCTTTTTTAATCAAGTTCCTTAGCTCAAGAAAGCCTGTCAAACCAGTCCCAAAAAGGTGATCAAATTGGGAAACCCCCATAACCCCAGAAGTCAAACCTGCCAGAACCAATGGCCAGCCAAGCCAAGATGGACCACCAAAAAGCCAAGCAACTTTTTCTGAAAACCCCAAAAATGGCCTTGAAGCAGCCAACCAAACAGCAGAACCTGAGATGTCAAGCCTTGCCACCCAGATAGCACCAGAAGAATGCCCAGAGGCACTTGCATGTGAGTAAGTATATAAATCAGAAGCACCTGAAAAAGTTCTGTATCTTCATCCTTACCAAATAAAGTTGTTATGAACCTTTGGTTCACCAATCTGTTTTCATATCTATTTTTAATACTCTGCCATCTGCATACACCCAAGCGTCAGCACCCATCCAGTGGGATAGATATCCAGACTTCAGTTGACAAAACAGAAGCCTTTTACTACTACTGTCCAATCAACGCTTCATTTGGCCCTGTGCATTTCACTGAGTATCCCCCAAATCCTGACCACAAACCCTGGACCCTGGAAGACTTGCAGTGGTACACCTGCCTAAACGCACCCAAGAAACCCTACCAAATTTTCTGTGATTACAAAGCAATCACCATTGTTGCAACATCTCTTATTACTCCCTCTTGGAGAATTAATGCCCCAAATAAATCACTGAGCGGCTCACCAAGTGGTTCACCGCCCAGTCAGTAAACCAGTGGCACCTCTATCAGTTAACCATCTATGACGGGGATCACTCAATCCAGGTCCTAAATGGAACACAGCTCGATTAAGCCTTGTGACACAAGAGGAACATTACTCAGATAAGCCCCATGACCTCCATGATGTACGTGGACGCCATGTGGCTTATCATGATACTATATATTAACCTATATTCATATTCAATAAAGTATCATTCTCTTTTTAATCTTCCCCTTTATTTTGTTTATTATACTTCCCAGAAGTATAAACTTGACAGTGGTAGCACAGGTAGGTTATCCATACCTACCCAACTCAAAGGAAAAATTCCTCCCAAGAAAAGAACCCAAGCAATGTAACTTCCTAACAGTTGGAGAGATTACAAAGTAGGGAAAGACGTCCCCCCTGGACTTGTCATCTACAATAATCTCCTTGTACCCATTGACCAGTACAACGCCCTCAAAACCCGCAGATTGTTCCCTACCACACCAGCTACAACAGCGTCTATGCAACCTGAGATACCCAACATTGTGTTTCAGCGTTTACATACTGCTGAGATTGGTGCCTTTGTAGGTCTGCGCCGTGAGAATGCCTCTCTTTGGATCAACAGCACTGAGAGCAAGTTTGAATAAGTGGAGTACCCCCAAAGACTCTGGGTTAGCAAAATTGCCCTCTGTGTCACAGGGACTGCCTTGCGCTTTGTTACCAAATGGCTAGCTCAACACCCTGACCAGAAGGAAAACTGGGAAATATTCAAAGCTGTGTTCCTCAAAAAGTTCTCCATGAAAGATTCAGACGTAGTGATCATGAACAAACTCCAAACCTTCAAGATGACAGGAACCATTGAGAAATACATCACTGCATATGAAGGACTATGTGATTGTGCACCCAACACCATCAATTTTGATGAACCTGGGCCACGCTTGGACTTCACAATGGCCTTCCTACACATATCAGACGTCAGTTCAACATGACCTGCTGCAAGAACCTTGAGGATGTATTCCTAGAAGGAAAACACGCAGCTCAGAAGTCTGAAAATCTACACGCTATCAACAAGCGTAAGGAAAACCCTGCGGTTAAGAGAGAGCCTTGCCCCAACAAGCAAAACAACCAAGCCAACAATACCCAACCTCAAAATGGGAATTGCACTGCACAAGCCAACCAGGCTAGCACTGAAGATACCAACAAGAAGGGAAAAGCTCAGGGGAGTGCTTAGGCAAGCCGCCCTCCCCCTCTTCACAAGACTTGTACAGAGAACAGGACGTGGACTCAATCACCATGATCCAGGTTCCCTCCAGTGATCCTCTACTGTTTGCCGCCCAAACTGGAAATAAACTCCTTACCTATCCTTTCTGTTTTTGCAGATACCAGGGCACAGCGCTATTTGACACTGGAGCCAACCAATTGCTTATTAAAAAGAGTTTTGCAGATCTCATGAAGTTACCTACCATTTGGAGTAACATCAAAAGAGTCATTATGGCGGACAACTGTAACACACCAGTTACCCACAAGACCAAACCTTTCTGGGCCCAAATTGGGGACGTCTAAATGACAATTAGTGGCCCCATCATCCCAATCCCAAAATACAATATCATGCTTGGATTAGATTGGATGTGAAAGACAAAGCCTCACATAGACTGGGACAGTGCCACCCTCACAATCCAGCAAGGAGAAGTCCACCATCACGTGTACCCGACACACCTTGACACCCTCATGAGGGATCACATATTTGTAAAGATCATGGAAACGGAGAAGGAAACCAACATCAGCAAAATTGATTAGAGCACGTGTATGTATGAAGTCATCCACTTCAAAAACACAGAAATACATCACACACAAAACCCAATTAGAGACCAGCTGGTCAACAAGTTTCCCTCCATATTTCAAGAATCACTACCCGGGCTCCCCCCTGACTGGGGTATACAACATGAGATCAACTTAAAAGGTAGCGTGCCTAAAGCACGACCCATCTACCACCTCACACCACAAGAAGACAACGCCCTGAAAGCTTACCTTGACAAAGCACTTGAGAAAGGCCTCATCAGACCTTCAAATTCACCCTTTGGTGCCGCTGTCTTCTTTGTGGCAAAGAAAGATGGAGGCCTCTACCTAGTCACAGACTACAGGGCCCTCAACAAGGTCACAATAAAGAACAGGTATCCCCTGCCCCTAATTGATGACCTTTTTGATGCCCTGGGGGGTTCCCAAATCTTCACAAAAATCAATTTGACAGCAGGATATCACCAAATTTGCGTAAAACCTGAAGACATTCCAAAAACTGCATTTTGGACTAAATAGGGATCCTTTGAATGTGTTGTCCTCAATTTTGGCATGACAAACGCTCCCAGTACCTTTGTAACCTTCATGAATGAATTATTCAAGGAACACATTGGGAAAAGAGCAATCATCTACCTAGACGACATCATCATCTATAGTCCCAACCTACAACAACACTGGGAAGATGTCCACGTAGTCCTCTGTACACTGCAGGAAAACAACTGATTGCCAAACCATCCAAATACAAGTTCTTCTCAACTGAACTACCTTTCCTTGGTCACATTGTTAGCAAGGACAGTATCAAACCTGATCCAGACAAGATACGCGCTATAACAGAAATGCCAGCCCCAAGAAACAAGAGCAAACTCTGCACTTTCCTTGGAATGGTAGCATATGTACACAGGTTCATCCCTGACTGGGGTGCCCTAACAGCCCCCCTGTCAGCCATCACGGGGAAAACAACCAAGTTTGTCTGGACACCTTTACAAGATCAACATTTCCGCCAGTTAAAAGAGCGCATGGTTACTGCCCCCATCTTGCAATATCCAAACTGCAAGGATATCTATGAGCTAGAAACCAACGCCTCTGATTATGCCATAGGAGGAGTTCTCCGTATCCAAACGGCCCAAAAAGACTTCCTCCCTGTGGCATATGAATCCAGGAAGCTATTGGACGGCAAAAAAAGATACCCTATACACGATAAGGAATTGGTTGCCATCATACACTGCCTCATGAAATGGCAATGTTACCTAGAAGGAGCCCAGACGTTCAAAGTACTCACTGACCACAAGTTGTTGATATTCTTTAAAACACAACAACACCTGTCAAGAAGACAAGCCAAATGGATGAGTCTCATACAAAGATACCCCATGCAGATTGAATACAAGCCAGGCAGAGAGATGCTTACTGCAGACGCCCTATCAAGGCTATACAATAAACACATCCTCCGCACTGATGGTGACCCCGGCTGGCCCATGTTAACCATGGGGGATCTCCAGGAAGGGTTCCCACCTGGCACACCAATGGACATCCAAGAGAAAGTCCTCAATAACAAACATCTGTTCAAAAACGTACATGGTACCCTCCACCAAATCCTTCCAAATGGTGACACAGTACCCTACGTTCCGTCAACACAAAAGATTGACACAATGTCGACAATAGTGTAAGTAAGAGTAGATATCTTTGGGGGGTGTTGCAACCAAGTTTCCAGCCTTGCCTGCTAACGTATCTTACAATACACAGGGGGCGCTCAATGAGTTGCCCCTTGACGTATCTAACATTATGAATTAATCTGATGGCAATGTCAAATGGCAGGTACTTCATCCTAATTAGGAGTGTTGCCAATTTGACCTGCTGATCCCCGCACAAGTTATTCCTTGGCTCCAAACCCTACATGGAACTCCCCACTATGCCACCCCCTTGTGGCCTTGTGGCTTCCCCATTTAGTATATTAATCATGATATTCTACAGTAAACAATTCCTTATTCTTATTATTCTGTCCTTTCCTATTGGACTGTTGTCTTCCTCAATTCCAAGTACTGAACTCTCATTGGTTCAGTTGCAACAGTGGTAGCAGAAGTAAGTTCACAACCTATCTTAAAAAAAATTCCCCCCAAGAAAGGACGGAGTACGGGCCGCATGGCTACTCCACAACAAGAGACATTCCTTCCAATCCCCAAGGGGGACATTCCCAAAGGTTATGTCATCTATCAAGATCAGCTAGTCTTTACCAGTGTATACAATTGGCTCTGCCTTGGGCAGCGTGACGCTAGTGTCATCCTGCCACAGTTGTACTTGTCCCAATGTATGCTCAACCTCCAACTAGAGTCCTTCACTGACGGTGTCAAAGGAGCTGACATTGTCAGTTGGCTCCAGTTCACTGAAACTCACCTTTGTATCTGTCAGGTTCCTGAGTCCATGTGAGTCGCCACCACATCTGGCCGCCTTACAGGGCCCGCTGCCGTGTGGTTCACCAACTGGGCCAGCCAGGAGTTTGACAATACCTGGGCAACATTTTGATACGCCACCAAGTCCCAATATAGTGAAACCTTCTCTCCCATCATCCTGGGGACTCCCCTCTTAGCCATCAAGCAGACTGGTTCTGTCCTCAAGTATCTTGCCGCGTAGCAACAAGCCCTTGCTGCCGCCCTCAAAGCAGTGACTGATGGGAATGCCATGTTGCTCACCCTTATTGTTAATGGGTTAAAACCCCATATCTGCAAGTGGGTCCCCATTGGCCGCTGCACCTCTATTGACAATTGTTATAAAGCCATTGTAGAGGCTAATAACCAGGCTTCAATGGGCTTCTGCCACACCAACAATGCTCCGCCCCAACCACGTTCTGCATCTAACAATGGCCAAGGTCAGGTGGGCCGTTGTCAACCTTGCCAACAAGAAGGTGCAACTAAACGCCCCCGCAAGGGGGAGCTCCAGCTAGGCTAATTGAGGACCAGGGAAAAGCCTGGGGGTTATAGAAACAAGAGGCCTTACAACCCCAACCGACCCGCCCTCTCAGCCCTTGCCTGCAAAGAACTCCCACAACTACAATCTTCACAAGGCTAAAACTCTGGAGGTCTTTCAGGTCCATAGTGATGACCCCGTGTTGCAAGCGCCCACTCCTCAAATAAAGTAACACGCTTGTCCTATCCCTTCTGTTTCTGTGGGAACACCCACAAGCTAGTGGTAGATACTGGGGCCAATCACACCATGGTAGATCAAGCGTTTACTGACTCCCAACAATTAAACTGGGTACCCAGCAGATTCAAAGCAGTACGTGTAGCTGATTCCCACAGAATTGCCATCACCCACATGATGGTGCCCTTCTCCATAAGGATGGGAAATGTCCAGGTGAAGCTCTCTTGGCCAATCAAGGCAGACCTCAGCCACGACGTAATTGCTGGCCTCAACTGGCTCCGGCATAACCGCCCCTACATTGACTGGGATACCTCTGTCATCACTCCCAATAGAAACGGAGTGGGGTTTCAGATCTACCCCATGGAAATGAACAAACTACTACATGACACTGTGTTTGTCAGAATGACAGAAACAGCCTCATATGATTTCAAGGGGGAGACTAGACTTTAATTAATGTTCAGTCAAATATATCTGTGCAGAAACATCTGCAGTCCCTCCCTTGTCAACATCACCACCACCAGCACTAGCTGCACTCCTTGAGGAGTACAAGGACGTATTCAGTGAAACACTCAAACAACTACCTCCACCCCGGGAGATCCAGCACGCTGTACAACTTCAAGAATTGTTACCTAAAGCACAACCATTATACCGTCTCACACCAAAGGAAGATAAAACTCCTCCGCCAGCACCTTGTGGACGCGCTTGATAAGGACTTCATTTGCCCCTTGCTCTCTTCATATGGGGTGGCGGCCTTCTTCATAGCCAAGAAGGACGGGTCCCTTTGCCTGGTCACAGACTACCGCGCCCTAAATGAGGTGACAGTTAAAAATAAATACCCCCTGCTGCTGATTGACAACCTGTTTGATACACTTGCAGGCGCAAAGGTCTTTAGCAAGATCAATCTAACTGCAGGGTACAACCAGGTCTGCATTACACCAGGGGATGAGGCAAAAACTGCCTTCTGCACACGCTACAGGTTGTTCAAGTGTTGTGTCATGAACTTCAGAATGACCAACACTCCCTCCACCTTTGCCATGTTGATGAACAAAGCCTTTGAGGAATTGATTGGAAAGTGTGTGGTGGTGTACCTTGACGACATTATTGTCTTCAGTCAAGATCAAACCACACACCTCCAACACCTCCGTGCTGTCCTCAACACCCTTTGGGAAAACCAGCCAAAAGCTAAACCCTCCAAATGTGAGTTTCTCAAGTCAGAGCTGTTATTCCTTGGGCACACCATCTCTGCCCAAGGGATAAAACCCAACCCTGCCAAAATAAAGTCAATCACTAGCATGCTGCCCCCCACTGATGTGGGCCAAGTGCAAACATTCTTGGGCATGGTTGCCTATGTATGCAAGTTCATCCCCAATTGTGGAGAACTAATTGCACCTCTCACTGAGCTCCTCAATACCAAACAGCACTTTCATTGGACCACCGCCAGAGATCAAGCCTTCAAGACGTTGAAGCAAAGGCTCACAACAGCACCAGTACTGCAGTTTTCCAACCAAAACTGATAGTACAAACTCGAGACCGACGCCTCTGACAGGGCCATAGGGGGCGTGCTAAGGGTAGAAACTTACAATGACGCCTTCCTTCCCATAGCATATGAATCCATTAAGTCCACTGATTTGGAACAACTTTATCCCATCCACAACAAGGAGCTTGCAGCCATTGTACACTGCGATGAGAAGTGGTGTTGTTACTTGGAAGGTGCGACCTTCCTACCCCGCGTTCTGACAGACCATAAGTCACTCCAATACTTCAAAACACAGTCTCATTTAATACGCCGCCAGGAAGGGTGGGTTGAGTGTCTATCCCCCTATCAGTTACACATCAAATATAAGCCTGGAAAGGAACTCGTCATAGCCAACGCTCTTTCACGACTCTATGTAGCGTCCATCACTGGGGACAACGGTCTGGACCCCAACTGGCCCATGCTCTACCTGCGCCCTGAGGCAACCCGCTACAAGGGCCTTAACTTGGTCACCATCTCCAAGCTGAAGGACAACAAGAGTCAGTTCACCACCAATGCTGGTAACGTCTGCTGCTGGGAAGAGACAGGTGAAAAGACGCCGTACATTCCCACCACACAACAAGGGGACACCATCTTGTACTACCACTGAACCTTGGGTCACATCAGAGGGCGTAACCTCTTCAAGATTATGAAACGTAAGGTCTGGTGGCCGCGCATGCGCCAAGACATCTTGGACCTCCTCAAGACATGTGTATTGTGTGAAAAGAATACGTCCAAACCTGCACCTCCCAAGTCTGTCCTACCCATCAAGGCCATGGAACCCTTCAAACAGTGGGCCCTTGACATTGTGGGACCGCTTCCCAAAGACAGACTGGGTAAGAAGTATATTATCACCGCTATCAACTACTTCACTTGTTGGCCAGTAGCCTGGGCCACAACTAACAACACCACCACCACTGTTACTTGCTTTATTGGCAAGGAGATTGTGGCTTGCTTTGGACAACCCAAGTGGCTCATCACAGATGGTGGGCCCAAACTTGTTGGACATGTTGTGAAGGCATACTGCGTCAAGAATGCGCTCCAACATATAGTCACAACCCCCTACCATCCGCAAGCCAACGGACGTGTGGAACAGTTAAATGGCTCCCTGGTTCAACTGATTTCCAAGCTCTCACAAGAGCATCCTAACACTGAGTGGACTGAACATCTTCCCACCGCCCTACTGATCCTGCAAGAAAGAATCAACAGGGGCACTGGGTTCAGCCCTAACACCCTGGCCTTTGGGACACCTGACAGTCTGACAGGGGTTGAACAGGGGAAACTACGGTCCAAGGTTCCTGACAAGCCCCCCTTAGTGCCAACTCCCTCCCTAGACCAATGGTGTGCCAAAGCCCAAGAGATCAAACACAAGCGGATTGCAGGAGGGACAAAACACCTTGAAGCTAGATACGCCATAGGTGACCCCATCTACACTCTCAATCACAATTCTTACAAATTAGAACCCAACCACCTAGGGCCCTTCAAGGTAGTTCCCGTCTATGACAACCACACCTACCAACTTGAGGATGTCCATGGAAACACCAAGAAACTTCACCACATTTGCTTGCGCCCCTGCCGTGCCATCCCCACACAAAGGTTGTTTGTGCGGACCTTCCCAGACCTTCTGCAGACTCCAGTCCTGGTGTCTGACAACAAGCAGGGAGCAAGGGGGGATGTTGCAACCAAGCTTCCAGCCTTGCCTGCTAATGTATCTTTCAATACACAGAGGGCGCTCAATGAGTTGCCCCTTGACGTATCTAACATTATGAATTAATCTGATGGCAATGTCAAATGGCGTGTACTTCATCCTAATTAGGAGTGTTGCCAATTTGACCTGCTGATCCCCGCATGAGTTATTCCTCGGCTCCAAACCCTACATGGAACTCCCCACTATGCCATCCCCTTGTGGCCTTGTGGCTTCCCCATTTAGTATATTAATCATGATATTCTACATTAAACCATACCTTATTCTTATTATTCTGTCCTTTCCTATTGGACTGTTGTCTTCCCCAATTCCAAGTACTGAACTCTCATTGGTTCAGTTGCAACAACAATCCTCTGTTATCACAGAGATTTGGTACACACCTGTAGCAGAAACTTATATGAATATCTCAAGACTTGCTACTGGTGGCCCAACATGCTAGATGATATCAGAGAAGTACTAGAACAATGTGAGGTCTGTGAAAAGTACGCCCAAACCAAAGCTCCACCCAAATCAGTAGTACCTGTATCTATCACACAGCTCTTCAAGGTATGGCCGTTAGATATTGTGGGACCTATGCCTGGTGAAAGCAAAGGCAAGAAGTACATCATCACAGCCATCAACTATGCAACCAGATGGCCTGTAGTACAAGCCACAAAGGAGCATAAAGGTAACAACGTGAGACAATTCATTGGTAAGGAAATCATAGCTAATTTTGGAAAGCCCGACCTCTTAATCACAGATGGAGGCACTGAACTCAAAGCTATTGACACCAACATATACCTTGCCAAAAATGGAATAAAACACGTCACAGCCAGCCCATATCACCCTCAAGCAAATAGACGCGTAGAACAACTAAACAGCTCCCTAGTGGAAGCCCTCAGCAAGTTATCTGCCAACAATTCAAAAGTCTGGGTTGACATGTTACCAACCCCCCTTATTGTCTGCAGAACATGAGTCAATTGCAATACAGGCAAAACCCTTATGAACTTGTCTATGGTCAGAAACCTTCACTTGTCAGTACTACTGCGGGACCACAACTGCCACTTCCAAAGAAGATACCAGACAGCAATGACCCAAAAGTACTACAAGCCAGAAAGGACCAAGAAGCCATGGAACAGCAAAGGGTTCAACGAGAAGCAATCCCATTACAAAAAGGGAGGTTCCAAGTTGGAGACAAGATCTGGGTTTTCAACCACAACCAGCACAAATTAGAACCAGTATTGCGCGGACCAGGCATTGTCATGGAGGTGAAACCCAATAACATGTACCTCATCAAAGGGATTGGAGCTCAAACCAAACTAAAATGTATGCACCATGATTGACTTTGTTTGTGTAAGGCAAGAGCAGCCCAACAAAATTCAAGACTCCCTGTTCCTAACGCCAAACTGGATCAGTACCAGGCCTGTATACCAGATACCCTCAAGAAGGTTCCCAAGGCTCCACCTTCCAGTACCCCAGGGGGAGATGTTGCAACATCTTTGATTACTCCCTCTTGGGGAATTAACGCCCCAAGTAAATCACTGAGCGGCTCACCGAGTGGTTCACCGCCCAGTCAGTAAACTGGTGGCACCTCTATCAGTTAACCATCTATGACAGGGATCACTTGATCCAGGTCCTAAATGAAACACAACTTGATTAAGCCTTGTGACTCAAGAGGAACATTACTCAGATAAGCCCCATGACCTCCATGACGTACATGGACGCCATGTGGCTTATCATGATACTATATATTAACCTATATCCATATTCAATAAAGTATCATTCTCTTCTTAATCTTCCCCTTTATTTCGTTTATTATACTTCCCAGAAGTATAAACTTGACACCATCTACCCTTTGATCTTCAATAGGAAGTACAACAATCCTGCTGCCTACCTGGTCCCCATAGAAACACCTCTGACACCCAAACTGACTATCTCAACCCCACCCACCTCTGATGCCGCTGGCCAGAGTAGTCAATTCCTGGGAGTGCTTTACCTGGCGCTCACAGGATTGATTGATTCTGCCTTGCCAGCAGCTGGGCCCTGAGCTGTGACTGGGAAGTCCCTTTCCTACCTGGTAAAGTTAGGTCCCATCATCTGGTGGGCCATACCAGTACCTGCTTCAACTCCTCCCTCACCTGCTGGAGCCCCACAGTACTCCTGGTATCCCAAAAATGTGTTTAACTCCTGAGAGAAGGTAAGGGGCAGGAATAAGGAGAGCAACAGGACAACCAAGGACTGCAAAAAAGGCCTTGCAACCACTTTAACTGTGAAGATACTATTAATCAGGCAAGAAAATAATAAGGCAAGATAATTTTATTGCATAAATAAATGTTAATCAAACAATTAATCTATAATATGGAAGGGGGTACTTATACTAATGTTGAAACTGTGGGGTTGACCCCCAGCAAGGTTCTGCCTAAGAGGATTTGTGACCCAAAAGCCAACTTTCCCATAACCCATAGCAAAATGTGAAAGTCAAATTGAATCACTAAATCCAGCAACAAGAACCAATGTCAATCCCAGCTTGGTGGATGTCTCAATTTGGCGCTTCACTCATTACACGGAGCACATCACCTCCTTCCCAATCCAACTGATTGATTATCTTAATCTTGATTCTCTTAATATGATTCACCCAAACTATATAAGTCATATCTCTCAATAAAGATAATTATCAAGTTTACAATCATTTTTAACAGTGTAACTCTGCTAATACAGTACAGTTAAAACAAGTTCATCAATATACTTAGTTCCTGTCAGATTACACTTGCATCTACATTGATACTGGCATTTGGAATGATTAATTGACAATTAATTAAGCAGATGTGTCAGAAATATTCCTGTCATTAGGGGATAAGACACCAGTATTTACACCTTGTCAAGTAATATAAGACATTCAGAATATTGGTAGCATTTTCCCCTGATTGGGTAATGTGACAGTCCACATGTTTGGTGGTTTTCAGGCGGGGCTAATGTTGGCCAAGCAAAAGTTTGTTTGATTGTTGCAGGTAGAGGCCTAGTAGGGAATGATGGCTGCTAGGGATAGTAAGTCCTAGCTAGTAGGTGTAAAGACTACTAGAGGCAGATGTTGCCTCCACCCAGCAGAAGATATTGGCTGCTGTGGGCTAGAGCTCTTCACATAGCAAGGAACTGTGGCTGCAAAAGGGTGAAGAATGAGACAGCTAGCAGGGAACTTTGTCTGTTTGAGGTGGAGAAGGTTTTGGACCCCTGGCGGGTAACACAGGCTGCCAGGGAGGAGAAGAGCTCAGAGGGCTCTACATACCCTGATACGCTTACAGGAGGTCTGTGAGCAAGCATCTTACCTAACAGACAGGTAGGGTGTCCTTGTTTATGCCCCTATGGGAGCTTTTGGGGAGAACCCAGAGTGAGTATTAGAGGATTTAGATTTTCTTGGAGGTGTCACCAAGGCGGTTTGCTTGGGGAAGCAAGCTGCAGAACTTGGTGTGATCAGGCCTCTAGGAAGTAGAGCTGATTACTCTGCAACTGAAAGCTCAGACTTAATCAACTGGGTGAGTAAAAACAACAACATAGGCTGTGAGAATCTATGGTTGGATGGCCCAAGTGGAATTCCACTTGCGAGGGCCCTATCAAACACCTGTTTAATGTAGACTCATGTCTGGGTCTACAGGTTCTGGTAACAGGGACTGATATAAAGAACTGAGGTGGTTCACAGAATCAGCAGAGAAGACTAGTGAGAGGAACTTTTTGATCACCAAGAAGGCTAGTTGAAGAACTGTTGGTTCATATTGAAGTTTGGAACCAAAATGGTTCATTGTGCAGGTGGAACCAAGATGGTTCCTAGTGAGGATAAGTGGAAGGGCTCAAAGATCATGATGCAGAAGTAGCTGGTCATGATAAAGGAGTAGCCAGAGGACTGATAGGCTGTTTAAAGACTGAAAAGAAGCTGTTCTGTGAACTAAGATAGACTGTTTGCTGGTTAAGCTGAAGAGCTGGAAGATGTGGTTAAAGAGCTGGCTGAAGAACCCAAAGAGGATAGTGAAGAACTAGTGGTCCATAGAAATGAGCCAAGATTTTGCTGAATTGATTTGCTGAGGTGGTAAAATGTGGAATTTTTTGCCTTGGTTTATTAGTAAACTCAAGAAGGAATGTGGATATAAGTGTGGGTAAGATATTTATTTATTAAGTTCATAGGATAGATGAAGGTATGCTCTATGAGATCTAGATACAAAGTTGTTTTGGTGAGATGTTTTCCTTGGATTTTACTATATTTGTAAATATATGAGGAAATCGTTGAAGAGGTTCAAAAGAAAAGTTTAAATAGTATTCTACTATTTAAATGGGCTTAGGTTGAATGCAGGGAAGACTGGTGCCAGAATAATGGACTGGTTAACGCTTTGGTGCGTGAAGAGTTGTCGCTTTGAGAGGTTTGAGCTGTGGAAATTCTTTTCCTAGTTGGATCCCGGTGGAGCTTCAGAAATTTTCTATTTCTGGGCTCTGCATTCATTGGTTGAGTTATGGCAGGTTTCCTGATGAAAATGATTGGTTGGAAGCCAAAAGCTTAAAGTATAAGCGAGGAAATAGTGAATTAATACTTTAAGCTTTTGAGAAAGTAAGTAGGTAAGCTTAAGTTATTATAGGAAAAAGTGAGCAGCAATGGTTTAAGCTTCTGAAGAAAGCCATTTTGAAGGCGGAACCGTTGGGAAAAGGACACTATAAGAAGTTGGCTGGCTGGAAAGTTACAGGGTCTTTTCTGGGTCTTTTTTGAGGTCTTTCCCGGGCCTTTTGAGTTTCTGCTGAGAGGTTTTTAGAAGCCTTTTGATCACCAGCAGGAGTTTGGTTGTACTTATACAAGTGGAATAACAAGTACACTGGAGCTATAAAGAGATATGAATCCCACAATAACAAAGCAGGAGCCCAACAATAAGAAGCTGGATCCTAAGCGCGGTGCAGAAGTCTGATTCTAAGGCGCCAGAGTCCAAGTTTAAGGAGCAGGAGTCCAAGTCTAAGGAGCAGAAGTCCAAGACTAAGGTGAAGGGGTCCAAGACCAAGGACAAGGGGTCCAAGATATTGTTGGAGGACTCCAATTATTGGCAAATCCATATTGTTTCCTTGACCCCCTGGGCCATATACCAGAAGGTTTCTAAGGAGATCTTCCTTATGAGAGTGAATAAAATCCCATTTTGACCCCTATACATATTTCTGAGATACATTTTCCCTTACTAGAGAATGACAATCCCTTTCAGTTGGTCCCTGGCTATAATCCAGGAAAACTTTGGGGACTGGTGGACAGGAACCCCACAGATAAACTTCTGCAAAAAATGAAGAGTTTAAAAAGAGTTTTAAATTTGAGAGTTAAAAAAATTGAAGCCTTTTATACCTCAGGACCCGCCAGCCAGCTGCACTCCCACCTGCTGACCAGCCAGCCACTCCCACCCCTGCCAGTAGCACCTGGGGCAACCCTGGGTTCCCCAACTTGAGAGAATCCCTCAATTGGGAATCCCAAAAAGGGAATTCTTCCCAATTTTATCCTATCCCAAAGTGCTTCTCAAATGGGAAATCACCTAAAAGCAGATTCCATGAACCACCCCAATTTGGCAACTATTGAGGACCAAATTGAGTAACTGAATTTGGGAGCATTAAAAAGATCCATCCAAATTTATTTCATTATCATTTGGATGCTAATCAGGCATCTGGATATGCCAACTGCCAATGCTAACCCAGAAAGAGAGTTCCAGCTGTAACCAAGATACTGTGGACCCCATTCCAGTGCTTTAAGATGTTTTTCTCCAGATAAACTGCTATAATATAAAGATTTAATCCTTGGTGATAGGTTGTGGTATCATTTTTTGTGACTGTGCTGTTTTAGTAGAGTTACAGGTGAAAAAGAATTAGAAGCTAGATAATATTCTTTATTAAGATATAGAAGTTATATAGTTGTTGTGAATTGAGATAGTAGGAACATGATTATGAAGATCAACTGGTTGGATGGTTAGGAGGGTAACTTGGTCCTTGTAATTATTCAAGCACTGAATCAAGCTCTCCACTGTACAAGGATTGTCATTTGGTCATTTTCCTGGATTTGGAATTTTGAGTTGACTTCAACATTTGGCTTTGAGTCACTGGAAATTTGGGTTGTGGGTCATAAACCTGTCTAGTTAGAACCTTGCTGGGGGGTTGACCCCGTTGTTTTGACACCCCCCCACCGGCTGAAGGTTGGCCTCAGCTGAAGAAAGATTTTCTGAGAGGTTCTCAGAACCTCAGGCACCGTAGTGAACTAGTTGCTGTTTGGTTGCAGGGAGGACAGTCTCCTGTTGCTTCTGTTGAGATTTACAGGGCCAGAATATATTATAATATAGGACATTATCCTGATTTCTCTTGCCCAACCCTTGTAATAGGTAAATAAGTTGTTGTTTACCTTTAGTATTATAGCAGGGCCCACTTTCTCAGAGTTTGCTTGCTTTTTCTGTGTTCATTACCCATACTGTATCCCCAACTTTGTGTATATCTTGGATGGGGACAAATATGTTTTTAGCTGTTTCTCTCTCTCTCCTTTTGAGCAACATTGGCTTGGAGTACTTGGGGCTGGAACAAGGTAATAATTCTTTGGTATCTCTAGCTTGGGCCCTGTGATGGCTTGAATGATGTTGGTTGCAAAACATATACTATTCAAATGGGCTCTTTCTGGTGGATCTGTTCACCCAAGTGTGACACATGAGGAGTGCGGCCACTAATTGTTTTTGCCAGTCCTCAGGTGCGCCAGCAGTGAGCTTGGAAAGGACCTGCACCAGGCTGTTGTTCATTCACTTGATCCTGCTGTTGGCCTGAGGATGATATGGCATAGTTACAGTGTGTTTGACGCCTTGTTTGGAGATATATATGTTAGTATTGTTGGAGGTCAATTATTCCCCCATTGGTAATCAATAGTTCTGGTTTCCAAACTTACTGATGATCTCCTTGCCTATTAATCTTTGTACATTGTTACCAGTATGGGATATTACAGCCTGTGCCACTGGCCAGCATGTAGCAAAGTTAATGACTGTTATGATATATTTCTTATCATTGTGCTTTCCTGGCATGAGCCCCACAAGGTTTAGGGCCCACACCTTGAAGGGTAGTTGGGTGCAAATAGGTAATACAGATTTTGGCAGTGTGTCACTCTTGGCAAACTTTTCACACATCTTGCATTGATCTGGTACTTCCTACACATTGCAGTACTGTGTGGTCCACCAAGCTTTATTTTTCAAGAACCCATATAGATTTTGGCTCTTGGTGTGGACTAAGTCTCAATGGTATGGAGAATGCTGTCCACTCTTTGTGTGTTTGAATATATGGGATGATTGTTCTGTCGGTCATCTTGTGGTGGTGGGTTCTTTAGATGTCTGCAAATAGGTGCTTGTTTTTCACTATGGTGTCTTGGGTGATATTGTTTGTGCCCAGGATAAACCGCTCATCTTTGGTGCAAAGGACTGGGAGCAGCCAGTCTGGGTCCAAGCCATTTTGGCCTCTTGAGGCCCTCAGGTACAGGCGTAAAAGAGTGTCAGCCATAACTAGCTCTGGTCCAGACTTATATTGAATATTCATGTTAAATCTTTCTAGAAACACCATCCAGCGGGCCTGCTGTTGGGAGAGGTTAGTGTGCGTCTTGAAATATATGAGGGACTTGTGGTCTGTCCAGGTGGTGAACTCCTCCTGTCTCTCAAAGTAGCAGCACCACTTGACTAGACAATGCACAATGGCTGACAACTCCTTGTTGTGTATTGAATTGTGGCATTTGCTGTCAGTCAGCTTGAAGGATTCATATGCTACAGGTAAGAAATCACCTGTATCTATTTTGATGTAGAGCACACCTCCAATGGACGTGTTAGAGACGTCTGTTTCTATCTGATAATACTCATCTCTTTTGGTATATTGCAGAATGGGGGCAGATACCAGCTTTTCTTTTAGGCAGCAGAAACAGATGTTCTGTTGTGAGATCCATACAAATTTAGATTTGGCACATGTGATTTCAGATAAATGTGCCATGAGAATGCTGTAGTCTGGAATAAATTGGTGCACATAAGCTATTATGCAAAGAAAGTTCTGTGTTTTCCTTTGTCTTTGGGGGCCAGCATCTTGCATATGGCTTGGATCTTTTGCTTTTTGGGATTGATACCGTCTTTGAATACAACATGCCCTAAAAAGGGGAGCTTCTCCTGGTAGAACTGGCACTTGGACAGTTTGGCAAGAAATTTTTATTGCGCCAAGGTTGCAAACACTGGCTCTAGATCCTTGTGATGCTGTTTCATGGTAGGACTATACACAATAATGTTGTTTAATTATACCAGTGTGTGTTTGCCAATTTGTGGTGCAAATACATTTTTCATTAATGTAAAAAAGGTTGATGGGGCGTCAGTCATTCCAAAGTTAAGTACAACACATTTGTAAGAGCCATACTTAGTTTTGAATGTGGTCTTGGGAATGTCTTCTTTGATGCAAATTTAACTGTACTGATAAGGAGCGCCTTTTTGGGGAAGCTTCAAATATGGAATTAGGAAAGAAGAGAATTATATTTTATTGGATAATACTTTAGACTTATATAGACTTGACTGTGGCAGAGATTTAGTTGGATCAAACCTAGGGGTTGGTCATGTGTGGGATGGGGTTGAGCAACTGGATACTTGGACAGTCATGTGATATTGCTTGGTTACAATTCTTGGTATGTTGAACAGTATATTGGAAGGGCACTGAATCAGGCAATAGCTGGATGTTAAGCAGGTTAGCGGTAGCCAGAATGCCTGTACATCCAGACCCTTGACACACACACCCTTAAGGGGTTACTCTGGTGCATCAGGAGGGGGCTTTGTTTTCACGGCTGCCCCTGATGCTCCTGGAGCTGTTTACTAGTTGGAACCAGTATGATCAAGTGTTCTCCTTTACTGAGGCAGAGACGGGTTCTGTGGTATTTCTTGACAATTGAGGTTTTGGTATCTTGGAATTTTACTAGATAGGTGTTGTGATCTGGTATGTACTTGATGATTCTTCCTGGTCTCTGGTGTACTGAGTCTAGTTTCTTTCTGTTGCCAGCTAGAACCCAGACGGGGGAGCCAATGGGAAGTGGTTACTCTGTGGAGGTTACCTTTTGTGTTTTGAGCCTCTTTATTTCTCCTATTTTTGCTTTGAGGTGTATGTGTTGTAGATTTAGTACTTGTTCTACTGTGGGGGGTTTCCCCAGGGGGATCTTTATGTATGGCTGCTTGTTGCGGGTAATTATTTCTGGTTTGTACCCATAGGTTAGCTCAAACAGTGAATAGCCTGTTTCTTGATTGGTGCGGACTTGGGATACTAGTAATGCATGTTTCACATATAGTGGACATGTGTCTTTGGCTTTACCATTCATTATTTTCTCTAGGGTCCTGATAAGGCTGCTGTTTAGGCATTCCACTCTGCTGTTGGCCTGTGGCCTGTATGGAGAGGTTGTGGAATGTTTAATGTTTTTGGATTTTAGATTGTTGTTTACTATGTGGCCTGATAGCTTGGTTGCTCCATCAGTTATGATGTAGTCTGGGGTGCTGTAGTTAGCTATGATTGCTTTGTTAATGAATCAGTTTATGGTTTCTGCTTTATGGTCCTTTGTTGCCCAGCAGATGGGCCAGCGTGTGGCAAAGTTGATGGCTAAAATTAGGAAACGTTGGTTTGTCTTTGTTTCTGGGAAGGGACCCACTACGTCTAGCCCCCAAACCTTGAATGGTTCAGGGTCCAGTACTGGTTTGACTGTTGGCTGAGGAGCCTTTTTGCTGGTGTATTTATTGCACACTGTGCACTTTTTCAGAAAATTATCTATATCCTGTTGGAGGTTGGGCCACCATACTATCTCTTTTAATGTGAGGTATAGGTTGTTAGCCTTTGTATGCCCTAGTAGGCGGTGATGTCTGAGTATGGTGTCTACTCTTTTGCAAGTGGGATGTATGGGACATGTTTTTTGTTACTAATTTGTTATAAAGTGTCATTGATACATGAAAATACTTTTTGTTTCTTACTAATGTATCATGGGTCAGTTGGTGTGTTGAGGGATCCTTTCCTTTTGTCTTGTACTCAGTGTTGTATAGGTTGGGCCAGTCAGGGTCCAGGTGGCCAGGGTGATCCTCTCTAGGCCAACATAGCCTAGAGAGAGCATCAGCCGTGACAAGCTCTGCCCCCTTTTGTATAAGATGTCCAGGTTAAGCTGTTCAAGCAAGGACATCCATTTGGCTTGTTGCCGTGCGAGTGCGTCCTGAGTTTTGAAATAGATTAAGGATTTATGGTCAGTTAGTACTCAGACATTTAAATGTCCTTCTAAGTAACATCTCCATTTCTTGCATGTGTGATATGTTGCTAGAAATTCCTTATTGTGTATTGGGTATCTCTGCTCAGTGTTGTTCAGTTTTCTGCTTTTGTAACATACTGGCAGGAAGACTTGCTGCCCTGGCTGGCAAATGCGTAGGACTGCGCCAATGGCAGTGTCACTGGCATCTGACTCAAGCTTGTAGCACCTGTTATTATTAGGGTATTGCAAGATTGGTGCTTCAATCAAAGCTTGTTTTAATAATTGGAAATTCTTGTCACATTCTGGTGTCCAGATGAATTTCTTTTTGGCATTACCCTTGGTTAAGTCATTGATTGGTGCAGTTAGTTTCCCGCAGTCTTTGATGTATTTCCTTCAGTAAGCTACTATACCAAGAAAGCATCTAACTTGTTTAACAGAGGTGAGGCGTTGCATGTTATTTATGGCTTTAATTTTGTCTGGATCTGCTTTGATCCCACTGTCAGAGACAATGTGGCCCAATAACAGGAGTTTCTTTTCCATAAATTGGCACTTACTTGGTTTTGCATAAAGTTTGTGCTTTGCAAGTTGATTGAGTGTCTCACGTACATGGTGAGGTGTTCCTCTTTTGTTTTTGAGAATATGATGATATTGTTGAGGTAGCATAATGTATTTGAGAGACTTTTTAGTGCTTGGTTCATCATGGTGACAAACGTTGCGGGAGCGTTGGTCATTCCAAAGTTCATTACCCTACACTCAAAGGATCCTAATTGCGTACGGAACGCAGTCTTTGGTATGTCCTTTTCCTTTACTTCAACTTGGTTGTAACCTGAGGTGAGGTCAATTTTGGAGGAAAATTTGGCTTCTGAGAGTCTTGCAAACAGATCCTCTATAAGTGAGAGAGGGTATTTATTCTTTTTAATGTGCTTGCATTTAGTGCTCTGTAGTCAGTTACTAGATGCAGAGTGCCTTTCTTTTTCTTTACAAAGAACACTGCTGCCCCCATGGGGATTCAGACGGGTGAATGAATCCTTTTGCTAGATTGTTCTCAGTGTGTTTTTTGAGGGTTTGGGTCTCCATGGGAGAGAGTCTGTAGAGGGGTGCCGGTTTGGGCATGGCTTTACATAGGTTGATGCCATGTTTGACCTCCCGTTTGGGGGTAGCTTGGTGAGTTCTTCCTTGAATACATGGGTGTATTCATTTATGAGTGCCACAAGTTCTGGGCATTGGATCTTGGTTGTTTGCATGTTGTTGAATTCAGTGTACCTCATTATTTGGAGGGTACTATCTTTGGTTAGACGTTCTGAGTCATCTTGGTTTATGACCTGGACAAATACTGTGTCTCTTAGAATAAGGTCATTGGGTTCTTTGAGGATGTTAAAATTGACTCCGTTGCATTTGATGGTCATGGTTTTTGTTTTCCAGCATACGCTGGGGTTCACTTGGGTGAACCAGTCTATGCCTGCTACAATGTCATAGTTTATGTTGTATATGATGAGTCCTTTGATGGACGTTTGTATACCTTGGAGGTCAATTCTGAAGGGATTTGTTTTGCCTTCAAGTAGAACCTTTGATTTATCTGCCATTCTGGCGTATTTGAAATTGGATTTGACAACTGGTATTTTGTACTTGGTTACAAAAGGTTTGCTAACCATAGTGTGTTGTGCACCAGAGTCAAATAAAATTTTATGTGTGTGTGATTTTTAAGTGCATGGGTAGACAAGAAGTTGTGAGCAATCATTGATTTTTACGTTCATAAAAATGGAGGATTGCGGGACACATGGGATGCGAGCAGCAAAGTTTGTGCCTTGGTACAGTTTATTGTCAAGTTGGGGGGAGACAGAGGCACTTAAGCCTGTTCCCCCTCCTCTTTTCCCTGTTCCTCTGTTTTGAGACCTTCAAGGTCAGAGAATGTGGGGTCAGATTCATATCAGGTTGCTATTTCAGCATTGTTTACTTTGGTGGTGTCCTCTTTCTTGGGACAGGAGCAGTTTGTGCTTTGTCTGTGATTGCCATTGTTGCAATTGGAGTTGCTGTTGCTATTATTGGTGTTCTGGCGTTTATTGCCATTGGATTTTTCTCTGCCATTGCCGTTTGAGGAGCAATTGCCGTTGCGTGCAGCATATTCCATGTTTGCGCGTTTTTCTGCGCACTTGGCTTCTGCAATGAGTGTGGGCATGGAGATATTTGCCTCTGGGCGGATGAGGGCAGCAATAGAGGGTTTCATTCTGTTGATGAATGATTCTCTGGTGTGTATGTTATCAGCTTGTGCTAGGTTTGGATTTTGCAATGTATTTCCTCAAATTCATTGGCGTAAGCTGTGACAGTGGTCTTCTGGGGAAGACTGCTGAGCTGTGTTGCAATGTCTTGGAGGGATTTGGTGATGCAGAAGTTGTGGGTGATGTCAGCTTTGAACTCTTCCCAGTTATCAAGCTGATCTTTGGTTTGTGAGCCAACCCAGGTGGCAAACCAGTTAGCTGTGGCCTTTTACAGACGCTTGCTGGCTTCCTGGACCCATTTCTCATGAGAGATGTGGCTGGCGCAGAGTTTAGCAGCTGAGTGGTCTAGCCAGTTGATGATGTTTTCCTTGTTTTTACCAAAGAACTTGTCAATACCAATGTATTTGGTGTTGGTAGCTTCACCTGTGATAGGTGGTTGTGTGTTTGTTTGTGGTTGATGAGAGCAACTGTATTGAATTATCTTGGTGCATGCTTTGGGCATGACCAGACCTTTGAATATGGTTCATCCACTAGGTATATCTTCATTGATGTTGTGGGCGCAGAAGTATGTTTTCCAGGTCTCCTGGGATGTGGCCTGGTTGAGTACATGAGCAAAGGTGGACGGGTTTTGGACAGTCATTTTCTCTCTCATGGGCGTGATCAAAAAACTGTAGCTGCTACCAGTGATAAGGAGCACCTTTTTGGGGAAGCTTCAAATATGGAATTAGGAAAGAAGAGAAGTATATTTTATTGGATAATACTTTAGACTTATATAGACTTGACTGTGGCAGAGATTTAGTTGGATTAAACCTAGGGGTTGGTCATGTGCAGGATGGGTTTGAGCCACTGGATACTTGGACAGTCATATGATATTGCTTGGTTACCATTCTTGGTATGTCAAATGGTATATTGGAAGGGCACCAAATCGGGCGATGGCTTGATGTTAAGTAGGTTGGCAATAGCCAGAATGCTTGTACATCCAGATCCTTGACAGTACCCAGCGGTCAGGTCAATCTTAGAAAAGACTGTTGCCCCTCATAAGGCATTAAATAAAATGTTAATGAGTGGAAGTGGGTAACAATTTTTGATGATAATCTCATTTAGTGCTTGATAGTCAATAACAAAAATAAGGGTTTTGTCCTTTTTTACCACAAAGAGCATAGCAGCGTCAAAGGGAGATTGTGAGGGGCATATAAGTCCTTTTTCCTATGCTTTCTTGAGGTATGCATGCAGTTCATTGCCTTTGTTTGGGGTGAGTCAATATATGGGCCAAGCCTTAGGTACTTCACCCTTGAGCTGGATGATGTGTTGTATGTGTTTCTCTGGGTGCAACCGTGTTAACACATCTTTAGAGATTTCTAGATATTAGGCTACAATTCCCAATCCTGAGATGTGGTGGTGTCTTGGTGGTCCTTGAATTTTATGCTCTTTTACTGGAAGGAGTCCCAGTCAATTGCCTTGAGGTTGTTTTTTCTTCAAGGGTTGCCATGATACTTACAAAAAGTGATCTCATAAAAGTTGGTCCACAGATCCAGGGTAGATCTGGTGGTCAACCCCTTCATGCTTGATAGCTAATACAGAAGTTGCCCAATCCATGTGTGGGTTATTCTTTTGTAGCCAGTCCAAGCCAAGTAAAACATCAAATCTGGTGAAGTTAATGACAGGTCCTTAGATGATGAAGTGTAAATTATCTAGTGCAATGACAAAGGGGGTAGTCTCACATGTCACAGCAATGTGATGTTCATCAGCTAAAACCATGTCTTTAATCTGCAAAGTATTAATGGCTAGCTTAAATTTGTCCACAAAGATACTATTGACAAGTGTGTAATCTGCACCTGAGTCCAGGAGCACTGAGCTGGTGTAACTGCAAAAGCAGAAAGAGTAGGACATCAGTTTATTGGGATATCTGACAATGGTGTAGAGTACTTAGTCCTCCAAGGAAACTGGATCATTGGACACTGGTCCATGTCCTTGGATCAGTACTCATTATTGGGCGAGCTGGGAGTTGTGTGGGGAGAGCTTGGCTCGCTTAATGCTCTCCCCGGGCTTTTCCCTCATCTTGATTGCCTTGCGTGCAGTGATACAGAAATTAGTACAATTTGACTGGCCATTGTTCCCATTCCCATGTCCGTTTGAGCTTGTGGGTTTATGGTTGGTATTATTCCCGTTGCTTCCAGGGGGTGATCAAGTAGAGCGCCTGCCTGTGTGAGAATCCTTGGGTCTCTCTTGTTTTCCAGTTTATGCCTTATGGAGATTGTTGGATGTTTGTTCTGCTTTCTCCACTTTTAAATACAGGCTTTGTAGGTTGGTCACTTGGTCCAGGTTCATGTGTCTCATTACATGCAACTTAAGGGTGGCATAGTACATTAGGTGTATAGCTGGGGTGTCAAAGGCCATGTTAGATGGTGCACAAAGTTGGAGTTCCTTGTAGGTGCAGGTGAGCTCCTTCACGGTGCCTGTCTGGGTTAGGTTCTTTACTTGCCAAGAAGTCTTGCTTGAAGGTATCCCAGCTCTTGTTGATGTGTTCTTTGTGTTACTTGTTACACCAGGTGCCAGTGTTGTGGGTCAGGCGGATGGAGATTTCTGCAATCCAAAATTGCTGTGGGCATTCCATCTGGGCCAGCTTGCTCTGGGAGGACTGGATCTATGTGGCAGCGTTGTTGTTGTTGGCCCTGGCAGAAGGTTCCAAGGCAGCACTTCACAGTCTTTGGGCTACGTAGGCGTGCAGGGTGTTTTTGTTAGTTGGCCGCGGAATAGAGGAGGGAGCCTGAAAGAACTCTTGTGCAGACATGGCGTTGAAAGCGGGTAGTGGAATCACTGTGTTCTGGTACAGGATGAAGCCATTGTGTATCTTGGTACCAGGGGTGTACAGGGACCAGTCCAGCAGGAGGCCAAACATAATTCTATCAAGGATTTGTTGGCCGCGACGTGTGCGGGCAACAGGCAGAATTTTCACAAGATAAGGTAGGATGGTCAACCTACCTGTGCTACCAATGCTGTAACTGTGCTGTTTTAGCAGAGTTACAAGGGGGAAAATATTTAGAAGCTAGATAATAATCTTTATTGAGAGATAGTGATTATATAGTCATTGTGAATCAAGGATAGCAGGAACATGATTGTGTTGATCACACGGCTGGATGGTGAAGGAGGTGGCTTGATCCTGGTAATGAGTCAAGCGCCAAAACAAGGTATCCACCATAAGGGATCATCATCTGTTTGTGTTGTTGGATTTGGCAATTTGAGTTGATTTCCTAGTCTGTCTTTGAGTGGCTGGGTAATTGGATTGCGGGTCACAAACCCGCTTGTTTGGAACCTTGTTGGCAGGTTGAGCCTACTGTTTTGACACAAAGACAAAACAATGTTTCCTAATTGTAGCCATCAACTTTGCTACATGCAGGCCTATCTTCTGGGCAACAAAGGATCACAAAGAAGAAACAATAAACCAATTCATTAAAAAAGCAATAATAGCTGACTATGGTACTCCAGACTACATCATAACTGATTGAGCCACAGAGCTATCAGGTCATGTAGTAAAAAACAATTTAAAATCCAAAAACATCAAACACTCTACAACCTTGCCCTACAGGCCACAGGCCAACGGCAGAGTTAAACACCTAAACAGCAGCCTTATCAGAACCCTCAAGAAAATAATGGATGGCAAAGCCAAAGACACATGGCCACTATATGTGAAACATGCATTATTAGTATCCCTGGTCTGCACCAATCAAGGGACAGGCTACTCGCTGTTTGAACTAACATACAGATACAAACCAGAGATAGTTGCCCGCAACAACCAACCATACGTAAAGATTCCCCCGGGGAAACCCCCACAGTAGAACAAGTACCAACTCTATAAAACATATGCCTCAAAGCTAAAATAGAAAAACAAAAAGGCTCAAACCAAAAAAGGTAACCTCTACAGAGGAACCACTCCCCATCAACTCACCTTTCTGGTTTCTGGCTTGAAAAAGAAAGAAGCTAGACTCAGTACACAGGGGACCAGGAAGAATTATCAAGTACAGACCAGACAGAAACACCTATCTAGTGAAATTTCAAGGTACCAAAGACCCTGTTGTCAAGAAATACCACAGAGACTGCCACTGCCTTAGCAAAGGAGAGCACTTGATGCAGTTATTACCCACTAGCAAAACAACTCCAGGAACATCAGGCGGCAGCCGTCAAGACAAAGCCCCCTCCTGATGTACCAGAGTAACCCCTTAAGGGGGGTGTCAGGGATCTGGATGTACAAGTATTCTGGCTACTGCCAACTCACTTAACATCCAGTCATTGCCCGATTTGGTGCCCTCCCAATATACAGTTTGACATACCAGAAATGGCAACCAAGAAACATCACATGACTGTCCAAGTATCCAGTGACTTGAACCCATCCTGCACATGATCAACCCCTAGGTTCAATCCAACTAAATCTCCGCCACAGTCAAGTCTATATAAGTCTAAAGTATTATCCAATAAAATATACTTCTCTTCTTTCTCAATTCCATATTTGAAGCTTCCCCAAAAGGCGCTCCTTATCACTTGTTTGCTTTGCTGTCTCTTTTGTACTATATACGCTTTAAGCAGCACCTCCTGCTCTTTACAAAAGTGTATAGTTTGTTGTTATTACCTCCTTGACTTCAAACTGATCCTGCAGGTCCCTTGCTGCAAGTGTTTCCCATTTTTTAGTTTCTGCCACATAAAATATTTGAAATTTATTTTTCTTGTGCTTTTCTTCCCTGTTTTCAATGCTGGCCTCCTTCCTGAAGTTTGTAGTCTTTACCCTGGCACCTGCCTTGGTGATGATATGGACTACCTCTCTAGACCTTTGGAGTTGTATTTCTCACTCATTTCACCATGTAGAGAGCAATCCTACCCAATTGATGCATATGCTTGAGAACATCCCTGGACGGGCTCAGGATATTCTTGTTACTAGTGAGAACATTATGAGAAGTCTCACCTGTGATGATCTTGAGTTTTCTGCCCTTGAACCAATCCCTTCACCATCCCCAAGCTTGGCTCCCCCAATGTCTTTCCCCTCTGAGGAACCCGTTGCTCAGGTCCAAGAAGAAGGTTTGGGTATCCAAGAGCATGCTCCCAAGCGCTCTCCCTGGTTGCTTGGCGGGATGATCTTGATGGCTTTAGATTCCTACTTTCCCCAACTATCTGCCGTGTTCTCTTTGTGGACACTACTTCAAGCAGCCATATCAGTCTTGCACTGGATGGTGTCCTGGTGGATCCTTTCCCTGGGATGGGAGCCAAACTTAGTTAGGTTAGCCCCTCTCTCTCACACAGGCTGTGAGGACAGCCAAGAAGAAAAGGTGGTTCATCTCCTTTAGTCCTGAGGAAGGTTCAACAAAGCTTAGTGTCTTGAATTCTTGTGTTTTAAGTCTTTTTTGATTTATGTGATACTATTGAGGGGTAATTTCACTCAATGATAGCACAAACTATCATCAAGTGACTTGGCTTTATTATATACTATCAGCCTTGGTGAGGCATGAATAGTAGAAAACATTGAACAGGGAACCCCAAACACTTAGAGTTGTCTAGAATTCCCTTTTGGGAATGGGAATGGAATAGGCTTGCAGCTGATGAATTTTTAATCCATGTTTTGCATTGAATTGGTCAACATTTGGATGCTTGGCAGGGCTGCTTGTAAGCACCATCTAAATTTGGTAAATTCCAAATTTGGGCATCAGTCCCCCCCAAATTGGATTTTGGGGAAGTTGCCTTTTTTTGTTTTCCAATTTTGGCAATTTCCCCATTTGGTGGTGGTGGACAGCTCCACTGTGGGGGGCTGCTGCTGGCTGGCGGGAGCGGGCGGGCGGGCAGCCCGCAGTTGGCCTATAAAGTACCAAAAATCAAAGAATTAGACTTTTTATTTTCTCTTTCTTCTGGCTTTTGTTTTGCGGCAGTTTCCCCAATCAGGGGGGACTGCTGCAAATATTTGTTCTGAGTTTAGACTCAATGGCAACAAAAATTCTGTTTTTTGGTACAATACATATCCTTCTGGCATCTTTGTCCCTGAAGTGTAGGGCGTCCAGTCCACAGGGAGTCCGGACATAATTCTTTCATATATTTGTTGACTGCAACAAGTACAGGCAACAGGTGGAATGTTGAAAAGGAAAGTAGGATGGAGAACCTACCTGTTAATAATGTTGTAACTGTGCTGTTTTAGCAAAGTTACAAGAAGAAACTCAATTGGAAACTAGATAATATTATTTAGTAAGATAAAGAAGTTATATAGTTGTTGTGAATTGAGATAGTAGGAACATGATTATGTAGATCACTTGGTTAGATGGTTAGGGGATGGTATGATCCTTGTAATGAGCCTTGCACTGAATCAAGATCTCCACTGTACAGGGACCATCATCTGGTCATGTTGCTAGGTTTGTAAATTTGATTCAACTTCCGCATTTGGCTTCGGGTCACTGGGAAGTTAGGTTGTGAGTCTTGAACCTGTTTGTTTGGAACCTTGCTGGGGGTCAACCACATTCTTTCATCATTTTTTTGTTACTTATTTTATCTCTTTAAATATTTTCTTTCTTGTCTCTTACATCTTTCTCCCTGTTCTTCTCTATTTCCAGCCTCTTCTGATAACCTTTACCTAGTCCTTCTGCTTCTTCTTGCTGCTGCTCTCCACAACTGTCTTCCATCTGTGCTTCTATATTCTGGTAGTCCCCATCAGTCAACACCTCAGACTTAGGCAATAAGTCTCCACAAGTGAATCAACTTAGAATGGACCTAATCAGTGATCTACACCTTAGGTTATCAGCAACAGACACTCCTCATGTTTTGGCACTGTTTTTACTCACTCAAGTGGTTAGTTTGATCTTTCAGGTACAAAGTAACCAGCTTCACTTCCCAGAAACATCCAAATCACCAAGTTCTGCAGTTTTTTCCCTAGTCAGCCACCTTGATAATGGTTCTGGGCATAACTATACTTGCCTAGCAATTTCAAGACCACTCAAAGCTACCAGGAAGAAATAGAAAGAGAAATATTACCCCCAGCCTAGGTAAGGTTGTCTAACTGCACACCCCCTGAAGTTAGTATTAGCATCTCCTTCAGTTCATCCTTTTCCAGCTAGCCATGACCTTCCTACCTTTGCACTGCATAAACCTAATACCACTTCACTCCCCTTTCCTGGCTTGGAACTCTCATCTCTCTTGTCCCAAGCTATACACATCAATAGACCAACCAACATTTACCTGTTTCTGGGCACTCAATCTTTATTTTGGCAAAAACCTGTCAGGATCACTCCTTAAATAGCTCTAAATGAGGATCAAAGCAAAAAATCAGCACAGTCTAGTGCAAAGGGGGAATTACAAAATGCCAGATTGAGATACCACTTCATTATTAAGCATGATGTCATGGTTGCATAGATGACATAATTCATGCCATCATATCTCAGCTGTTAATCAATGAATATCAATGCCCAACACCACATTCTAGAGCTCTCAATAGCGCCTACAATTTGTCTTAATGAATCAAGTCAGGTCAAAAAGGCCAATCAAGCGCTAAATTGAGCAAAAGCAATCCCCCTGTATGAACTCCCGTTGCATGAAATGATGTCATCCATGCAAGTGTATCTCAGCAAATAAGAAAGCAAATGATTGATTGACCACTCATTTTAAAGCTCTTTGTATTTTAAGCATCATTTAATAATGAATGAGTACCTGTTAAGAGCCCACCTTGCGTGTAAAACCAACTGGACTGCACGGTCTTGTAACTAATGAACTTCAAGCTCATTGATGCACAATCCACAAAAGGGAGGAACTAATCAGATAAGTCCCAGAATTTGGGGATAAAATAGAGGGCAGGCCATGAAGCCCAGAAAAATTCAGGAATAAACCCAAACCTTGGCCATCAATCCTGGCACCAACCAATGGGAATCCAGGACCCAGACCACATGGTTTGGGCCAGACTCTTGCCAAGCCCAACTATCCAGTCTAAAATTTTGAACTTTAGGAAGACTTAGGCCCAATTCCACTCCTGATAGTAATCCATTGGCCACAACCAGGGATTGGCAATCCAGACCCAGACAGTAGAAGCACAAAGGTTTGACTATATTCCAATTGCCTGATTGCAGTCTTCATCATCCAGAATTTGGGGTTCTCCATTCCCTGCTTTCACTCCCAATTGCAAAACTTTGCACAGTGGGAGATAATATAAATAAACCCCCTTTGGATATTTGATAGCTCAAGCTATCATTGAAGTTCCACCCAATCTTACTATCTATTTTCCTCTATCCATTATAGAGAGTAAGTTCTGCTGTGTCTATACAGCTGGGCTTTACAAAACTGCTCTCACCTGCAAAATGCTTCACTGCAGATTGTCACACCCTCTCTCTGATCTTGGCTATGAATCCCGACCAGCTTTTCAGGAGATGTGGTGTTTTTTACAGCTATTGCTTTAGTGGCAGCCCAATTTCATTCTTTGATTTAGCGTGTTTGTTAGCTGGCTAGTGGATTGCTCAGACAGTGTTGCTTTGGGGATGTGAAGCGCTTGAACTTGCTCTAAGAATGGGATTCTTTTCTGGACTCTTGTCTTTAGTTTTCTGAGTTTGGCTTGATTTTGCTTGGGGCTTGACCATTTTTATGATCTGGTATCTAGCTGGGATTTGGTTCTTTGTGGCATCCATCTTCAAGAAAAACCATCTTAATTCAGCTCTGGACTGGCCTGACATCATTTTAGGCCAGCATATATTTCCTTGTCTTGACAGATGAGAAAGCTACTGTACTGGGTTTAATCATGCTTTCCTGCTTTTGGATTGCCCCTCTGGTTCCTATCAAGATCAAGATAAGGTAATATATATAAGCTGATCTTGAAAGCCTTGGTTTTAATACCTGAACTCAGATTCAAGTCTATATTCTCCTTTTTGATTGCTTGGACCTGTTACTCATTTAAGGGAACGCTTGTAAGCAAGTTTATCTGCTCTGAGCCCATCTGTGAAGCCTGGAAAGCCTTGATAATAGTTCTTCCTGATCTTCTCACCTCATCCCTGAATCAGAGTTCTTGGGGGTCCAGGGCTGTGGCTCCCAATTCTAAAGTCTGTTTTTGAGAGAATTGGGGAGCAGGTTAGGAGGAAATAAAACCAAGCTCTCAACCACAACAAAATTTGCGGTTTCAGCAACAGCCAAAAGGTTGTTGCCAACAATTCCTGGGAGGCCAAAGGGGGGATGGAATCAACTGACCACCAAAAGCAACAGAAAAAACCAAATGGCCAGATTAGACTGACAAATTTCAAACTTTATTAGAGTAGAGAATGATGAAGCAAGGTCTTTTACAACTCTTGCATTCATTTAAGGAATGTGATAGGATTGGGGTGGTAGATTGAATGTAACAAACCAATCAACCAATGATATGCACAGATACAAATGCATTTCTTGAGGCAGGAAGATCTTGGCAAGTTTTGAGTGGACATAGTCAAAAGGAAAACCAAACTAACTAACATCAGGAATAGGCTTTGGATGCAATTAACGCTGCTCCTGGCCGCTCTTGCACATGATATTTAACCAGAGGTGTCTCTTGGGTGGGTTAGGTGGGGGCATCTTCAGAATAATTCCAAAATATCAAATTGATGGCCTTTCTTGGGCTTTTTCAGCAACCTTTTAGATAAATATTCAAACATAATTTGGTAGAAATTCCCAAGCATTTGGCAGGAATTGAAGTGGAGGCCTAAGGGAGAGGCGTAACTTTACATTTTTCTTGATGTTGGTCCCTGTTTTGCTGATATTATGATCAATTTCTCTACAGCGTAGGGTTCAGGTGTCCTCCTCTACATGCCACTTAGGATCATACACTTCATCTGCTCATTCACATCTTTAGTGATTTGCTGGCCCAGGTGGACCAGTTGGCTGCCTTCTCAGGGCATTTGATGAGATGACTACCCTCTAAAAAATCCTTTTATACTGTGAAGATTAGAAAAATCACCCTGATGAAGGCTTGATACTGTCTAGTGTCATATTACATGGCCCAGCCCATGTTGTTTCTGTCCCTGCCAGAGAACCTACAAAGCTTTGCTCTTTCATAGATAGGACCTCTTGGTTGGTAATGGGCATTGTACTCATGGGGTTGAATACCTACTTTCCCCTATCTTTGCAGCCCCCTTGCTGTAGAGACCCTTAAATGTGGTCATGCCAGTCATGCACTGGGTGGTGACTTGGTGGTTCATTCTCCTGGGATGGGGACCAGGCTTGGTAAGTTTAGTCACTCTTGCACATAGCTTACCTGGGCTGTCGCCTTTATAGATATAGTGCTGGAAATAATTAAAACGGGAAGGGTGAGGTGGAAGTAAAGGATACTTTACTAAGGTAGTAGGAGGAGAGTCTTCTATGGTTGGATCTATGCGGTTTGATATGTGGATAATGTGTACCGTTGAAAGGGTTCTTTAAAATTAAGTATGGGTTCAGGTAATATATCTGAGCCTGGGCTACCTTCTGCTAGGGTTTCTGAAGTGATTCACGAAGAAATGGTTTCCTGGTAGGGATTAGTCAAACGTGCTGCAATTAGGGCTGCTTCGGCCAGTTTTTGGCTCCTGACATCATTCATCAAAGATTTATTTTAATATGTTTTAAATATATCATGATTCCGCTTTAGCTAAAGCGGCCAAAAGCCGTTAGCTAGCCGGGGCTGAGCCGAAGCATCCCTAGCTGCAATGCTAGTTTCTTCTGGAGTGGTATTGGATGAAAGTGTTGCTTCGATCTTTTAAACCCACTGTAGGGTCGATGCATAATTGGAGGGGGATGGCATACAAGATCCAGCAATTCTGGTTAACACCGATTCAATTGTGGGAACTATATCGGTAGTGATTTGAGGCTCTTGTAGCTGATAAAGTGTATTTTTAAATTTGGGAGTGTGGGTAATAGATTAAAAGCTCTGAGTATTTGGGAATATTGTAAACCCTAAGCAACATAATAGAGAAGGCGTGGGTTTAAAGTATGAGTTAGATTTACAGTAATTGCTATAGTGGATAATTATATTGAATATAAATGCTATTATTGGTCTGATAAAGGTTTGCTTGATCAATATGTGTAGTGCAAATGGTGTAATTAAGTAAGTGCTTGGGATTTGGCCATGCAAGCCAGACTTGCTTACAAGGGTTAATAAAAAGTTAATAATAAAACTAATAATAAAATTAATAATAAAAGTCAACATTGGAATTTAATGGGATTAAATCGGAGAACAGTCTGGGTTCACATTGAACCTACTGTAGGCTTGAGTTTGGATCCACTTGATTGTAACAAGTTTTCAGATATTTTGTTAATAAAAGAGGTGATAATAAGCTTTCACCATCGCAATTAGCTAGCCTAGAATTCATAATAGACATTTTCTCAATTAAAACCCTCTGCCTTTTATTAGAAGTTTAAAGGTGAGTGATTGGGTAAATTCTAAAGTCGTGCTGAATATTTTTTACCTCAAACCATTATCTACTATCAAACTTTTATGTTGTTGTTAAACTTATCCTAAGGCTTTGCATTCTCGCTTAGGTTTTTCGAAGCTTGTACTTTTAAACTCTTCCCTCTCATGTCACACGGAAGAATTGGTCACTACTTTTTGAAACGGCATAGCATTATACCCCACTTTTAAAGAGGTTCACCCTCGAATTAAAATTTTTTCAGCTAGTCTGTCTCGACTAAATAACTAATTTACAAAAGTAGCCCTTACATGTCGTATTTTTCTACCCTGGTGAGCAGTGTTGGGAACGCCATTAGCACCACGGCTTCTGCAGCGGCTTCTGCTTATTCGGGGACAACACACAAGGAAATTTCCACCTTCTTATCGGGATACCAACTTCACTCCAGAGTCGAACTACCAGCTTCCTCTCCTCTCGCCCCTATATATGTTTTGTTTGACGCAACTTGCAAGGTACAGGCTTTTGAATATCAAAAGGTTTAAGAGCTCTACTGATTAAGTTTGTTGTTTTATCAGGCAGACAATTCAGCTGTATCAATCTTCATTCATAATGACCCTGCATACCCCAACCCTTTCGCACCAGCCACTGGAACTCCTGCAGCAACCCTATATGCCAAATTGGCTCGGCAAACCCTCCGCCGTCTCCGCATGCTACGCCATCCTAATCTGCTAGCATATCGGGCTGGAGTAGGGGCAGTTGACTCTGGGCCCATCTACTTCGCAACAGAACGAGTACGGCCAGTAGGGCGTCCTGTTAATCTCGTAGCCTCCATTGAGGAGGACATCCAACTCAGCAAAAGCCAACACAATCAATTGATGGCTTGGGGTCTCTATAAAATAGCGGTAGGCTACACAGCATTATTCCTAACCAGAACAGTACGCCCTTAGATTTCTTAATTCCGATTGTTCTCTGGTCCACGGCATGCTCACTTTGGATTGTGTTTTTGTCAATATGGGGCTGGAGTGGAAACTGGGCGGGTTTGAGTTGTTGGCTCTCACCACAGGGGAGGAGTCTGCTGCCTTTCAATCAAACTTAGCTCAGATTAAAGCTGTCCAAGACTATCTTCCCAGCTCATCAGATGGCATTGCAGCAGGCCTTGATGCTTGGATGTTTGGTGCTCTGATGTATGAAGCGTTTACAGGGGAAAAGTTCGATTTCTCTCTAGCACTTCCTCCCCCTTCCGCCATTCCGACATCACTCCACGCAGTCTATAAGCGACTCCTTCAAAACGAGGAGCGGCTCAGGTTGAAGGATATGGACAAGGTCCTCAGCAATGGATTCTTCAATACAACGCTGATAAAAACAAATGAGTTTCTTGTACAACTTGCGGTTAAGGAGGAAGACGAGAAGAACACCTTCTTTAGTAATGTTATTGAACAAGCAGCTGAATTCCCTGGCCCGTTTGTCCTCCACAGGCTTCTACCTCAGCTATGTACTGCTGTTGAATTCGGCGCTGGTGGCACAGGGGCGTTGGGTGCCATCATGCGGCTGGCAGATAGTGTCAGCGGCAGTGACTTTGCTGAAATAGTGGTTCCACCGCTACTGCGGTCATTCAAGTCACCTGATCGCCAAATGCGAATGAATTTGCTTACCCACTTGCCAAAGTTAGCCTCTCACCTAACACCCGAGAAGGTCTCCGATGAGTTATACCCGAGCCTAGTTTCAGGGTTTCAAGATGCAGCACCCCAACTCAAGGAAGCAACTGTCCGGGGTGTTCTCTGTGTGGTCGACAAGCTCAAGCCTCGCCTCATCAACCAGGATCTCTTTGGTCATCTTCAGGTCTTACAATTCGATGCCCATCCTGCTGTTCGTACCAACACTCTTATAGGCATGGGCCGCATAGTTGGCCACATTGACGCCTCCACTCGAGAATCCAAGCTAATCCCTTCGCTACTGCGTTCACTTCGAGATCCCTTCCCCCCTGCCCGCCGTGCCGCTGTTCAGGCTTTAGGTGCAAGTGTCCAGCACCTTGAAGCCAAATCACTATGCAATCTCCTTCTACCGTCAATTGCCCCACTATTAATTGACCCCGAAAAAATGGTTAGAGAAGCCTGCGTGGCAACCACTGAGGCTTCGCTTGTCAAAATCAAATCTGCCGCAAACTCCATGCCCGATACTCCTTCTAAGCCAGCCGCAAATGAAACCAAGTCTCCATCCATTGAATCAGATCCCGGATGGGCAGGCTGGGCAGTTTCCTCTATTTCCAAGTCCATCGTTTCTGCTGCCGGTACCATCAGTTCCAAAGCTGTCGATTCCACCTCAAAGGAAGATCCGCCAAAACCTGCCATGGCGGCGCCTCAGACTAAAGCGCATCATCAAACCGAAAACATGTCTCTCAACAGTTTGCGCCAATCTTCTGTTCTTGACGACAACGATGACGAAGATGGTTGGGATGACTGGGAAAAGGAATCAATTTCCTCCAAAAAACAAAGCCCGGTACCTCGAAGCTTGAGTTCTCCAAAGACTCCAACCACCCCGAAGATCAAAGTTATTTCGCCTCCTGCCTCTAAATCCGATGAGAATTCTCCGGCAAAGAAACGGGAGGAGTATCGCCGTCAACTGGAGGAGCGCCGGAAAAACAAGGCAAGTAAGTCACCTTCTTCTCCAGAATCGAAAGCAAAGCCTGCTCGAGGAATGGCTTTAGGGCCCAAGAGAACAAGCGCTGAATAACCCCCAATCCATTTAAACAATAGCTAAAGTACATAATTTTTCTTGATTTAAGTTCCTTATGGGCCTTTCAACTTTAACCTTATTTTTTGCTTTTGCCAGCTAACAAAGTCACGGTACTTTTCAGAGCTGTTGAGATAATCAAAACAAGTTCACAACCCTCCAAAGTCACCTACTAAATAAAAGATCAACAGTTGATTTGTTTCATGTGCAACTTTGATGCATTATGAACTTGGTTCGATTCCCTTAACAGCTCTGAAAAGTACCGTATACATCAGCTAAAGTCAAGTATATCTGAAACCCCATACATAAAGGCATTTGCTCTATCTTCTGAAAAGGGAACATACCTATTCCCCCAATTGAGACAATCACCTTTACTTGGTACATAGTTCACCAAAAAAACCTTTCCTTCTCTTGGAGTACATAAACAGCGAAAGGGTACATCCGAGAGAGCTGAAACCATCCCAAGCAAAGCCCGCTGGATCATATGGCGGCTGGAAAACTACAGCCAAAGCAAGACATGGCCGAGACAAGGAAATCAACCCCAGCAGGTTCTGAACCCTGGATCACTAGCCAAGCCAGTTTCACACCAAAAGCACAAGATACCAGTAGCGAATACCATAACTGTGCTGTATTAGCATAGTTACAAGGGGGAAATGATTATAAACTAGTTAGTTATCATTATTGAGATATCAGGGATCATATAGTTACAGTGATTGCTTAGGAGGGACAAGTTTCCCACTGATCATCCAAAAGGCTACTGAAAAAGCTCAAGAAAAGCCCTCGATTTAATATTTTGGAATTATTCTGAAGATGCCCCCACTTAACCCACCCAAGAGACACCCCTGGTTAAATATCATGTGCAAGAGCAGCCGGGAGTGTAACGAAAATTGCAGGATAGTAAGAAGCTGTCTCCATGTGGTGGGGAATCACCACCCAAATCCACATGGAGTTGATGATTAACCACCAACGAAGCTTCAAATACCGCTTTGTGAAATTTCCAAATGAGATACTAGGATTAAGTAAAATAATTAACCCTAACCAAAAGAGCCTGAGATAAATAGCCTGTGATAGAATCAAAGTGTCCTCAGCATAGAATTCAGGACATCGAGAGGTAACTAGTGTCTCAGCTTCAGATGCAGGGGGAACAACTCTGAGATTGGCAAGCATTGGATTAATATTGGGTGGAGGCTACAATGAAGCGCTGATGGCAGGGCCCCATCTTCCTGTAATGATTTGGCTAAGAATTAAATTGTAGGGAATGTAGCAAAGCAGGCCAACTACAGGATGCATTTTAAAATAAGGTTAGACCAAGGGATATATGATTTTTATTGAGTAAAATTTGAGAGGACTCAACTCTTAAGAGTTGAAACAGTGAAAATTATTCAATATAGATAAAAAATTGACTAAGCAATACGCCTGGATCCTGGGCTCCTATTCCTTCCACATCGCCAAGTGAGTATCTGGTCCAGTTTGCAAAGAACCCTTGAATGACCAACTTCTGATGGCTGTGCTGATAAATAAGATCATATCAGGTTACTCTCATATTACGTTGATTTATCAACGTCAGCTTGCAAGGGGAGATCAGATCCAACCGGTGGACTGGAGCAGCTTTAACCCATTTTCAATCAACTGTCTGATTTAAGTCTGACAAATCAGTCAATTTTGTTAAAGGTTTCCCAGCTTTCCAAGCCTTTCTACTTGGGCAAATAATACCCGGCATTATGGAATTTACCGTGACAGGGACAGTGGTAATTGCATCCAAAGCAGATTTCCCAATTTTAGTCGGTTTGGGTTCCCTTTTGATTATATCCATTCAAAATTTGTCAAGATCTTCCTACCTCAAGAATGCACTCATATCCTCTCATACCATTGGTTGATTGGTTTTGTGACATTCAATCTATCACCCCAATCCCATCTCATCCCTTAAATGAATGCAAGAGTTGTAAAAGACCTTGCTTCATCATTCTCTATGTAAGGGCCGCAGCACAAAAGCCCGGAACGGGGTTCAAACCCCCGCACTTGGCTGCTAAGCGAAAGCGAGGGCAACCGAGAAAGCTCACTGGGGGATTTGAACCCCCAGCCACCCACCAGGGCGGGTGAGGGCCGCTTTAAACTGCCCTGGCCTATTTGGGTAGTTCAAAGCGACATGAAGCCAGGTCCTGTCCTGGGGCCAGCTTAAGAGCTGGCCCGGGGGAGCTTGCAGCTCCCAGCGGCATTGGTGCACCCTGCCCCAATGCTTTAATTGGGCAGGGTACAGTCAATGCCACCCTGAATCAGATCTGCTGGGTCCTGCAGCAGATCTGTTATCAAACAGATCTGCTTCAGAATTCAACCAGCAGATCTGAAAAATCCCAGATTTCTGCTGCTGCAGATGCAGTGCTCCCCACTGTTGTTCCCCCACCTCCAATCAATTCAATTGCACAGATGTGCTAGTCAGCCATCTTGAAGCCACTGAGGCTGCTGTTGATACAACCAATAAATTGGTTGATAACAGCACCTCAGTTAAGCTTCAAGACTCAGAAATTCTTGCAGTCAATAACCAAGGAAAATTCAAGACTAAAAATACCAACCAATTATCTACCAGTCACCAACAGAATTCCCCTGCCCAGACCAAGTCACCTGAATTCCAATCCACACTTCCCAAGCCACTTCCCACTACTTCTCAGATGACAGCACCCAAGAGTTGGGACCCCAAGGGCCCTCAAGGATTGAGCAGAAGTACATTCCAAGGTAGACCAGATGAATGGTATAAAACCCACTTCCCCCACTTAATTCAAGTGCAGATAACATCAAATAAAATGAATGAATCTTTCAGTTTTTTTTGCTTTATTGGGATTTATAATTTATACACCACTTGAGCAGAAGTCAAACCAGAAGACTAGAGTACCACCCTAGAACTATACCTATGGACTAACAGCCAGGTCCAGATATTGGAATGACTGACATTCCCTATGACTCCCCCTGCTCCCCCTATCCCTCATCCCTACGACCACAGTAGAGCTGGGATGGTCATCCTGACCATCCTCAGTCTGGCTGAAGCTGACATTCTCAACCTTGGTGCCTACCGCCCTTTAGCTGCTGGATTGCTTTACCTAACCCATTCAACTCCCTTCCTCTACTGGGCCCTTGTTACCTGTTATCCGGACAGATTAAGCTCCCCTTTGATGCCTTGGTACATGACAGCCTCTGGCCATGACACTCTACTCTAATAAAGTTCAAAATTTATTAGTGCTGTAACTGTGCTGTTTTAGCAGAGTTACAAGGGGAAAATATTTAGAAACTAGATAATAAGCTTTATTGGGAGATAGTGATTATATAGTCATTGTGAATTAAGGATATCAGGAACATGATTGGTGATCACACAATGGGATGAAAGGAGGGGGTGGCTTGATCCTGGTAATGAGTCAAGCGCCAAAACAAGGTATCCACCGTAAAGGATCATCATCTGTTCATGTTGTTGGATTTGGTAATTTGAGTTGACTTCCTAGTCTGGCTTTGAGTAACCGGATAATTGGATTGCAGGTCACAAACCCGCTTGGTTGGAACCTTGCTGGCCGGTTGAGCCTGTGGTTCCAACACCCCCCAACTGAAGGACGGCCTCCTCTGGGGGCAGGTTGTCAGGGAGGTTGTCAGGAGCCTGAGTGCTGTATTGAACTAGTTGTTGTTCTGTGGCGGGCAGGGCGGTTTCTTGTTGTTTTTGTCTTACTTTGCAGGGCCGTAGGCAATCATGGTGTAGGGTCTTGTCTTGCTTACGTTTTCCAAGCCCTTGCATGAGGTAAGTGTTATTGTTGTTTACCTTTAGAATGATCACTGGCCCCACTTTCTCAGGCTGTAGCTTGCTCTTGTCAACATTCATGACCCAAATTTTGTCCCCAACTTCATGTCTACCGCGGATGGGGACAAATGTCTTTTGCAGACGTTCATTCTCCTTTGCTGTTTGCTCGCTGTTAGCCTCTATCACTTGAGGGTCTGAGCATGGAGGGACTTTACTTGGAATTTCCAGTCTGGGTCCTGATAAGGCTTGAATGATATTGGGCTGTGTGCTGTATACCAACTCAAAAGGACTTTTCCCAGTGGATCTGTTCACTTGGGTTTGGCACACAAGTAGTGCAGTCAGTAGCTGCTTATACCAGTCTTCAGGTCTCCCGGCGGTGAGTTTGGCTAGGGCTTGCACAAGGCTACCATTAAGCCGCTCTACGTGTCCATTGGCCTGTGGGTGGTATGGTGTTGTCACGGTGTGCTTGACCCCATTTTTGGTGAGGTATACATTGGTGTCTTCAGAGGTCAATTCTTTGCCCCCATCAGTTATCAGGAGTTCTGGCTTTCCAAACTTGCTGATTATATCCTTGCCAATAAATTGTTGTATGTCATTGCCAGTGTGTGCCTTTACTGCTTGGGCTACTGGCCATCTTGCAGCGAAGTCAATGGCGGTGATGATATATTTCTTGTCATTGTGTTTTCCTGGCATGGGCCCAACAATGTCAAGAGCCCATACTTTGAAAGGCAGTTGTGTGCAGATGGGAAGTACTGACTTTGGCGGGGTTTTGCTTTTGGCAAACTTTTTGCATACCTCACATTGGTCTAGAACTTCTTGAACATTGCAATATAAGGTTGGCCACCAGGCCTTATGTTTAAGAAACTCATATAGGTTTTGGCTCTTGGTATGTCCAAGGTCTCTGTGATAGCATAGGATGGTGTCTACCCGCTGGTGCGTGGGGATATTGGGAATGGCTGTGCTGTCAGACATTTTTCTGTGAAGGGTCCTGTATACGTCAGCAAAGAGGTGTTCATTCTTGATGACCGTTTCTTTGGTTATGTTGGTAGTGCCCGCGGGGAACCCTTTGTCTTTTGTACGTAGCACTAAGAGAGGCCAGTCTGGGTTGAGCCCATTCTCTCCTCTTGAAGCACGGACATACAGCCAGGACAGGGCGTCTGCCATGGCAAGCTCGGCCCCAGGCTTATACTGGATGAGCATGTTAAATCTCTCCAATAGCTCCATCTACCAGGCTTGGCAGTGCAACAGATTTGCTTGAGTTTTGAAATAGATGAGTGACTTGTGATTTGTTAATGCTGTGAATTCTTCCTGGCGTTCCAAGTAGCAGCGCCATTTGACTAGGCAGTGTATAATAGCCAACAATTCTTTGTCGTGGATAGGGTATTGACACTCACCATCTGTCAATTTTTGTGATTCATAAGCTACGGGCAGGAAGTCACTGTCACTATTCTTAATTTGCAGTACTCTCCCAATGGATGCATCTGAAGCGTCGGTTTCCATCTGATATTCTCCGTCTTGTTTAGGGTATTGTAAGATGGGTGCTATCGTGAGCTTTTCCTTGAGACGTCTGAAACAGAGGTCACGTTGGGGGTCCATATGAACTTGGACTTAGCGCCTGTTATGGCAGACAAGAGGGCAGTTAAGATGCCGCAGTCAGGTATGAAACGTCATACATAGGCCACCATTCCTAAGAAAGTGCGTAGTTCTAACTTGTCCTTTGGTGGTGACATTTTGCAGATGGCCTGGATTTTCTGGCTATCAGGTTTAATGCCATCTTTTGAGACTATATGTGCCAAGAAGGATAGCTGCCCTCGGAAGAACTGACATTTGGAGGGCTTGGCCAACAGTTTGTGTTGTGCCAGGGTTGCAAAGACTTCCTCCAGGTCTTTGTGGTGCTGTTCCACTGAAGGGCTGTAGACAATAATATTGTCCAGGTACACTAGTGCATGTTTGCCTATGTGTGGCGCAAACACTTTGTTCATGAAGGTTACAAAGGTGGATGGGGCATTGGTCATGCCAAAGTTGAGTACCACACATTTGTAGGAACCGTACTTAGTGCAGAAGGCTGTCTTGGGGATGTCTTCCTCCTTGATAAAAATCTGGTTGTAGCCTGCAGTTAGATCAATCTTGGAGAAGACGGTAGCTCCTCCCAAGGCGTCAAAGAGATCGTCAATTAGTGGTAAGGGGTAACAATTCTTGATGGTGACTTTGTTCAAGGCGCGGTAGTCTGTGACCAGACACAAGGTACTGTCCTTCTTAGCCACAAAAAATACAGCGGCCCCAAAGGGAGACTGTGAGGGGCGGATAAGTCCTTTTTCCAATGCTTCCTTGAGGTAGGCATATAAAGTGTTGACTTTATTTGGGGTCAGCCTGTAGATAGGGCGCGCCTTGGGTACAGCCCCCTTAAGTTGGATGAAATGCTGAATATGCTTTTCAGAGGGCAGCCTGGGTAGCGCTTCCTTGAAGATTTCTGGATGGTGTGCTACAATGTTGCAGTCCTGCGGCATGGAGGTATCCTGGTGATCCTTGAAGTGTATGATCTTGTACTGGCAGGAGTCTTAGTCAATTGCCTTCAGGTCTTTCTTCTTGTCCTGGGTCTCTGTGATACGTACAAAGACGTGGTTGCAAAGCAGTTGGTCCACAGAGTCAGGGTAGATCTGGTGATTGACACCTTCACGTTTGATGGTCAACACTGAGGTTGCCCAGTCTACGTGATGATTGTTCTTTTGTAACCAGTCTGTCACAGTAGGTTCCATAATACCGGGTATTGTCCATCCAAGTAAGAAGGCACAGAAGGCCGGAAAACCTGTATCAAAATTGATTGATTTAACGGATTTAAACCAAACAGTTGATTGAAAATGGGTCACAGCTGCTCCAGTATGCCAGCTGAAACCAGCTCCCCCTTGTAAACTGATGTTGATAAATTGACGTAATATGAGGGTCACCCAATATAAGCTCATTAATCAGCATGGTTGTCAGAAACTGGTCACTCAAGGGTTCTTTGCAACCTGGACTAGATACTTACTTGAAGATGTTGAAGGAATAAGAGATCAAGACTCAGGTGGTATTGCTTAGTCAATTTTTCTGATATATATTGAATAATTTTCCCTGTTTCAACTCTAAGAGTTGAGTCCTTCTAAATTTACTCAATAAAAATCAATTATCCCAAGTTCTAATTTTAAATTTTAAAAATGCATCCTGTGCTTGGGTTGTTGGGGTATATCCCGTACAATCTGATTCTGAACAGAATCAATTCAGGAAGATGGGGCCCAGCATCTGGAACTTTGTTGCTGGTGCCTCAAAATGTTAATTTCATGCCAGCTGATTTTGTAGCTCCTCCCCCCATTCTAGAAAATGAAAATTGTGTCACTTCTCAATGCCCAGAATTCTACGCTGAAGATGCATTGATGCTTTCCCAGGTCATTTATCTTGGTTTACTCTGGTTAGGATTGATTGTTCTACTTAATCCTGGAGTTTCAATTGGAAATTTCACAAAAAGATATTTAAAGCCGTGTTAGTGGTTAATCATCAATTCTATGTGGATTTGGGTGGTAATTCCCCATCATTTAGAAACAGCTTTATATTATCCAGTGATTTCCGTCACATTACTCAACTCTTCTACGTCTGAGTTTTTGGAAGCAGTTTTTCATTAATTTGTGTTTCTTTTCTCCTGCTCCGTCAAGATATCTGAGTTTACCATGTTTATTTGCATCAGTTCATTTCTGAGTTTTCAGTTTGGGCTTTTATTTAATTTTTGGTTTCCATCTCCAGCTACAGTTGTAGAGACTGGATCCTCTGTTTTCTATTTCCGTCGTGTCATGTCATTTTGGCGTCCGGATTATTTTCCTGCTCCACCCACTGATGAAATCTCGCGTGAAGTTTTGTCAGCTTTATCATTTTATTCTGGCTCTAACCTTAGTCACAAATCCCAAGTTTACCATGTGATGACAAAGGTTTCTGAAGATGCTCAAGAATGGTTGTTGTCCGCGGTGGAGCGCAATTCATGTGCTTTAACGGATAGTGCATCTCTATACCCTTTGTTAAAAAATTTGTGTGTATCTATTGAGGAGCTAAAAGTATATTGTAAAATGTACACCTTCCATCAGGGTACAACTCTGCTTTTGGTATTCCTTCCTCAGTTTCTTACCTATTGTCGTATGATTGATGTTCCCAAGGTGAAAAAACTCTCAGCGTTGTGGTTAGCAGTTGACTAGACTGCCCAGGATTTGATGGTTTGGGATTCCCTGTTAACCACAACTGAGGCCCTGGTAAGCCAAATTCTTTCTCTGGTCTCAAATCCGTCTACTTCCAAACAAGGTACGTTGGTTTGAGGATAAACCTGCTGCATGCTCTTGGTTTTCTGGTCCTTGCTCCTTGGTAGTTTCTTCCAATCAAAGCCAAGATTGTTCTCTCCCTAGCTTGTCTCAACTACAATTGGCGGTGGTGAACAAACCCGGTGATGTAAAGGAGGCCCCTGTAGTGTCCGTTCCTGATAGTTTCTTGGCAATGCTTCAGCACGCTGTACTTGCAAAATCTTCTGTTATTATGTCCAAAGAGTTGCCCCTCGTTCCCATTGATTGTGATAACCCTGTTCTTCCAGCTGCTGTCCAAGAAATGATTGAGCAATACTTCCAGGAGCATCCTGATTCCTTAGCTGCCGTCTGTACTGCCAATGAAAAACAAGACCCTTCCAAGATTGCTACCTTTGCTGCAAATAAATCCACTTCTGGTTACTTCTTGTTTCATGGTAGCATCAATAATGGTCAGACTATCTATCAGCCAGCCATCTTGTTAGATACAGGTGCTTCCAAAAAATTTATGATTGTAGAGACTGCTGACTTGCTACAACTCAAGTACCATCCAGAAATGCTTGTTAGGGGTGGAAATTGTCAAACTTTTTCCTCTTTTCAGCTGAAGAAGCCAGTTACTTTTGTAGTAGCAGGCCAGTCTTTTACTTCAAGGTTTTCCGTTTTCCCTACCCTTATGTATCCTATCATTTTGGGAGTGAGTTGGTGGAGAGATCATAATGTATTGACCTTACTGGAGAAAAATGAGCTACAGGTGGAACACTCCTTGGGTATAACTATTCATATTCTGCTGTTGGATATGTCTGAATCTGAGCAATCATCACAGACCATACAATTGTTTCCTGTCCCTGTCCCTGTCCCTGTAAGTTTGTATTTACCGGCATGTTTGCAACCCTGGTCCGCGGCATTTGATGCCACCAGAGGCAAGGTCCTTCCCAAGCACACTCAGTTTGACTTTGAATTTAAGGTCACTGTTGATCTGATCAGAATTGTGTCTCCTATTTACCCTTTAACCTTGAAGAAAGATGCATGTTTGGAAGAGTGGACTTGTGACATGTTGGCAAAAGGCTACATTTTTAAGAAGACTTCGTCAATCTGCTCTCTGTTATTGTTTGTTCAGAAGTCTGATGGGTCCCTTTGTCCTTGTGCCAACTACGGGAATTTGAATAACATTACAATTCCAGATCCTTATCCTTTACCTCTTGAAGCACAGATCTCTAGATGTGTTGAGAAGGCCAAGGTATTCTCAAAACTTGATCTGTTGAATGCTTTCAATCAAATCAGGATTGCATAAGGAATGGAATGGTTAACAGCATTCAGAACTAAGAAGGGTATCTTCCAGTTCTGCGCAATGCCTTTTGGATTGAAGAATGCCCCGGCTTGCTTTCAGCGGTTGATTGATTCAGTCCTGGGAGATCTCCTAGGTGTTTGTGCCATCGCATATATGGATGACATCTTGGTGTTTTCTCCAGATGAGGAGTCCCATAAGGACCACTTGTTGGCAGTTGTAGAGCTCATTCTCCAAGAATAATTGATCATCAAAAGGAGTAAGTGTGGATTCTTTAAACTTAAGGTTACCTTTCTGGGTAATATTATCTTTGAGGATGGCCACACCATTGCCTCTGACAAGGAAGCTGTGGTTCAAGATTATTCTACGCCTGTGACAGTATCCCAACTTTGTAGTTTCCTGGGTACATGTACGTTCTTGAAGAAATTCACTCCCCACTTGTCTGAGGTGGCCGCCCCTTTATATTTGGCTATAAAAACAACTTTAGTCTGGACGCCTGAGTGTGAAAGTGCCTTCTCAGCAGTCAAGGCTCTTTTGTTGTCCTCCCCAGTGTTAAGACATGTGGATCCTGAGCTTCCTTTTGTTGTTTCCACTGATGCATCTAAATACGCTGTGGCAGGTGTGCTGTTGCAGACGGCTAGTGGCGGGATTGAGAGGCCTGTAGGGTATTTCTCCCGGAGGATGGAGGTTTGAGAACACAACTACATGATTTAAAACAAGGAATTGTTGGCTGTAGTGGAATTGTTAAAGCATTGGCACCACCATCTCATGTCAGCATGTCATCCATTTGTAGTAAGAACTGACCACAAAGCTCTTCTATATTATTAACAACCCAGGGTTTTGTTGGGTTGCCAATCCAGATGCCATGGTAATCTGACGAGATACAAGTTCCGCTACAAGTTTATTAAGGGATCTGACAATCACTTGGCCGATTCTCTAAGCAGGAATCCCTCCCATCTCCCAGATGCTAGTATGGACGCCAAGTTTAACACACATACTATGATTCCAGACGAGGCTGTGGTGCCTTTTGTATTGCCTCCACTGGCTATGTTGGCCACCATGTCCTTAGCTGAGGGTGCAAACCTGGACTTGTATTCCAAGGTTAAGTTTATGCAACCTTTGTCCAAAGGTTATGATAGGCTATTAGAGCTAGCATGTGCAAACCCAGTGGATCAGCCTCAGGGTTATCATAAGATTGGTCCAGTCCTATACCATCAAGGTTGCTTGTGGGTTCCTGAGGGCACTATTTGGGATGAAATCATGGAGGCTAATCATACCTGTCCAACAGCTGGTCATCCAGGGAAAAACAAAACAGTGGAACTTATCTGCCGCCAGTTTTCCTGGAAAGGTTTGACTGTGCAGGTAGCCGCTTTTGTTTGAGATTGCCTGGTATGTGTTTGATCCAAGGCCAGTTGGAATAAGACTACTGGTTTACTGGTTCCACTGCAGCCTGCTGCAGGACCCTGGACGTCTGTGTTGGTGGATTTCATTGGCAAGCTTCCCAATTCCAATGGATTTAACACAATCATGGTAGTAGTTGATTGTTTCACAAAGATGGCGCATTTTGTACCTTGCTCAACCACAATTACTTCAGTGGAAACGGCTAGGTTGTTTGTGAATAGAATCTTTTCCCTACATGGCATCCCAATGGAGATTGTAAGTGACCGTGGGCCCCAATTCATTGCTCAGTTCTGGGATGCTTTCACTGGGATTCTAGGTATCAAATTGTGTTGTTCCACGGCTTTCCGCCCCCAATCCAATGGACAAACAGAGAGGGTAAACCAAAGTTTGGAGGTCTAATTACGTTGCTACACTAATGTGCAACAAGATGACTGGTGTGATAATCTATCCATGGCAGAGTTCACATATAATAACGCCCCGCACACGTCAACTCAAGTATCGCCATTTTATGCCAATGTGGGTTACAATCCTTCTTCCAACATGGGTCCTCGTTTGGTTAGCAATTTGGAAGCTGCAACTGATCAAGCAGCTGAATTGAAGCGGGTCCATCAGGAGCTCCAAGTTACTCTTGCCGCCGCCGTGACAACTTATAAGGAATATGCAGATCACAAGCACCAGGAAGGTCCAACTTACAGGCCAGGTGATCTAGTCATGGTCAATGCTTGCAATATGAAACTTAAAGTTCCCTGTTGTAAATTGGGTCCCAAGCAAGTTGGTCCCTTCAAGGTAGAACTTCAGATTGGTCCCTCCACTTATTGGCTGGATTTACCTCCTGCTTTCAAGATTTTCCAAACCTTCCATGAATGTCTCCTTACTCCCTTTGAAGGAACAGAGACCCCCTCTTCCCAACCCATTCTTGTGGAAGGAGAACCTGAGTATGAGCTAAATTGTATTCTGGCTTCCTGCAAGAATTGCCGCCGTTTGGAATATTTGGTATCTTTGAAAGGTTATCCTGATTCTGAAAACTCTTGGGTTCCCCACTACAATTGTTCAAATTCCTCTGATCTGATCCACAAGTTCTACAAGCGCAATCCCACTGCTATTGGTCACCCTGAACTTACCCTAGCCCCAATGAAACTCCAACCTGCCCATAAGAATTTCTCTTTATCCTATCTCCCAGATGGTGGTATTGTGCCCAGGGCTAAAGCAGAGGGTAATGTCACGGTAGGTTCCATAATGCTGGGTATTGTCTGTCCAAGTAAGAAGGCTCAGAAGGCCGGGAAATCTGTATCAAAATTGACCAAGTTAACAGATTTAAACCAAACGGTTGATTGAAAATGGGTCACAGCTGCTCCAGTATGCCAGCTGAAACCAGCTCCCCCTTGTAAACTGACATTGATAAATTGACGTAATATGAGGGTCACCCAATATAAGCTCATTAATCAGCATGGTTGTCAGAAACTGATCCCTCAAGGGTTCTTTGCAACCTGGACTAGATACTTACTTGAAGATGCCAAAGGAATAGGAGATCAAGACTCAAGTGGTATTGCTTAGTCAATTTTTCTGATATATATTGAATAATTTCCCTGTTTCAACTCTAAGAGTTGAGTCCTTCTAAATTTACTCAATAAAAATCAATTATCCCAAGTTCTAATTTTAAATTTTAAAAATGCATCCTGTGCTTGGGTTGTTGGGGTATATCCTGTACAATCTGATTCTGAACAGAATCAATTCAGGAAGATGGGGCCCAGCATCTGGAACTTTGTTGCTGGTGCCTCAAAATGTTAATTTCATGCCAGCTGATTTTGTTGCTCCTCCCCCCATTCTAGAAAATGAAAATTGTGTCACTTCTCAATGCCCAGAATTCTACGCTGAAGATGCATTGATGCTTTCCCAGGTCATTTATCTTGGTTTACTCTGGTTAGGGTTGATTGTTCTACTTAATCCTGGAGTTTCAATTGGAAATTTCATAAAAATATATTTAAAGCCGCGTTGGTGGTTAATCATCAATTCTATGTGGATTTGGGTGGTAATTCCCCATCATTTAGAAACAGCTTCATATTATCCAGTGATTTCTGTCACACAGTCTAGCCCCAGTATAATGTCAAACTTGGGAAAGTCATTGTCAGGACCTTGAATGATGGAGTGGAGGCTCTCAAGCATGACAGAGAAGGGGGCAGTTTCCTTTGTCACAGCAATGTGGTGTTTGTCAGCCAGGACCACATTTTTAATCCGCAAAGGAGTAGTGGCCAGCTTGAACTTATCCACAAAGCTACTGCTGACCAGGGTTTGGTCTGCGCCCAAATCTAGGAGTGCTGAGCCTGTGTAACTGCAAAAGTGAAAAGTATAGGACATCAATTTATTGGGATGTCTGGCAATGGTGTACAGTACTGGGTCCTCTGAGGGCACCTGGATCATTGGACATTGGTCCATGTCCTTGGGTTGGTATTCATAATTGGGCAAGTCAGGAGCTGCGTGGGGAGAGCTTGGCTTGCTTAGTGCTCTCCCCGGGCTATTCTCACATCTTGGTTACCTTGTGTGGTGGTGATACAGAAATGGGTCCAGTTTGACTGGCCATTGTTTCCATTTCCCTGTCAATTGGAACCTGTGGGTTTGTGGTTGGTGTTGTTCCCATTGCCTCCAGGAGGTGATTGAGAGGAGCGCCCACCTGGATGGGAATCCTTGGGTCTCTCTTGTTTCCCAGTTTGTGCCTTATGCAGTGCGTTGGATGTTTGTTCTGCCTTCTCCGCTTCACGGTACAGGCTTTGCAGATTGGTCACCTGATCCAGGTTCACATGCCTCATCACATGCAACTTAAGAGCATTGTAGTACATGAGGTATGTGGCTAGGATGTCAAAGGCCATGTCAAATGGTGCACAAAGACAGAGTTCCTTGTAGGCGTGGGTGAGTTTCTTCACGGTGCCTGTCTGGGTTAGATTCTTCACTTGGCGTATGATCATGAGCGCGGTATCTTTAAGTACAAATCTTACCAGGAAGTCTTGCTTAAAGGTATCCCAGTTCTTGTCAGTGTGCTCTTCATGCCACTTGTTGCACCAGGTGCCAGCGTCATGGGTCAGGAAAATGGAAATTTCTGCAATCCAAAACTGCTGTGGGCATTCCATCTGAGCCAGCTTGCTTTGGGTGGACTAGATCCATGCGGCAGCGTTATTGTTGTTGGCCCCAGCAAAAGGTTCTAAGGCGGCGCTCTGTAGTCTTTGAGCTACATAGGCAGGCATGGTGGTTTTGTTGGCTGGTCGCGGCATCAAGGAGGGAGCCTGAAAGAAACCTTGTGCAGACATGGTGTTGAAGGCGGGTAGCAGGATTACCGTGTTCTGGTACAGGACAAAGCCATTGGGTATGGCGGTATCAGGGGTGTACAGAGTCCAGTCAGGCGGGAGGCCAGACATGATTCTGTTGAGGATTTGTTGGCCGCGGCGTGTGCGGGCAACAGGAGAAATTTTTCAAGATAAGGTAGGATGGAGAACCTACCTGTGCTACCAATGTTGTAACTGTGCTGTTTTAGTAGAGTTACACGGGGGAAAATATTTAGAAGATAGATAATAATCTTTATTGTGAGTTAATGATTATATAGTTCATGTGAGTCAAGGATAACAGGAACATGATTGGTGATCACACGGCTGGATGAAAGGAGGGGGTGGCTTGATCCTGGTAATGAGTCAAGTGCCAAAACAAGGTATCTACCGTAAAGGATCATCATCTGTTCATGTTGTTGGATTTGGTAATTCAAGTTGACTTCCTAGTCTGGCTTTGAGTAACTGGATAATTGGATTGCGGGTCATGAACCCGCTTGGTTGGAAGTCTTGCTGGCGGGTCAAGCCTGTGGTTTTGACATTAGTCTAATTTGGTCATTTGGTTTTTTATGTTGCTTTTGATATTTAGTTGATTCCTCCCCCCTTTGGCCTCCCAGGAGTTGTTGGCAATAACCTTTCAGTTGTTGCTGAAAGGCAATTTTATTGTGATTGAGAGTTTGGTTTTATTTTCTACTAACCTGCTCCCCAATTCTCACAATCTCATTATTTATGCCACCTGTAAAGGTTTCTGATATAATTCTGGCACTTATTGGGAGTTGTCCAGCTGATGGAGCCAAAAAACAATTCCACATCAACTTAAGCGGATACCGTTGTAAAAGCTGAGCAGTGCAGGTTAGGTTTGATAGATCAGATAGCCTGCTAGGTTAGGCAGGCAGGGTTCTCTGAGAGGCTTAGATATGCAGCCTGTATCCCACTCTTCCTTGGGTGAGTTTTTTTGTGGAGGTTAATGATCTGACCCTCATATGTTATCACTGTTGAACTTGAACTACTGATAGTTCAGTATTTAGAGAATCTGTGAGAAAAAGGTTCCAAAAAAAGATATAAAGGGATTGTGAATAAGGTAATCTTTTTTGGATAAGAAGTTAATACTTATACTATATTGAGGGATCATTTGTATCACAGGGGAGTAGCATATGTATTCTGGAGATAGATAGAGAATAACAGTGTCCTAATTAAGTGACTTTTAAACCTTATTGATACTTTGATAAATTGGTTTGGACTCATATATGTAAATATAAGTGAGTCCTATTGTCAGGAATATTCTTGACATAAACCAGATTCTTACTGGGGTGCAATGCTGGAAAAGAATAGAGGGATTTCCTGTCAAAAATGTCCAATTTAATGAGGATTTCCCCCCTTTAATTGGGGAAAATAAAAATAAAATAGAGGGAAAAACAGAACTTAATCAACGCCAGAATAATTTATCATCTGAGCAGACGCCTGCCGTGGTCACGCAGGTGCCCGCCACGCCCGCCAGCCTCCCACCTGGGTCCCAGTTCCCACTCTCCAGCCAATCAGAAAATCCCACCCAATGCAGCCAATCAAATAAGTTCATGATAAAAGGGCAAAATTCAGAAAACAATTCCTGGCCATCAGAAGAGGGCCAAACTCAAGTGTTAGATGTGAACAGCAATTCTACACAGAACCAATGGGGCTCTGAACCCCAGGTCACATGGTTGAGACCAAATCCCAACCAAACAAATCCTTTCAAGACAAAACTAGATTTTGGAAGTCCCATGAGTTGTCACCATCACCTGACCACATGCCCAGAAGAGATCATTGGCTCTAGTCAAGAATGGCCAAACCCCCAACAGATTTCTAAAGGACAAGAGTTTGGCCACCTTCTCAAACCCCAATTCCCAATCCCATTTTCCAAACTTTTGGGGTCTCCAATCCCTTGTTTTCATTCCCACTTGCAAAACTTTGCACAGTGGGAAGCACTATAAATCAGGGACCCCCTCCTCAGTAATAGATTGTGCTATTATTGAGTTTAATACCATCAATAAAGCTAAATCCTACTTAGCACCTTTAAGTCAACTTTAATTAGTTTGCCCCAGCCAACCACCTCCAATCCAAGGAAGATGAATCACCTCATCTTCACAGCTGTGCTTACAACTTGCCTTGGAATTGGAGGATATCAACAGGGACCAGAGTTCTTTGGACTTTCACCAGAAGGGCTAGGCCATGACTACCACTATGATCCTGGACAACTCAACTCTTCCAACACTGGTTCCTGGCCTCCCCTAGTGTCTTTGCACTCTACCCTGTCTATTGCAGTATACACCTCCCTGTACTATGTGCTGACCTACTTTGCAGGGAGCTTTGTGAGATACAACATACACACCAAGGTCTTCAGGTGGTTGATGACCATCTATCCAATCATCACCACCCTGACTGGCTTTCAGTTCTCCAAATTTCTGCCATACCTTCTTCAAGTAGTACCTACAGTATCTGGGTATTACACCTATATATAGTGAATTCATAAGGCTATAGCAGAAGCCTCATAATGAAGCAAATCTGCAAGTACCCTATATATCATAAGATAAGGTGGTAACTGGGTTGATCATGTCAGTTGCATCATTACTATTATTTAAGGGCAGTTATATTTAATATTTTTGAACTTCTGGGGGTTGGCTTGCTCAGTGAGGTATTTTAGAAAAAATTGAGTTATTTGCATTATCTAAATTGTTATGCAATGGGTTAGCTTTTATTGCAGGCCCAGCTCTCATAAGGGTTTGTTCTATTGGAGTTGAATTTGTTTTTTAAAGCAGGTGTAAATTTGCATCTTTAATTTTAAAACTAGGATACCACTAGGATACCATCAGTTCATCCATCAACCTTGACTGAGTATTTGTTTCCAACTCATCTGTTTTGAACGAAATCAAGAACCATCAGAAACTATTAATGGTTACAAAATGCTTTTAACCCTTTAAAGACCAAATCCATGTTATTTCAGGAAATCGTCTTTTTTTGTAAGAATCGTTTAATCACTCCAAATTCATTTTTAAACATCTCAAACTACAATCATGTTTCACCGCACCCTCCAACCGAGAAACCGGCTGAATTGCTTTAATCTCATTTAATTTAGTATATTTCAAACCCTACAGTTTCACTGTGCAAACCTTGAAAGTTGGGTGTAAAGATACCTAGCTTCTTATTAAGAAGGTCACATTTCTTGCAATTTAAATTCTAGCTTAAACTAAAGATGCAACTGCTGGCCAATTAATCCAAAAGACAAGCTAAACAAGCCACAGCCTTCCTACCACACGTTATAATGATCTTGGTTGAAAGCCAAACTTTAATAATTAACCTTACCCCACAGCTAAATCCCTTCATAAAACTTTGCTTTGCTAGATCGAATTAGAGTATTTAGCTTAATAAACAACCGTGTAAACTTGATTTTCAGGTATCTATTTTATCCTATTGGGGCATGATTTTTTATAATTCGACGATTAAAATCATGAGTTTCCAAGCCTGCTTGATGCTTTGTTCTACCTTGACTCTAGTTTTTAAATCCATTTTTCGCAACAACATCTAGTCTCAATATAAATATATTTTAGTTTTCTTATTTTGATATCAGGCTTAATAAAGAAAGTATAAGATTCCTTCAGGATGGAGTACAGCAACATCGATAACAGAAGGTAAAAATCTTTTTTGAAATAAAACTCACTCCTAAATCTTCACTATAGAAGGACAACGATTACACAGCATAACATGTCCATCAAGGAGATCCTACACAGCTATGCCAATCAGCTACTTTACTCTAGGTCTTACACCATATTCTATCTCTCGTTAATTATTTTAACTCTCGTTACTATGATACTGGTAAAAGAGATCCGCGAATTTTACTAAACCAATGATTTTAGTCAATTGTAGAGCAGTCTAAGTAAGTATATATCAAAATTCCCTACCTTTTAGTGCAAGCTATGCTATTTGGAGCTCTTATTGATTTTCTGGACTTAGGCCTTCTACTATGTTCTTTGTTTTGGAAATAATTATAAATGTCGCCATGATATTGGAGGTTGCCCTGCGAATCTTCGCCCTTGGCTACGTAAGCACCGTTTTATCTTTACCCTTCTGGGGTTTCCAAGTATCATATTATAGTTTCTAACAGACCAATGCTAACTTCAAATGGAGGGTTATCTTGCAATGTTTCTTTGTGTTTAAGAAAGCTATTATTTGTATAGCGTGCTCCCTTTTAAGAGCTTGATGTTTGTATGTCACTATCAGTATATTTGTTGGCTATGGCTTATGTTTTTTTGTAACTGCTCTAATATAGACTTACTGGTACTTCTTAGGCATACTGGGATTCCAAGTCTAACATATTTGACATAATACTAGTGGTTGTATGTATAATTACTTTAATCATTGTGGCAACCAGCCATTCAAAGGGAGCCAAGAACGAAGAAGTTGTGGAAACAGTTATCCTTGGTGTTCGTAATATTGTTCAAGTGATTCGCTTATGTGTTGCTATTAGGAAGTAGAGCAGTGATTTGACTTTTATTAACAATTGGTAGAAACAAACGCAACCTCAGTGCTCGAGAAAACACGATTGATTTCACAAGCCTAAGTTCGCGGGCCACTAACAACGGGTCTATCGGACAGTACGATAATGAATACTCCTTGCAGCAACTTGCTACATCTGATGGCTTTGTACTTGACGATGAAGATGACGAAGATATTTAGATATGATTTGCTACCTTTTAATTAGTACTAGACTAAAGTTCACCCCTAGCCTCACTTGGACTTCTCACCAAGCGCAGGTTTATGCCACCAAAAATTTCCCAAAAAGTAAAATCATGAGATACATAACTCTTCCTTGCTTGCATTTTTCTCTGGACTATCTTTGAAGCTTATAATCTTAGGTATTATTTGGCTTAGTAGAGGACTTTTGTATAAAGCAAGAAAAACTGCAATACAAAATCTGATCAACATGAACAATGCTTTTGTTTCCAAATCTCAAATTCCCCCACATCTGACAGTTTTGATTTCTAAGCCAATTACCCAACCTCCTAACTTTTGCATAGTATAATTCCAGTACAATTCGCTACAAGTGTTACAACATATTCCAGCAGCTTGATTGTCACTGTATCAGACAATACTCAGGGCACACTCATGGAGCCATCCCATGATGGGTTTACAGCATCCCCTTGTAAGCCTGCACCATTCATAGGGCCCACTCATATCCTCATATATGGACCAAAATTAATGTCTGAGTATTAATAAAACTCATCCAGAACAAATTCTCAGAACTTTGCCAATCCCTATACCATCAAATAACACACACCACTCTGTAGCACCCTCTGGCACCCACAAAAGTATAAATATTCCACATTCACCCAAATATAGATTATTTATACAAATCCTGTTTCTTGGACTGATGTCTTCCTGTAAGAGGTGAGTAGATAGAAGAGTAACTCAAGGTTAAGCAAAGGCATGAGATAACTGAATCTTCAGGAGGAACAACATTAGCAAGGACCATTAGCAAGAAACTCTGGAAGAGAGGGAAGATCAACTTGGAGCCAAACCAAGGAAATCAAGCTAAACTAACCAAGATGGAAGTTAGAAAGAGCCTTTGGAGGAGACATTATCAGAGTGAGAGGAGTCACATATGGGATAAATAGCTGCCCAGGGGATGGCCACTGTATCTGTAACCAGATTCACTGGTACATCCATCAGTTTATCAAGTATGGATTCCCAATGTGACGGAAACTACTGGGTAGCATGAAGAGTTTTCCAAGTGGAGGGAAACAACCACCCAAATTCATAAGGAGGTGATGATTAGCCACCCCCAAAGCTTCAAATACCGTTTAGTGAAATTCCCAAAGAATACGCTAGGATTTAATAAGATAATTAAACCCAATCAAAGTAGCCCTAGATAAATAGCCTGTGACAAGATTAGAGAATCATCTGAATAGAACTTGGGACATTGGGAAGTAGTAACAGTCTCAGTTCTGGATTCAGTAGAAAAGACACCAAGGTTGGTGGGCACTGGAGTGACATTGGGAGGCATAGACAATGCAGAACCAGGTGTGGGACCTCATCTTCCTGCTACAATTTGATTTAGAATCAAGTTGTACAGGATATAACAGAGAAGGCCCGCTACAGGATGCATTTTAAACAATTGTAACCAAGAGATAATCTAAGTTTATTGAGTATTTGGGGAGTACTCAACTCTTAAGAGCCAAACAATGGGAAGTGTTAAATATGTACCAAAATCATCTTCTCAGCAATACCACCTGAATCCATAGCTTCTATTCTGCAACTATTATCCAAAGAGAACCTCTTCCAGCATGTAAAAACCCTTGAGTGATTAATTTTTGTCAACCATTCTGATAAACTGTCAGGATTCACCTTTTCAGTAGCTGCTATTCTGGTTCTTTTATATATTTATTTGCCTCCTTGGCTTCTAATTATTATCAAGATTGTTGCTGTCCCTTAATTCTTAAACTCCTATTTTCCCCCTTCATTTTCCATATTTGGACTTTATATTTGGCTCTGTTAAAGCCTATTTATGATCTAAATGATGATTAATACTTTTCCAAACATTCCTTACCTTTCGCCACCCGGTTTCAAACCCTGGACCTACACTAGGAATATTAGAAGTTGGCTCCAAAAGTCTTACTTTTCACTATACACTTGCTTACATATTTCCTTCAGTTTTGGACTGGTTTTTCCTACTTTTTTGCTCACTCTAACCTATAGAGCTTTGCTGTAACCATTCCCTTCTCCTCCTTCCAAAATCATCTTTCTGCTTGTCTAACTGTTTAAAGTTAGTTCAGGAAGTTGGCCCAAAAACCATGGTGTCTTCCTCACAATGATCAGATAACCTTTTTAGGCTAAACCTTTACTTCCAAATTGCACATAACTTTTCCAAGCTCAATAAAAAGGCTTGGTTTACCAGTCTCAACAATAAGTTGAGATTGTTTGACTTGCACCTCAAAAAGGTAATTGTTAGGTTTTGTGGCTTGTGTTTCTTTAATCTTAGTTTTAGTTTTAACTTTTGTTTCCCATAATTCCTTTTGATCTTATTCTTCACCAGTTAGGCAGTTTTTATAGTAGTACACACAATTTAATTGTTGACAGATTTAATCCTCCCACTAGTGCAGAACAATTCCCAGACTTAGAAATTGACTTTTTGACCAAATCATCCGTCATTAAGACTGGACTCTATTTTATCTTCTTAGGGTTAATAAACCGCCTTAGTCCTTATTTCACCTCTTATAAGCTTTTAGGAGCTTTAGTACAGTTGCTTCTGCAGACCTTGCCCATCTTTTTGTATTTGACTAATATAAATATCACCAGGTTAAAGGCTTTAATTTACAATCATCTTCCCCAAACCATGAGACCTTACATTATCTCAACTTCTCATGGCAATACACCAGAATTAAACTTTTCTTTCTCAACCATAATTTTTGTTTGTTTTAGCAGTCACCTTATTTTGAACATTAGCTTTGTCCTTTCTTTTATACCTTATTTTTTTTAAGAATAAGTCTCTCATTGATAAAGATAATACAGAGAACATTTCCACCTCCCATAGTCAGACTGTTATACTCAATAACATTTCCAAGTTTAAACAATTATCTAATTCTTCTGATAGCACCTTTAATTTATTAGCTTTCACACAAGCCCACTTCCTAGTATACTCTTTGGAGTTCAACTCAGACTCTCAAAAGGTTATTTACCTTGTGAAGCAACTTGAGGGTCCTATGCGCAGTTGGTTCTGTGAGTCATCCGTTTGAGATCCTTCTATCCTTGAAAGCTACAACCGTTTTGTATCCAAACTACTTGCACACGCCACCGAAGAAGGAACTGAGGAAGAGTCTGCCACCACTCCAAATACACGCTTCTCTAAATGCACCCAAGGAACTGGGTCCTTGACTGATTACAACAAGTGTTTCTGTGAGATACAATCCCAATTAAAGGCTACTCACTCCAAAGCTTGTGACTTTTACATGCTTGGTTTAAACCCCAATCTCAAGGCCTTCCTTATCCACCACAAACTTCCTGAAGAGTTGGAACCACTCATCAAGACAGTCTCCAAATGGGAAAAGAAGTTCAGAACCATATCTAAGCCACCCCAGCCTTGACCAGTCTTGACCATCAACCAGCCTACCACACAACTGACGACCAACCTGCGCTCTTTTCCTACTGTAAGCCCATCCAATACTTCACCAGTCTCTGCCTACAAACCAAAGAAGGGTGGTGTCAGGGCCCAAGGGCTTCTGACTATGAACCATTAAATTGAAGATTGGATGTATTTGATTTATTTATTTCAAGGACCAAAAATGACCACAAATGAAGGGGAGAGAAGTCAGGCTCTTTTTATACCATTTGATCTGATTCTTCCAGATCATTCTCAGAGGTTCTTGGGTCTTCATCTGGGGGCTCATTCTGTGAGTCTGAGACATCAGCTGATTGTATGGCATCATATTCCTTTGAGAATCTTCAAACTTCACGCTTTGCTTCTGTTTATTGTCCAAAATTAGTCCAAATCGAAGCTCCTGCTTTGTGGCTTCAATTTGAGCGTAAAAACGTCCAAATCCGATTAGTATCAGCTGAGATACACTAGTATTTGTCTGCACAGCGTTAACATTGCTTCGTAGGCCCAATACCTAATCGCATTTCCTTTTTGGGACGTATCAATGAGTTCTCCTGGGCTATATATTCAAATCAAATTAACTTCTGAACCAGTTCACCTAGAGAGACCATCAAGGGCTCGTTTTGACGGCAAGGATCTGCTCTATCAGCCCAGGTAGTTAAAAAGCAATTTTTATAAATAATAATGTCATGGCGGTTCATGACAGGTGGCAGATACTGTTTGACTGCTGCCAAAGCTCTTCACAGACAACTGAACAAGCTGTGCTCTTACTGTGGACAGGGTGACCACCTGGTAGCAAACTTCCCAGACCCCAGACAAATTCCCCATCCTAACCCAGAACTAGAGCTTACTCTGGATAAAACAACATCAGATTCTACAGGCCCCCCCAACCATACTCAGGTCAATAACCTCCAAACTCCTGGAAAGTCTTCTATGCCTTTCATCCGGATTATGATTCATGGTCCTATCTCCAGCATCAAAACCTTTGCCTTGTTGGATATGGGTGCCAGTGTAAACTACATTAACTCCAGACTATCCAAAGCTTTGAAGTTCTAGCCCGGCTCAAAGATCGAGGCCTGTGGTCCCAACAATCTGCCTGTGACAGCCTTTGAGATAAAACCTCACATTCTGTTCCATCTGGGGAAGTCTGCCTTCCACTCCCAGTTTGTTAGTTCCAAGTCACTAAACTTCCCTGTTTACCTTGGAATGAATTGGTGTGAGGAAGTTGGCCTCATTGTCAGATGTCAAGAACACAAGGTTGATTTCTACACACATGACATTCCCTGCTCCCTAGACCTCTTAAGAAAACAGCAGCTCCCCACTAGCTTTTGGAACTTTAAGATGTTAAACTCCTGCACCATCCTACCTTCTGCAGAGGCAGCTCTGGCTGACAGTGGTATTCCTCTCTGCATAAGCAACTATGAGGAAGTATTCAGTAATAAGCAATGTCGCAATCTACCTCCTCACAGACCATACAACATCCAGATCAACTTGACCAAGGGAGCAAATCCACCCTGGAGTAGGATTGTTCTGTTATCTGATGCCAACAATAAGTTGCTCTTGGAATATATCAACAATGAACTTAGTAAAGGCTTCATCACTTGCTCTAAGTCACCCTGCTCTTTGCCCATCTTCTTTGTTGCCAAGTCTGATGGCTTCAAACGGCCCTGCATTGATTATTGTTCCCTGAATGCTGTCACAATCAAAGATTGCTGTCCCATTCCATCTGCTGAAGCCCTCACAGACTGCCTCTTGGGTAGTCAGATCTTTTCCAAGGTTGACCTCTGTGCAGCTTTCAACCAGATCCGTGTCGCCAAGGGACACAAGTGGAAGACTTCTTTCTGCACTCCTTTTAGTCTCTACAAGTACAAGGTTATGCCTTTTGACCTTTGCAATTCACCTTCAACGTTCCAATCTCTCATGAACAAAGTTCTCCTTCCATTCCTGAATGAATTTGTGGTGGTGTATCTCAACAGCATCTTAATCTATTCCAAGAACACTTCTGACCACATTGATCACCTAAGAAAGGTCATGGCCAGGCTCCAAGAATATTGCCTGTACTGCAAGCTCTCTAAGTGTTGCTTTTTCCAGACAAGCGTTGAATTCCTTGGATATATTTTAACCAAAGAAGGACTTGCCATTGCTCCAAGCAAACTTGATGCTATTCTCTCCTGGCTGGTACCAAAGAATTGCAAGGAGCTCTGAGGATTTCTTGGTCTTGCTAACTACTGTTGCAAGTTTGTCCCTGGCTTCAGCAGCATTGTCCTCCCACTCACAAATATGACCTCCACCAAGGTTGAGTTCAAATGGTCTGCTAAAGCACAGGACTCCTTTGAGAAAATCAGCCACCTTTTTGCCACTCCCCCAGTCCTGCTCATGCCCAATAGCAACAAACACTTCTTCCTGGAGACCAACACCAGCAACTATGCTGTTAGTGCCGTCCTTCTTCAGCATGGGGGATAGTATGCTCCATCCTGTAGCTTACTACAGCCAGATGCATCTTCCTGATGAGAAGAACTACCCTGTCCACAATAAAGAACTGCTTGCAATTATCAAGTCTCTCAAGCATTGGCGCCGTTACCTTGAAGGAACCTCAGACCCCGTTAGCATCTTCACGGACCACAAGAACTTACTGTTCTTCACTCAAGCCCGCCACATATCACAACAACATGCTTGATGGGTGATCAAACTCACCAACTTTTTTTCACCATCACTTACAAGAAGGGATCCCCCAAAGTCCTCCCTGACCTACTCTCTTGCCATCCTACAACTGCTGACTCCAACCTCAAATACAAGCGGCTCAACACCAAAGCAGTCCTTCCAACATCTGTCTTCATCAACCAGATCTTGGCAACCCTTTTCAACTTCCCAGACACCTATTCTATTCAGAAAGCCCAGTCAGAAGACCCTGCTTCCAACAAAATCATCCAGGACCTTCTATCCTAAGCAATGTCCCCCTCAGTGTATTTGCTTGAAAACAACCTGCTTCTCTTCCGCAAAATAGTTATGGTACCTGATAAGGACTTGCAGTTGCAAATTATAGTTTGTTTTCACAACTCCCTCCCTGCCGGACACTTAGGTTATAAAAGAACCTTGGCCCTTATAAAGTCACACTACTGGTGGCCACAGATGGCAAAAACTACCAAGGAATATGTTGCCAGCTGCCTAGTATGTCTCAGAAACAAGAATCACACTTCCAAGCCATCTGGCCTACTCTGTCCTCTTCCAATTCCTGAAGGTCCTTGGCAAAGCCTCTCAATGGACTATATCACCCAGCTACCCTTGTCTGCGGGCTACAACATCATCTTAGTAGTAGTTGAAAGCTTCTCTAAGGAAGCCTCTTTCTACCCATGCCACACAACTGTCACTGCCAAGCAAACCGCCAAACTCTTTGTCAAGTATATCTTCCCTCATCATGGAGTTCCTTGTGACATAATCTCTGGCTGTGGCCCCCAGTTCACTTCTGCATTCTGGTAATATCTCATGGGCTCCCTTGGGGTAAACTCTCTCTACAGCACTGCATATCACCCACAAACCAATGGACAAACTGAAAGAACAAATCAGACCTTGGAACAATATCTCTGCTGTTTCATCAACGAGAAGCAAGACAATTGCTCTGACCTTCTTCCCATTGCCCAATACTCTTATAACTCAGCATACTACAGATCAATTGGCATGTCTCCGTTCAAAGCAAACCTTGGTTACACGCCTTCTTTCCCCCCTGACTTTCAGGGTTACTTCCGCTCACAGTCTGTAGCTGAGCTTGCCACTGTAATTAAGGAAACAAATATCCAAATTGTTGCCCACCTCCAATATGCCATCTTAGACTAAAAGAAGTACTATGACAAGAAAAGAATTCCTGGCAATGAGATCCAGCTTAATGACTTGGTTCTCCTTTCAACCAAGAATCTCCTGGTTATTGTTGCTTCTCGCAAATTTTGTCCCCGCTTCATTGGACCTTTCCAAGTCTTGGAGAAGATTGGAACCACTACCTTCAGACTATCTCTTCCCAAGCACTTCCACATCCACAATATTTTCCATTGTTCTCTCCTCCTGAAGTTAAAGCAACCTCCTCCCAGCCACCAAAATAAGGTCCCACCTCCTCCTCTCCACCTACAAGGTTCTGACAAATACAAAGTACAGGAGATCTTAGCTCACTGTACCCTCCAATATGGCATAGAACACCTCATCCTATGGAAAGGCTATGACTTGAGGACTCTACTTAGGAACCCAAAGGAAATCTAAAGCCCTGCAAACAGTTACTACAGGACTACCAAGAGCTCCAGACTAGCAGCTAGGGGGGATACTGTCAGGATTCACCTTTTCATTAGCTGCTATTCTGGTTCTTTTATATATTTATTTGCCTCCTTGGCTTCTAAGTATTATCAAGATTTTGCTGTCCCTTAATTCTTAAACTCCTATTTTTCCCCTTCATTTTCCATATTTGGACTTCATATTTGGCTCTGTTAAAGCCTATTTATGATCTAAATGATGGTTAATACTTTTCCAAACATTCCTTACCTTTTGCCACCCGGTTTCAAACCCTGGACCTACACTAGGAATATTAGAAGTTGGCTCCAAAAGTCTTACTTTTCACTATACGCTTGCTTACATATTTCCTTCAGTTTTGGACTGGGTTTTCCTACTTTTTTGCTTGCTCTAACCTATAGAGCTTTGCCGTAACCATTCCCTTCTCCTCCTTCCAAAATCATCTTTCTGCTTGTCTAACTGTTTAAAGTTAGTTCAGGCAGTTGGCCCAAAAACCATGGTGTCTTCCTCACAATGATCAGATAACCTTTTTAGGTTAAACCTTTACTTCCAAATTGCACATCACTTTTCCAAGCTCAATAAAAAGGCTTGGTTTACCAGTCTCAACAATAAGTTGAGATTGTTTGACTTGCACCTCAAAAAGGTACTTGTTAGGTTTTGTGGCTTGTGTTTCTTTAATCTTAGTTTTAGTTTTAACTTTTGTTTCCCATGATTCCTTTTGATCTTCTTCTTCACCAGTTAGGCAGTTTTTATAGTAGTACACACAATTTAATTGTTGACAGATTTAATCCTCCCACTAGTGCAGAACAATTCCCAGACTTAGAAATTGACTTTTTGACCAAATCATCCGTCATTAAGACTGGACTCTATTTTATCTTCTTAGGGTTAATAAACCGCCTTAGTACTTATTTCACCTCTTATAAGCTTTTAGGAGCTTTAGTACAGTTGCTTCTGCAGACCTTGCCCACCTTTTTGTATTTGACTAATATAAATATCACTGGGTTAAAGGCTTTAATTTACAATCACCTTCCCCAAACCATGAGACCAAACATAAACCAGGTTGTATCAAGTGACCCTCAGATCACGCCTATTCATCAGTTTCAGTTTACTGGTATAGTCAGATTATGATGACAAACCATAGTGGCATTAACTCCTTTTTGGTCAATGATTTGATTTAAATCCATCAACTTGGTCAACTTTTTTAACTGATTTTCCCAATTTCTTGGCCTTTTGGTTGGGACGAGTAATTCCCAGCATTATGGAGACTACTGTGATACCCAAAGGCCAAGTACTCAAGCATAGTTTAGGATTGAGTACTACAGTTTGATTCAAAGACCATCCAGTAAAAGGTTTTAGACAAGGGGGAGGGATAATAAGAGGAGCAAGGAGGGGAACTAGAAAAGCTTGGTTAGCTTGTGTGTGGGGTTCCTGTCCACCAGTCCCTAAAGTGTGTCCTGGATCATAGCCAGGGACCGGCTGGAAGGGATTGTCATTCTCTAGTAAGGGAAAATGTATCTCAGAAATATGTATAGGGGTCAAAATGGGCTTTTATTCACTCTCAGGAGGAAGATCCCCTTAGAAACCTTCTGGTATATGGCCCAGGGGGTCAAAGAAACAACATGGATTTTCCAATACTTGGAGTCCTCCAACAATATCTTGGACTCATTGTACTTGGTCTTGGACTCCTGCTCCTTAAACTTGGACTCCTGCTTCTTAAACTTGGACTCTGGCGCCTTAGAATCAGACTTCTGCGCCGCACTTAGGATCCAGCTCCTTATTCTTGGGCTCCTGCTCTGTTATCTTGGTCTTCAGCTATCTGTATATCTTTAGTGGCCTTGGTATTCCACTTGTATCAGTCCAATCAAGCTCCTGCTGGTGATCAAAGTCTTCCAAAATCCTCTGGGCAGAAACTTAAAAGGCCTCAGAAAGACCCCGTCAAAGATCCAGAAAGACCCTGTAACTTTCCAGCCAGCCACCTTCTTATAGTGTCCTTTTCCCAACGGTTCCGCCTTCAAAATGGCTTTCTTCAGAAGCTTAAACCATTGCTGCCCAATTTTTCCTATAATAACTTAAGCTTAAATACTTACTTTCTCAAAAGCTTAAAGTATTAATTCACTATTTCCTTGCTTATACTTTAAGCTTTTGGCTTCCAACCAATCATTTTCATCAGGAAACCTGCCAGAACTCAACCAATGAATGTAGAGCGCAGAAATAGACCATTTCTGAAGTTCCACCGGGATCCAACTAGGAAAATAATTTTCACAGCTCAAACCTCTCAAAGCAACAACTCTTTGCGCACCAAAGCATTAACTGGTCCATTATTCTGGCACCAGTCTTCCCTGCATTCAACCTAAACCCATTTAATTAGTAGAATACTATTTAAACTGTTCTTTTTGGACCTCTTCAACGTTTTCCTCATATATTTACAAATCTTGTAAAATCCAAGGAAAATATCCCACCAAAACAACTTTGTATCCAGCTCTCATAGCAACATACCTTTGTCTATCCTAGGAACTTAATAAATAAATATCTTACCCACACTTCTATCCATATTCCTTCTTGATTTTAATACTAAACCAAGGCAAAACATTCCACATCTTCCCACTTTGGCAAATCAATTTGGCAAAATCTTGGCTCATTTCTCTGGACCACCAGTTCTTCATCATCATATTCTGATCCTTCAGCCAGCTCCTGTATCATGACCAGCTACTTCTGCATAATGATCTTTGAGCCCTTCCACTTATCCTCACTAGGAACCATCTTGGTTTCACCTGCACAATGAACTGTTTTGGGTCCAAACTTCAATATGAACCAACAGTCCTTCAACTAGCCTTCTCTGTGATCAAACAGTTCCTCTCACTAGTCTTCTCTGCTGATTCTGTGAACCACCTTGGTTCTTTATCTCAGCCCCCATTACCAGAACTTGTAGACCCAGGCATGAGTCTACATTGAACTGGCGTTTGACTGGGCCCTCACAAGTGGCAATCCACTTAGGCCATCCAACCATAGATCAATGTCTATGCATTGTCTTTACTCACCCAGGTGATTAAGTCTAGGCTTTCAGTCACAGAGTAATCAGCTCTACTTCCCAGAGGCCTGATCACACCAAGTTCTGCAGCTTGCTTCCCCAAGAAAACCGCCTTGATGACACCTCTGAGAAAATTCATGCCCTCCAATGCTCACTTTGGGTTCCCCCAAAGCTCCCATGGGGACATAAACAAGGACACCCTACCAGTCCTTTAGGTAGGATGCTTGCTCATAGACCTCCTGTAAGCGTATCAGGGTATGTAGAGCCATCAGAGCTCTTCCCCTCCCTGGCAGCCCGTGTTACCTGCCAGGGGTCCAAAACCTTCTCCACCTCAAACAAACAAAGTTCCCTGCTAGCTATCTCATTCTTCACCCTTTTGCAGCCACAATTCCCTGCTAGGTGAAGAACTCTAGCCCACAGCAGCCAATTGTCTGCTGGGTGGAGGCAACGTCTGCCTCTAGTAGTCTTTACATCTAATAGCTAGGCCTTACTGTCCCTAGTAGTCATCATTCCCTACTAGGCCTCTACCTGCAACAAATAACCAAACTTTTGCTTGGCCAACATTAGCCCCGCCTGCAAACCACCAAACATGTGGACCGTCACATTGTGCTAGTCAAGCTCAATATTTTCACTTGGGTGAGAGGCAGCTGGGATCTGGGTGGCAAAGATGTCATAAGCAGCTATTTTTGGGCGCCCCACAAGTTGAACACTATTTTCAACAGCAATAGCATGTTGTGAGATTGTAGTTTCAAAATTCAAAGGACAAAAAAGGGAACAAAGCTTCTTCAATTTCCCAAGTGAAGGTGCTGATTTCACCCATACTTCTGTCTATTAAAAAGGTTCAGGGCTTCTAAGGAAGACAATTTCTTGGCTGAATTTTGGTGCTGATTTTTCTTAGGTATTCAATATTGACCATTATTTTTATAACACAACACTTTTATCAACTTCCTCAAGTACTGATCTGACATATAGTTCAGTTCTAACATAAGGGTAAACACCTAGCCTGTTAAAAGATCCCTCTAAGATCAAACTCTATCATTTTAATTCTATTAAAAACATTGATGAACAAAGTCACTTCATAATTGCTACATTTTCAATACAAGTTGGGTTTGAAAGTGTCAGGAATATTACTGACAACACTGGCGTTCAGGAAGTTGCTCTGAGCACACTGCAGGATAACAAACAAAACAAAAAAGGGCAGCAGTTCCCCCTTATTGGGGAAACTGCTGCGGAAAGCCAAGATTTACAAACAGGAATTAAAAATAATTTTTTTAATTCAGACGGGTTTTATACCCCATCTGCGGGCCGCACGCCGGGCCTGGCGGCTCGCCCGCTCACGCCCGCCACCCGCCAGCCTGCCTGCCCCCACCTGCCCGCCAAATGGGGAAATTGCCAAAGGGGGAAACCCGAAAAGGAAATTTCCCCAAACCCAAATGGAGGGGGAACTGCTGCCTAAATTTGAAATCTACCAAATTTGGATGGGGTTGACAGGCTGCCCTACAAAACACTCAATGCAGTAGTTGCAGAAGTGGAATTTGGGTACATGAAAGTGCCTGAAGATGCTCCAATCCCATGCCATGCCAATGATAACAATTCATTGCTTGCAAAACCACTCCCATCCCACTCCCAAAAGGGAATTCCAGACAACACCAAGTGTTTGGGGTCCCCTGTCCAATGCTTTTTACTATTCATGCCCACTAAGGAAGACAGTATATAATAAATCTCAATCACTTGATGGTAGTTTGTGCTATCATTGAGTGAAATTACCCCTCAATAGTATCACATAAATCAATACCCAAGAAACTTTTAAACAACAGAAAGTTAAAGACACTAAGCTTTGTCTGCCCTTTCCCAGGACTAGAAGATGAACCACTTGATCTTCTCTGCTGTCCTCACAGCCTGCCTTGGGATTGGGGGCCACCAACACTCTCATCAGCATGGGCCGTACAACAAACCGCCCAACAAGTACTTCTACAAGGAGTCAGCACAGCTCAACTCCTCCAAGACGTACTCCTGGCCCACGCTGGTGTTGCCCCGCTCCACCCAGCACGTAGCAATCTATTCCTTTGTCTTCTACGTGCTTACGTACTTTGCCGGTAATTTTGGACAATTTAATGTACATGCCAAAGTCTTTAGATGAATGATGATGGTCTATCCCATCTTGACAGCACTTATGGGATTCCAAGTCTCTAACTTGGTACCTTACCTAGCTAAAGTACTCCCTCATTTTATGGGGCTTTACAGAAAGGTCTTTGATTTTGTTACAAAATTCATGGCTGCTTTCTTTCAGCAATTCTTTTTGCTGAGAATGAATATGTAGCCATCATGTCATAATCCAGCTTCCAGTATCTCCTGATTTGCTCTATCTGATAAACTTGGTATAACAATCAATAGTTCATTTTTTATAAATGAACCTTAAATATTTCAGGATGGGCATCTTAAATGATTTTTTCCTTCAACTTTGGGCTCAACTTGGCAACTTTGCTTATTTACCCATTCAGACTTTCTCAGATCCCACTATAAGCTCCTTCATTCAAATTTTCTGTTGCTGGATCATCCTAAGCTAGTTTATATCCATATTTAGTTATTTTATTTTACTGCTAATGTGGATTAAAAGTGCTACTTTTATTCCTAGTAAACCATTTTTTCCAGTTCTGAAGCACTTTCCCCATCAACATTCAATTAAATATCTGCAAAACTCACCTTCAACAGAAAGGGTAGAACCTTTATCTTGAATTCTGGATTTAAGTTTGGGTTGGCCTCATATTTTCAATTTAAACCCTTTGTTTATTAAGATAAAGTTTAATCCTTCCAAGAAAAACAATGTCAATATCATATTAGTTTAGTCTTAGCTTTTACTTGTTTCTGTTACAAAATTAACCACATCAACCCATCCTTGTGGGAATCAAACCTGCATTCTGCTGCTAGGCAGGGGTTGTGGGTGGCAGGAATCAATCCCACTGTCAGGCACCCACCCACTTGGAAGTAGTCTTCCAAGATGGTGAATGATTGCAGAGGGATTTAATCTAGTCACAAGAGATTACACAGGCAGAGACATCATTCTGAGGTGGAATAGCTCTCCAATAAGGCAATATCAACTCAACAGAGGATTGAAACGTCCTAAGAAGAAGTATGCTCCTAAATAGCTTAAGAGAAATTCTGAAGCCAAGGGGTAAAAGACCTGAGGTTTGGCAGGCTTTTTGACGGACTGATAGTTCTGAGTTTCTTCCTTTCAGGGTGGTTGTGGGACAAGGGGGTCGCGGTATACTAGACCCCTGGTATTACCCAGTGCCAGGAGTTATCCAAGAATTGAGCTTTGATAGAGGCACCAGAGTCAGCTTGTGTACCCAGAAAAATGCTGGCCTTGACAGCCTGAAACAAGATCATCCAGAAACCTCATTTATACCCAAGAGACTCCCTACTGGAAGTCTTGGGTAATCTCATAGTTAGGATTAGAAAATGGTTAAGTCAAGCTAAATAAACAGTAATTCACTTGGGTGAATGTAGACTTTATTTATTGAACAACTTCATAAAGATAAATTACCAGCCTTATATAACATGGTACAAATAAAATATTGGAGAGCAAAAAGTAAAGAGGTTTAGGAATTTAGAGATGATTCTGGCAAAATTGAGAAGTTAGTAAATTAAAACTGGAGAATTAAATTACTTCCATCATAGTGATGCTCCTTAGATCAAAAATAGCTAGAATAAATCCCATGATGGGCCTTATTGGCAGACAAGGCTTAGAAAATTATCAGTTATCCCCACAAGAAGTTTGGGGACCAGGACTATCTTTACAAGAAGAAACCGGTAACAACAGACCCAGAACCAAGCCAGAAGAGTCAAATACTTTGACAACATCACTGAAATTAAAGATAAATCCATCTGAATCTAAATTCATGATCTTTGATTGGCTGGAGTCCAAAGAAAAAGGCAACAATTGGTCAATAGCTGACTTTATGCTAACTTCAGCTAGGTCCAAAGAGACTGGGTTCAGAGAAGACCTGGGTTCAAATCCCATTCTTGAAATGACAGAGTAAGGAAAACCCTCTGGAATCTCATTAATAGGGAATTTGAGCAGATACTGCTTATCAATTATTCTTTTGTAGGATTCTTTAAAGGATAAAAATTGGTTTCCTTCACTACACTTGCTGGCACCACTTGGTTGTTGTCAGGAATATTTCCAAGAAGATTCCTGACACCCGCCCTGCGCACTGCTGCGGGGCCCGTCCTGGGCCCCAAAAGCTATACCCAAGCCTTGATGGGTTTGGCTGGGACTGGGAAGGGTAAATTTAGCTTCCTAGAGATCCCAGTTCAAGCCCAATATCCATTAAGTAATTTGGGGTTCCCAATTGGGGACCCATTTTTTATTCAAGAAAATTTGGCTCACCAGAGCTTGTCAAGAGCACCTGTGAGGATCATTATTTTCAGTCTTACCTGATAAAAGTTTTTTATGAACCTTTGGTTAACCAATCTATTTTTGTAAATATCTCTGATACTTTTTCACCTGTAATTGCCCAGATACCAAAATTCACCATCAGGAGTTGATCATCAAGCCCAAGCTAGAGACCCAGAAGCTCCTGATTACTACTGCCCCCTGATACTCTGTTTGGTCCTGCACACCTCACTGAGTATCCCCCAAACCCCAATCAAGAACCCTGGACTTTAGAAGACCTGCAGTGGTACATCCAACCAGAAGCTCCCAAAGATCCCTACCACATTGTTTGCAACGGCAACGCAATAACCATCTGCCCTTTGATCTTCAACGGGAAGTACAACACTTCTTCATCCTACCTGGTTCATTAGAACTGCCCTTAACACTCAAACCAACCACCTCAGCCCTTCCCTATTCTGATGCTACTGGTCAGAGTAGTCAATTCCTGAGAGTGCTATACCTGGCACTCACAGGACTGATTGACTCTGCCGTACCAGCATTCAGACCATAGGCCATAGCTGAGAAGGCCCTTTTCTATCTGGTAAAGTTAAATCCCATCATATGATGGGCCATGCCTGTACCTACCTCTGCCCCTTCCTCATATGAAGGGACATCATAGTATGCTTGGTATCCTGAAAATTTCCTTTTATCTTATTTACTTTTGGTTAATAACTGCCCAGCCCCAAAGGCTCTCAACTTGAATCTATTAAAAGCTTTCTCTGTTACAGTAGAAAACCAAATGGAAGGAATAGTACACCCCTGTAGAACCAGAAGCCAACAAAGAGCTGCCACCAAACCCTTGAGAAAAATAGACAACTTAAACGCTGTCATTGATAAAAAATCAAAGCTGAAGTTGTCCAAATAGCCTTGTAAAATCAGGACTTGCACTGCTTTTTGCCAATTAATCATGACAAGAAAATCATGTGTTATACACTACTTGGAGATGATAGCATTTGTACGCTATTCACCACTTTTTTTAATTGTGATGTCATCAACTCAAATTCTAATGCAGACCCCCAACTGCTGAAAACATTCTTGCCAGCTAATCAGATGCCACAAAATCTCCCCCACCCCATCCTGAATCTTCCTAAAACTTTTCACATCCTAGTCTAGAAAATTGCTTATATATAGCTTAATATCCCTTGTAAAAATAAAACAAAGAAGTTGAACCCAATGTTGAAATTTCTTGAACTTTTGGCCCCTGTTGTCAATAATCTATTCTCAGCTTTATTCCACTTCCCAGCCAAATCTCTAGATGTCCCTTGGCCAGCGTTGTACCTGAATGCTCCATTATCTTTCATCTCTGATTTCCCCCTCAAAATGATGTTCTCCTGTTTGATTTTAGTTATAGTCTTCTGTTATAACTCCAAGGGCGCAAAATTAGTGAGCCCCTTTACCCAATTTGGTTTAGTGTTGCTAAAGCAGTTGAAAATTTGTTTAATTTGCTCTCATTGTTTTCACTATTTAGCAATGCTTGTCATTTAACCCCTATATTCTCAATGGGCTGTTATTTATTTAGGTGAATGTGTCAGGATTGACAATTCTCTCACCCTTGAAACCCAGGCCAAAGGACAGGATTCAACCCCTAAACCCAAATCCCTGCCAGCTGCCAGGCCTGGGGACCAAGGGGCTTTCTGCCCACATTTTTCTGGGGTCAAACCCCCGCCAGCTGAGGCCAAGAATGATGGCCCAAATGGTGAAGCCAGCCAAACCAAAGAAATCATCACCCCAAATGGAGGAGTAATCAAGGCGCCTAATGGAGGCAACAAAATTCCTATCATTAGCTTCATGAATTTGAAGTCTACACCAGTGGCCAATTAAGAGCCGTCCCCAGGAAGAGGCACGGGCCTGCAGCCTGGCCCCATAACCACAACTCTAAGGCAAGTTAATCAGGTAGCCAATTTGAGATTCTTGACCAACAAAAGAACTCCCGGGCCAAGTGCCATTTTGCTGCCTTTGGACCCAAGCACCCAGTTCCCCCGGCCCTGGCCTTCCCAATGCCCTGATGACCCCCCATGGAAAATGTAATTTTGGAGGGGGGTACTATATAGCCCAAGAACCCCACACTCCAAACTTATTGCCATTTTTGAATAAAGATTATGTTAATTTGGCTCATACAGCTATTGCCTTATTTTGTATTTGCTGTCTACCAATTCAGTTCAAGATCTCCTGGCCCTCCTGTCCCACTGCCTGTTTTTTTCTGTCCTCCTGGTGTACCTTTGGACCCGTTCATTTTACTGACTACCCTCTGAAGTCTGAATACAAGGAATAAACCCCAGAAAAGATACTCAAACTTGTTCCCCTGGCCTGCATAAAATCAGCAGTTATATACACCCATCAAGACCCCTGGGTATTCTCAACACCCAAGTTGTTTAGAGGCAAATCCAACTACCTGCCTGCCTATGAGCTCCTTATGGAACCACCTGTGACCCCCAAGCCAATGCCCGCCTCCTCACCTGACTTCCCAACCAATCACACTGGCAAGCTGTTTGGGATTGTGTACATCACCCTCACAGGGGTGATTGGCACTATAATCCCAGCTGCTGGCCTGTGGTCCTGGGTGGGGAAGTCCCCCTCCTATATTTTTAAGTTAGCTCCTCTCTTGTGGTGGTCTTTACCCAAAACCCCCTGACCCAAGTGGCCCCCAAAACTGACGGACTGGCCGCCCAAGACTGGATTCCTGACAGAATGATCAGAATAATCACAATGGGAAAATAGAATGATCTCTTTTTCTATCATTCTCTCAGATCCTTAGGCTATTTTCAAATCATTCCTTAAGGCATTTTGGCCTCAGCATCAGGAATGCCATTTTTTCTCTTCCAAAACTCAAGAATTGGGACAGGATTTGAACCCTTGCAAAATTGAACTGTGGGCTGCCAGCCCAGAAGACCAGGGGCCTGCCTGCTCACATTTTTTAGGATCAAATCTTCCTGGATTTGACCCAAAGTTGCCCTAGGATGCAGCTAATCTTGTGAAAAGGTACCAGCAGTAGGCCCAATACAGCATCACAACTGCTTTCCAAACAGAGGGGAAGAGGCTCTCACTATTGGCCTGATGAGCTTGATGCCTGCCCTAGTAACAAATCAAACCCCTATCCATTAAAAGGACACTGACCACCAGGCCACCCCAAGAATACTGCTCCATAACAGAAGGTTCTTGCAATCCTTCTGAAGAATTTGGCCAATTAATGCCTGCCTTGCGCCTGTGTCATTTTGCTGCCCCTAAACCCAGGCAATCCACCTGCCCATTCTCCTGATTCCCAATTATTAGGCCCCCAATCATTAGAACTAAAGAATGGTAGTGGGGGTAATATATGAGCACCTAGACCCTGCACCATATTTTATCATCATTTTAAAATAAAGGTTATGAGATATTGGGCTCCCTGTCAGGATACCACAAGTACTGTAGAGCTCCAGCAGGTGAGAGAGGAGTCAAAGCAGGTACTAGCATGCCCCACCAGATGATGGGACCTAACTTTACCAGGTAGGAAAGGGCCTTCCCAGCCACAGCCAAAAGGTCTAGTTCCTGGCAAGGCAGAGTCAATTAATCCCGTGAGCGCTAGGTAAAGCACTCCCAGGAATTGACTACTCTGGCCAGTGGCATCAGAAGTGGGGGGTTGAAATGGTTGGTTTGGGTGTCAGGGGCGGTTCCATGAGGACCAAGTAGGCAGCAGGATTTTTGTACTTCCTGTTGAAGATCAAAGGGTGGATGGTGATTGCTTTGCCGTCACAGATAATTTGGTAGGGTTCCCTGGGTGCATTTGGGCGGGTGTACCACTGCAAGTCTTCCAATGTCCAGGGTTTATGGTCAGGATTGGCAGGATACTCAGTGAAATGCACAGGGCCAAATGGAGCGTTGGGTGGATGGTAGTAATCAAAGGCTTTGATTTTGTCAACTGGAGTCTGACTATCTATCCCAGTGGATGGGTACTGACTCTTGGGTGTATGCAGATAGAAGAGTATCAAAAATAGGTATGAAAACAGATTGGTGAACCAAAGGTTCATAACAACTTTATTTGGTAAGAATGATTATACAGAACTTTTTCAAGTGCTTCTGATTTATATAATTACTCACATGCAGGTGCCTCTGGGCATTTTTCTGGTGCTATCTGTGTGGCAAGGCTTGGCATCTCAGTTTTTGCTGTTTGGTTGGCTTCTTCATGGTCATTTTTGGGGGTTTCAGGAACAGTTGTTTGGCTTTTTGGTAGTCCATCTTGGCTTGGCTGGCCATTAGTTCTAGCAGGTTTGGCTTCTGGGGTTATAGGGGTTTCCCAATTCAATCACCATTTTTGGACTGGCTTGACAGGCTCTCCTGAGCCCAAAGAACTTGATTAAAAAAGAGGTCCCCAATTGGGGACCCCAAATTACTTAATGGAGGGTGGGCTTGATCTGGGTTTACTAGGCAGCTAAAAATAGCCTGCCCAGGCCCAGCCAAACCCACCAAGGCTTGGGCGTAGCTTTTGGGGCCCAAAACAGGCCCCTCATCTGCCACCAGGGCGGGAATGATTCCTGCACCTGGATTTGCTTTGAAAAGCAAAAATCCAGGTGCAGGCAAATCTCCCCGCCCGCTAGCCCCGCCCGGTGGCTAAGAGCGGGTTCAATTCCTGCCCGGGGCTTTGAAACTGTTACTTTTGTAACACTCCCTAATTATTTCCCTATTTGATCTTAGTTATCTTTCAGTTAAATACTAGTTCTTCTGGCCTGTCAGCCACATCACCCACAGTTTTCTGTCCACAAGGTGCTTCTTAAAGGCCTTCCCACTTTATCAAGTACCCTTTAAACCTGATTATATATGATATACTGCTGAGAACATGATATCAAGCAATCCCCTGGCTTGTACTAAGAAATCAACCAGATTTAACAGAAAGGGCTCTTGGTTATTACTGAACCTCACCTTTTCCAATAAAAGTATAACTTTTATACTACCTACCAACTGTTGCAACCAAGTTTCCATACTTGCCTGCCAACGTATCTAACAATACACAGGGGGCACTTGATGAGTTGCCCCTTGATGTATCTAACAACATGAGTCAATCTGATGGCACTATCAAACTGCAGGCACTTTCTCCTAATTAGGAGCGCTACCAATTCAACCTGCTGATCCCCACACAAGTTATTCCTTGGCTTCAAACCTTACATGGAAGACCCCACTATGCCACCCCCTTGTGGCCTTTTGGCTTTCCTCATACAGTATATTAACCACAATATTCTACAATAAACAATACCTTATTCTATTAATTATTGTCCTTTCTATTGGACAGTTGTCTTCCCTAATTCAAATACTGAACTCTCATTGGTTCAGTTGTAACAAAACTGAGAAGGAACCCATCTCTTACTCCCAAACCTATGCCTGCATCTGCCATCAACCTTCCTAGTGAGAATACCAACAAGCTATTCAGATTAGTATATATCACTCTTTCAGGGATGATATATACTATATTTTCTGCTTCTAGCCCCTGGTCCTGGTTTGGAATATTGATATCATACCTCTTAAATTTGGCGCCAATTCTATGGTGGGCTCTGCCCACCCAGCCTGCAGCCAGTTTAATCTCAATTCCAATAGACTGGCTTCCCAGGGTTGGTTTCCTGACACTATTTCTGGGGACTTGTATTAGGGTTTCTTGGCATCAGCTGGCTAAAAATCTTATTTTGTTAATGCTGTCCAAACTTTGTGTTTTGGCTTTGTAGATTATCTAATAACATTCCATATTGACTCAATTTTCCTGCTTGGGAATTTAGTTTAAATGTAAGAAAATCCTGAACCAATCACTAGAAGCTTAGATATGATCAAAATTTTCTGCATCATTGTTGAATTTCTGCAGCTCTTAGTATATATTAGACGGCTTTAAATGGATATCCAATGTTATTAGTAGCTAATCAGCATTTAGACAGGACAATCAGGTGATTTAATCATTAATTTTATGTTATAAAGATCTTTTTAAGCAATATTGGGGGTTTTAATGCATGCACCAAGGTTTTTATTAGTAGTGCAGGTTTCAAAGTAATTAATTCTTGATCCCCAATTTGATAGTAGACTTTACAAGAAATATTCCAAATCAAGAAATCTGGGAGATATAGATTATTGTATTGCCTTTCTATCATCATCAAGAACACCAAGGATCCCCTTGATTGAATAAATAGACTGGCATGAGAAGAAACTCTTACACCTGATTGGCTACCCCATCCCTATGCTCCCTATATAATGCTGCTTTATTGGGAAAATAAACAGAAGTTTTGTTATTATATTTTATTTCTTTTGCTTAACATTGGCTACCACTTTATATACACAGGTAAATATTTAAGAGAAATAATTATATAGCCTACTTATTTTTATGATAGAATACCAAATGATGGGGATAACACAGCCTCAGAAAAATTGAAACTGACGCCAAAATGCTGCCAAACCCTTAAAAATATTATATAATTTAAATATTGTCATAGACAAAAAATGGGTTAAAGCTGGAGTTGCTCAGATACCTCTCAAAATTCTGGGTCCTCCCTCTCTCTTGCCAGCTAACTAAAATAAATTAGTTACGTATTATTCATTGCTGAAGCTTATGGCTCTCAACCCAATAATCACCAAAATTTTCCTGAGTATGACGTCATCTAGTCAAATCCCACCCTTGAACCATCAACTGAAGAAAATATTTGTGCTAACCAATTAGAAGCTACAATCCCCCATTCTCTCCAAATCAAATTCCCTTAAGACTTCCCCAACCCCTCACTAGAAATTTATTTCTAGATACTTTACTAACCTTGCACAATAAAAAAGTTTTACAAAATGCTTGAACATTTGGGCCTTCTGGCCCCATTGTTTGATAATTGGGTGTCAGCAGCAGTCCAACTGGCCGCTGACTCCTTGGCTGTCCCTTGACCTGCCCTCTATATTTCTTCTACATCTAATCTATATTCTGATTTACCTCTTAGAATTATTTTATTGACCTTCACTTTAACAACTCTGTTATGTTATACTTCCAGAGGGGATTAAATTACCCCCATTCCTCTCAATTTGGCCTAATGCTTCTCAAGCAAATAATGATCTGTCTGTTATACCCTCATTGGTTTTTCATGAATAGCGCTGCTTGCAATCTGACCATAACACATCTGGGACATGTTCACCTTGGTTATAGTCTGGTTCACAATCACATTTTGCACCCTAATGCCAGGGTCTTTGGCTGTTTGGTGCCAGGGGTGGCGGTCTTGGGTTCTTTACAGTTCAGGGTGCCAGCAGCTGAGGTAATAAGGTTGGTAAACAGCTTATAGGTGTAGTAAGTCAAAATCAAAATAACTAGCATACAAGCCGCCCCAAGAATTAACATCATCTTGGGGCCCAGGTTACCGTGTTTTAGTAGGATCATCATAATGTCAGGAGCCAACCTGTAGTGGGTTTGGGCAGATCAGCAGGTGTCATCCAGCAGGCATAGGGGAGAGGGCACATCACAGGATAGGTACTAACTTCACAATATAATAGAACATTTTTCCTAGCAAGGCCCAAGGGCCGTTGACAGGTACCATGGAATCAATGAGGTCAGTGAGAGTAATATAGAGGACCTCAAATAACTGAGTAGAGATTGTATCAGCAGTGGTATCAGGTTCCAAAGAATAACTGGGTTGATGGGTCACTGGCAGTGTCATGTGTAACAAGTAGGCCGGCTTAGGAAATATTCAGAGGGATATTCTGGGCTGTGGGGTGTTACAGTAGGGCAGTACAGCTCAGGCGGCTTGTTGACTGCTTCTGGTAATTGGAAGGCCAGCAGGGTGGGGTTGGAGTAATTGATCTGTGAATTTAAAAGTGCTAATAATAAGTATGGAATAACTTGGATGAACCAAGGTTCATAACACTTTTATTGCAAGAATGGAAATGAGCAGCTTCCTGGCAACTCCAGGGTATAAGTATGCCTATCTGCCATAGAAATAAATTTACAACTTCCTTTGGGCCAGGTGCTGGAGTTTACTTGGGCTTGGGAATCCTTGGTGGCATCAACTGGTGGTGATGTGCTATTGTCTGAATTTGGAATAAATATTTCAGTTTCCATCTTAGTCTTAGGATATTTGTCATTATCACAAAACCTGCCAGGCCCCAGAGTCAGGTGTTGGCCTTTGGCTATATTTCACATCACCTCATTGGCAGAATGTTGGAGGTTCACAGAGAAAATGTTCAATTTGAGGCATCTAATTACTAGGTCAGGCAGGTCCATGTACAGGCAAGGTCTGCAAGTGGTCAGTGTTTCATTAGTCAGGATCAATGATTTCCCCGAGGTTGGGTTGGTTCCTGGTTTAGGTCCAAAGACCCACAGGCTGGCAGTTTCTAGGGATTTAGGTTTTGATTCAAGTGGGTGGGCTGCTGTATCCTTGTTTGTTGAGTCATTACTAGGATCAGGGTTCAAGTCACTTGGGCAAGACATCCTCCTCTATATGGTTATCAGGAAGGTGTTGTTAGAGCAAATTGGTAAGCTGAATTATTCAAAGAGAGGCAATGAGAATAAAATAAACAAATTGACAATTGTTTGAGGAGCAAGAAACCAAATTGGGAGGACAGCTTAATCATCTTGGTGCCTCTGGCAGGGCAACCACCAGAATTAACTCATTCTGCAAGTTGACTTACTGAATATCAACAATTTGTCAACATTCAGTAAGTCAACATTATTTTAGTATTTATCTGCCGGAATCAGGCATTTCCAAAACTAAGCTAATTTTTCATAGTAAATTATTAAGTCAGAATTGCAAAATTAAAAAGGAACAGGCATAATGTTGACACCATTTAAACAAAGGCTTATTTTTAAGCCAAAAAACCAATATAATTTACTATGAAAATGTAAGTTTCTTTGTACTTTTACATTAAGGTCAACCCCAGTAAGTAATATCTGGATATCAACACCAAATAAGAATCCATAAATTTCTTAATATAATACACAATATTCTAAAAATAACTACTTTATATATTTTATACTACTGCTTTTATTAAATATATATTAAGATAAGCATTTAACAAAGACATATGTCAACTTTCAGAGTGTTATTTGTATTATTTAGATATTTACTGTTATTTTAAATTCACTGGATAAACTATAGCTTATTTCCGGAAGTCCACTTAAGCCAAAACGCATATGTTAAAACTAGAAATTATTTATTTATTTATAATGTCAACTTTGTGTCAAATTGAAGCGTCACCTAAATTGCAACAAAGGGGTTTGGCTAAGCAAACAAAGTGACATAATTTAAGCAAGAATTAATAGGAGAGTTACTATAAAAGAACACTGACTGCCTGAATGTTGACACCTTCACTGGTTTATTAGTAAAACACTGCCGCTTAACAAAAAGCACACATACAATGGTATGCTAATTCAGACCAAAGTACCCAGGGCTGTACTTTAGACTTCCCTCTACAATACCTATTATTTATTTTTCATAAGCTACATATGCAAATCTTTAAAAAATTTAAATTTAAAAATAATCAATTTTGGCCTTAAAAAACCAACTCCATAAAATATTAACTAAGCTTTATAAGTGATTTACATAGTGTTTTTCTAGTTTAATGCTGACTGTCAGTATGTTGGCAGTCAAAATTAAAGCGTTTTTTATGCTGAAAAACTAAATTAAATATTTTTGACTATTGTGACTACCAGAATGTTGACTTTTTTATTTAAACATGGTTTTTTCTATTCTTTACTAATAAACTAGCTCTAAAATTACTTTCCATACTTCTATAAGCTATTTAATTCATAATAAAAAATAAAACAAGTGATTATTATTTAATTTTATTGATGTTTCACATGATTATCCTCTCTTTATGAACTATACTCTAATTATTGTAGGACAAATCTTCCGAGAAGCCACAAAAGAACCCCAAGTCAACCAAGAAAGTGCCCAAAGCCTCTGGAAAGGCCCAAAGTCCCTACCCCAACAAAAAACCAGCCAAAGAGCCCTCAAAGAAAAAAGAAGACAAAGGAGAAGACCCCAGACCCTGAAAGCAAAGAGCCCTCCCCTGACCCCTCCTCTTCTCCAAGCTGGTACCAATCAGAAAGAGATGAGGTTCCACTAAAAAAACAAGGAAGAAAGAAGATACACAATATTCCAGAATCCCATTCAAGCCCAGATGAATCAAGCTCAAAGGAATCAAGCTCATCTCAGTCCAAGAAGCGCAAGAATCCAACTCCAGATACTTCCCTCCACCGCCCAACAGATCTGCACCTCCATCCTCTTCATCAAGTATCAGTAAAGAAGATCCTGATGATTACCTGTCTGACTATCATCAAGCACTAATTGGCTCATGGGATCCCCTAAAGGTTCACAATATATGTAACATCAAAGGAGAGTTTAAGCTCTCAAAGAAGTTCCCTCGGGTTTCCCCTCTAATGTCTGTCAAAGGAGGTGCAAGTTTAGTCTGTGATGGCTATATTTTTAATTGCAACAATTAGAGAGCAGGAAGAAGCAAGCATTATGTGTGTGAAGATAGAAGCTGTGCTTCCAGGATCAACACATAAGGATGGGATAAAGTCACTAGTGAAAAAGGAGAGCACACATGCAATGCTCTATTCAATCTTATTGAAAATCTTCTAAAGTGGTACCTCTATCAAATGGTTCCAGTCTCCAAAGACGTCAAGACTTCTGATCCATCAGTTAAGACCACCACACACCTAAGTAATGAGAACCTGAAGCTCATCCCTGACTGCGACCAGTTAGTGAAGTACATGTGTGACAAACGCTGTGATCTATTCACCCATAAGAAATCTGCCATGGTCCAAGGAGATTTATTATTGACAGAGGAGTTAAAGATGTTCAATAGTGATGAGGTATTCCTTTTACATGATGATGGGCCTGCAGCAGAGGCAAGAATTATATGCTATGCTACACAACAGAACCTGGAGCAGTTAAGGGATTCAGATACCTGGTTATGTGATGGTACCTTTGCAGTATGCCCCCGCCTTTTTTACCAACTATGGGTTGTACATTCCCTTATTAAAGGCAAGGTGCTCCCATTTGCCTACTTTCTGCTTCCTGGGGCAACAGAAGAGATCTACACAAAGGCCTTTAAAATTCTTCAGGAGGGCATCAAAGCCCTACCCAATAATAAAAAGAGTCCCTTGGCCATAACACTAGAGCCAATCCATATGATGATGAAAAGGATGAAGCCACTCTTGCTGCAGAACAAGAAGCTCATGATAAAGCAATTGGACCCTAAACTATAATCATGGACTATAAAACTGTCCAGTATAACGCTTTTGTAAACACCTTTTATGGAGAGGTCCAGGGGTGTTTTTTCCATTATCAACAGGCTGTCAACAGGCAACTAAAAGGTCTACCTGAGCTCAGCAAGCTCCACCGTCTAGATACATCAGGAAAGACAAGTTCTTAATTCAGCAGTTTGTAGCACTAGCCTTTGTAAAGCCAGAGCATAACAGAAAAGCCTTTGACCTCCTATACCATGATCCATATGCCAAGAAACATGAGGATGTCTCCTACCCTTTCATCAAATATTAAAAACCACAGTAGATTGGACGTAAGGTTACTAAGCGCCAGAGCAAGCCCAGAGCCAAAGCCAACTGGAACTGCTACCAGGCAGTTCTTAAGGATGAGATGAAAACTGCTTAATCTTTGGAGGGCTGGCATAAGCATATCAAGTCCTCCTTTGGAATCAAGCCCAGATACAACACCTTCTACGAGCACCTCAAAGTCTAACAGGGGAAGACTGCTGCATCCATCAGAGATATTGAGAGCCGCCCATCCAAGAAGAAGAGAACCACCAAAGAGAAACAATATCAAGAAAAGATCAAGGACGTTGTCAAGGCTAAATATAAGCTTTCAGAGATTGGGGAATACATCAAGAAGATTGCCACAGTTCTTAATGGCAACCAGGTGATCACAGTCTAGCTTTTAATTAAATTTATTGAGTATTGTCTAATTTTGTATATAGTTCTTATATTTTAAGTATACTATTTTTAAATAAATAGTTATTCTAAATAACTCATTAATAATTTATGATACTGTTTTTATAAAATCATTGATTTTCTATTGATAGTTTGATGCTTTAGACTGTATTACATGGCCTATATTGGTATTTTACTAGTAAATTATATGTTTTTTGTAGTTTTCAATATAGAAAAAACTTTGTATTGCTGTTTCTGATTATTATATTTTCCTATAATACGTGAAATTTTATGTAGTATATTTTTGTTATTTTTTTGTTTTTATAAGTGGGAAAAACTTTATTATAGTAAAGATAGCTAATTTCATAGTGAATTATTTTTGAAGTGTATTTTTATGAATTTTTTTAATTGCCATGTATAATTTTTTATGGACTTTTTAAAATCTATGTTGTCACATTACCCTAAAAAGTATCTTGAAGCTTAATTTTTATTAAGTAAAATGTTCAGGAAACAGGTTTCTGCTTATTAAAAACGTGTCAACATTTAGTAGTCTGCATGAGTTAAAACTTAATTCTGACTTTTCAATGCTATCAACATTAAAGTATTTTTAATTCTGATTGTCAACATATAGTAAGTCAAATTGCAGAATGAGTTAATTCTGGTGGTTGCCTCTGGAAGTATATCAGAAGATGTAGATAAAAATTTTCAAAATGCAAATGACTTGCAGAGGTAAATTAGAGGAAGAATCCGAAGACATCACCATGCAAAGAGCGGGCAGGGTCGCGTCCATGGAGTTGATGGCAACCTTGATCATGACAAAGGCTAATCAATCAAAGGCATGGGCAAACAGCCCCAGATGAGCCATCATTTTTTTGGGAAGACTTTCTTTTATTTTTTAGTGAAAATAAGCTATCTAGAAACTTGTTTCTAGAGGGGAAATGGGGAAGTCTTAAGGGAGTTCAGGATGGGACAGGAGGGGATTCTGTGGCTTCTGATTGGCTGGTGAGAATATTTTCAGCAGTTGAAGATCCTGCATTGGAATTCGGGTCAATGACATCATAATTCAAAAAATTCTGGTGACCAGCAGGTCAAGCGCTGCCATCCCCAAATAGCATATAACGCGTAATTTTCTTGTCATAATTATTTGGGGAAAAATAAGGCAGGTCCAGATTTTTGAGGGCTATTTGGGCAACCCCAACTTTGACCCATTTTTTGTCTATGACAGCATTTAAGTTTTCTATTTCTTTCAAGGTTTTGGCTGCGGTTCTTTGCTGATTTCAGGTTTTACAAGGGCGCACTATCCCTTCCATTTGATTTTCTACCGTAACAGGTGTCACTTGTGACAATGTAATTGCAAATTTTAATATAAAATTAACATCTATAGACTTAAACATAGTAAAAGTAAAGGATAAATATGTGAAATAAAAAAATAAAGAAGAATAAAAATATTTTGAATATATAAGCCTTTTGATTGATTGGCTGTTTGGCAAGGCACACAGGGATGAACAAATCAGCATGGCCATAAAACTTGGCCACAGTCTCTGCTGGAAGGGTATGAATCCTAGTCTGCAGAAAATCAAACAGGTCCTCCGTCCCAGTTGGTGTCCCTCATTTGACAACTTGCCTGAGCCACCCAAAGACTTCTTCAATAGGTTTAGGAATAGGGAATAGATGGGGAGAAATAAAAGGCGCATATTTGATGTAGTCATTTGCTGTGAGCTAACTGCCATACCTGCCTCAATTATTAAAAATTCTAAGAATATCTGCCACCTTGTGGAGCCCAACATTATCCAATATAATAAAATTGTTGAAACCTGGGCTAGTGCGCCTAAGATGCTATTGGACCAATTGGAAAAATGATAGAAAGGCCATACTATTATGAGATCCCTTGATCATTTGATACATCTCAATCCCTTTTGGACTGTGGAGAGCCATCATAGAATAGGCTGTAGTGCAGACTGATGCACGCCAAGATACTTCATCTTTAGCACCTCTGGGGACACACCTACAAGTTATGCATAGAAGAGGCAAACACTAATTTGTCAATATTGTCAAGGGTCTGGATGTAAAAGCATTCTGGCTACCACCAACCTACTTAACATCCAGCCATTGCCTGATTTGGTCCCCTTCCAATATACTGTTCAACATACCGAGAATGATAACCAAGCAATATCACCTGACTGTCCAAGTATCCAGTGGCTTGAACCCATCTTGAACATGACCAACCCCTAGGGTTGATCCAACTAAATCCCTGCCACAGTCAAGTCTATATAAGTCTAAAGTATTATCCAATAAAAAATACTTCTCTTCCTTCTTAATTCCATATTTAAAGCTTCTCCAAAAGGCGCTCCTTATCACTGGTAGCAGCTACAGCTTTTTGACCACACCCATGAGAGAGAAAATGACTGACCAAAACCTGCCCACCTTTGCTCACATACTCAACCAGGCCACATCCCAGGAGACCTGGAAAATGTACTTCTGCGCCCACAACATTGATGAAGATATACCTAGTGGATGCACTGTATTCAAAGGTCTGGTCATGCCCAAAGCATGTGCCAAGATTATTCAATACAGTTGCTCTCTTCAACCACAAACAAACGCACAACCACCTATCACAGGTGAAGTGACCAACACCAAATACATTGATATCAATAAGTTCTTTGGTAAAAACAAAGAAAGCGTCATGAATTGGCTAGACCACACAGACGCATCCCCCATGAGAAATGGGTCCAGGAAGCCAGCAAGCGCCTGTACAAGGCTGCAGCTAACTGGTTTGCCACCTGGGTCAGCTCACAAACTGACAACCAGCTTGACAACTAGGAAGAGTTCAAAGCGGACATCACCCACAATTTCTGCGTCACTGAATCCCTCCAAAACATTGCAATACAGCTCAGCAATCTTCTGCAGAAGACCACTATTGCAGCTTATGCCAACAAATTTGAGGAAATATTTTGCAAAATCCAAAACCCAGCACAAGCTGACAACATACATACCAGAGCATCATTCATCAACAGAATGAAACCCTCTGTTACTGCCCTCATCCGCCCAGAGGCTAACACCTCCATGCCTGCGCTTATTGCAGAAGCCAAGCATGCGGAAAAACGCGCAAACATGGAATATGCTGCACGCAACGGCAATTGTTCCTCAAACAACAATGGCAGAGAAAACTCCAATGGCAATAAACGCCAGAACACCAACCATAACAATGGCAACTCCAATTGCAACAATGGCAATTGCAGTCAAAGCGCAAACCTCTCCTGTCCCAAGAAAGAGGACACCAAAGTTAACAATGCTGAAATAGCAACCTGCTGTGAATCTGACCCCACATTCTCTTACCTCAAAGGTCTCAAACAGAGGAACAGGGAAAAAAGGAGGGGGAATAGGTTTAAGTGCCCCTGCTTCCCCCCAACTTGACAAGAAATTGTACCAAGGCACAAACTTTGCTGCTTGCATCCCCTGTGTCCTGCAATCCTCCATTTTTATGAACTTAAAAATTAAAGATCACTCACAACTTCTTGTCTATCCATGCACTTAAAAATCACATACACATAAAATTTTATTTTACTCTGGTGCACAACACACTATGGTTAGCAAACTTTTTGTAACCAAGTACAAAATACCAGTTGTCAAATCCAACTTCAAATACACCAAGATGGCAGACAAATCAAAGGTTCTACTCAAAGGCAAAACAACTCCCTTCAGAATTGATCTCCAAGGCATACAAACGTCCATCAAAGGAATTGTCATGACCAAAATAAACTATGATATTGTAGCAGGCATGGACTGGTTCACCCAAGTGAAACCCAGCATATGTTGGAAAACAAAAACCATGACCATCAAACACAACGGAGTCAACTTCAATATCCTCAAAGAACCCAATGACCTCATTCTAAGAGGCACAGTATTTGTCCAGGTCATAAACCAAGATGACTCAGAACGTCTAACCAAAGATATTACCCTCTATGTAACAAGTTACACTGAGTTCAATAACATACAAACAACCAAGATCCAATGCCCAAGCTCGCGGCACTCCTAAATGAATATGCCCATGTATTCAAGGAAGAACTCACAGAGTTACCACCTGAACGGGAGGTCAAACATGGCATCAACCTATGAAAGTCATGTCTAAACCTGCACCCCTATACAGACTCTCCCCCATGGAGACACAAACTCTCAAAACCCATATTGAGGACAATCTAGAAAAAGAATTCATTCACCCGTCTGAATCCCCATGGGGGCAGCAGTGTTCTTTGTAAAGAAAAAGGAAGGCACTCTACATCTAGTAACCAACTACAGAGCACTAAATGCAAGCACAGTAAAGAATAAATATCCCTTCCACTCATAGAAGATCTGTTTGCAAGACTCTCAGGAGCCAAATTTTTCTCCAAAATTGACCTCACCTCAGGTTACAACCAAGTCAAAGTAAAGGAAAAGGACATACCAAAAACTGTGTTCCATATGCAATTTAGATCCTTCAAATGTAGAGTAATGAACTTTGGGATGACCAACACTCCCGCAACGTTTGTCACCATGATGAACCAAGCACTAAACAGTCTCTCAAATACATTATGCTACCTTGACAATATCATCATATTCTCAAAAACAAAAGAGGAATACCTCATGCATGTCTGCAAGACACTCAATCAACTTGCAAAGCACAAACTTTATGCAAAACCAAGTGCCAATTTATAAAAAAGGAACTACTGTTCTTGGGCCACATTGTCTCTGACAGTGGCATCAAAGCAGATCCAGAAAAAATTAAATCCATAAATAACATGCAACACCCCACCTCCATTAAACAAGTTAGATGCTTTCTTGGAATGGTAGCTTACCTAAGGAAATACATCAAAGACTGCAGAAAACTAACCACACCAATCAATGACTTAACCAAGGGTAATACCAAAAAGAAATTCATCTGGACTCTAGAATGTGACAAGAATTTCCAATTATTAAAACAAGCTTTGATCAAAGCACCAATCTTGCAATACCCTAATAACAACAGGTGCTACAAGCTTGAGTTGGATTCCAGTGACACTGCCATTGGCGCAGTCCTGCGCATCTGCCAGCCAGGAAAGCAAGAATTCCTGCCAGTATGTTATGAAAGCAGAAAACTAACTAATACTGAGCAGAGATACCCAATACACAATAAGGAATTGCTAGTAATATATCACGCATGCAAGAAATGGAGATGTTATCTGGAAGGACATTTAAACGTCTGAGTACTAACTGACCATAAATCCTTAATCTATTTTGAGACTCAGAACACACTTGCACGGCAACAAACCAAATGGCTTTCCCTGCTGGGGAAGCTCCATTTGGACATCCAATACAAAAAGGGGGTAGATCTGGTCACAGCTGACGCTCTCTCTAGACTATGCCAGCCTAGAGAGGATCACCCAGACCACCTGGACCCTGACTGGCCAAACCTGTACAACACTGAGTATAAAACCAAAGGGAAAGACCCCTCAACACATCAACTGACCCACAATACATTAGTAAGAAACAAAAAGTATTTCCTTGTATCAAATGGCACTGTATACCAAATTATTAATGACAAACATGTCCCGTACACCCCACTCACACAAAGAGTTGACACCATGTTAAGAGATCACCGCCTACTAGGCCATACAAAGGCTAAAAACCTATACCTCACACTAAAATAGATAGTATAGTGGCCCAATATTAAACAAGATATAATTGATGTTCTGAAAAAGTGCACAGTGTGAAAAAATACGCCAGCACAAAGGCTCCCCAGCCAACGGTTAACCCAGTACCTGAACCTGAACCATTCAAGGTTTGGGGGCTAGATGCAGTGGGCCTCTTCCCAGAAACAAAAACAAACCAATGTTTCTTAATTGTAGCTACAGTAGTTTTAAAAGCTATGGCAACAAGCAAAAATTCTTCAGATTTAAACAAAATGATTTCAGTTTTAAACAAAATCCAAGTTGCACAAGATTCAGGATTCAATTAATTTAAATATCTTTGATTAATAAATGAACTGTCAAACCAAAAACAAAATTTCACTAACCCATCATACAAAATTATATCAAACATCAAGCGGTGTAGTTCAAACCATAAACAAAATGAACTGACACAACAAGTGAAATGAGTGGATGCTATTTTGGAGTATATTATAATCCAATCAGGATTCATATGAAGCACCAACAGAAGGACTAAATTGAAGCAAAACTTGAGCAATCTAGAAGTGAGATTACACAAGCACAAAACAAAATGAACTCACACAAGATGTGTAGTATGAGAAGCCTAAAATAGAAAACTATCAACTTAACAGCCAATCAACAGCTATCTAATTTAGGACCAGAGGCATTTTATCCATTTTCATGGCTCCAGATTTGTATGAAAAGGTTTTGAGAACCTTCCAAATATGGGCTTGAGATTACACTAAAAATAAATTATTAAATTTTAAAATTTCTACTTTTAGTGATTTTATCCTAGGTTTTTTTACAATGGTTTTTACAAGCAATATCTTTGACAGCGCCAGCAGCCAAGCCAGCTGCAATGGAGGCAAGTCTCAGAACGTGAAGGCACCCGTTTACACCCAAGCCTTTGAGGCAGGTAACAAGGAAGCTGACCTGTTACTGTCCCCCAACCCATATGGCTTTGACTTGTTTGAGAGTCACTTAGTGTCTAGCTCTGCCCTTGCTCCCACACCCACCCCTGCACAAGCTGCCCGTCAACCAACCAATCAGGATGGCAACCTCAATCCAGAACAACTTCCTGCCACCAGCCAACCTGCCCCCTACAGCCAATCAGGCTTCAGCTCCTGCTGCCCAGCGCCCCAAACACAGAATAATCACTGCCCAAATTCTTCAGGAAATTGTGGCACTAAACCTACAGGGTCTGTTGTGGGACCAGATTGCCGCCCAGTTGCAATTTACCCAAGCCACCATAATGCAGGAGTTCAACAACCTAATGAACAAGGGAAATCTGATTGGGACGGCCAAGAAGCCAAAGAAGGCCACGGAGTCCCAGATAACCAAGGCCTACCCAATAATGCTTGACCTCCTCCAGCGGGACCCCAAGCTTCCCTTGACCCAGGTACAAAAGCAACTTGCACACCATGGCATTTGGGTGTCTGAGCGCATGGTGAAGCTCTGGATGCACAGAAAGGTGGCTTCAATTAGGGTTCTTACAAATTTTGCCGGCAATCAATGGGATGGCGCTGAGGATTCCCCATATGACACCACAATCAAATCAACCCTGGTCAGATGCTTGACAAGTCTAACAGATGACATCATGTTTGTCTCTTACTACAAGTTATCAATTGCGTTTGACAATTTTGGTGAGCAAGGAAAAGCCGCCACCAAGAATAGAAGAAAGAAGGTCAAGAAGGGGACTTTCATTGGTGCATTTCTGGATGTTTCAGCCAAGGGTTTTTTCTAATATTGGACAAACCCTGATTTCATTGATGGGTACTCATACAGCCACATCCTTGGTGGATTTCTTGACTCCTTGGATGGCTTGAATTCCAAATACCAGGTTTTCTTGAGCCACCAGATGGAGGGAAGCTCCACCGCCCTTGAGGCCATCCAGGGACGCGGGCACCAGGCCTCAGTCTACCCCGCCAGCCATGCAGACGTCCATCTGGCTGATGTTGTCTTCTTCAACATTGGAGATACACTACAGGAGCGCCACCCTCAGGCTTTCAACGACCTCTATCTTGGGGTCCTTGATCACAATTTTCTCTTTGGTCACCAAATAGTGGCTGACTTGTTTGCACAAATGGTTTTCCATGTGAACATGGGCAACCAATCACACAAGGATAAGCGCCTCCCACCCCCTGCCACAGCCACCTACAAGCCCATCCAGCCAATGACTGATGAGGAGTACAATGAGCGGTATATAGCAGCCATCACACGCAATCCTCCTGCCTCCACCCCCGCCACCAACACCCCCGCCCGCAAACCCAACCCATCCAATCCCAGACCCCCCAGGCCAGCACTGCCTCTACGTCCTCCTTCCCACGCCATTCTGCCTACTAGGCATCACTCTTCCCCGCCCCAATAAACCCCTGTCACCAAACATTTTCTATTTATATTATCTTTTTTTGAATTTCAATTGTTCATGTTCTCTTTGTTTATAGTTGGTTTTATTCTTTATGTTCAGCTTATTTCTATAAAATCATATATTTACTATGTTGTGTATTTAGATCCTGAACACAGTTATTTTTAGCACCCAACCATAGCCCCTTGTGAAAACATTAACAACAATTTGGTGATCAGCTAAATTTGAATTAGAAAATTATAGTGTTAACTGTTTTTAGATAAAGTTGTTACTGATCCAAATTCAAAACCTTAATGATAAAATTTAAGCCAATCAGGAGCCGAGTGATAAAGTGTTTGTTGTGACATAAAGGGACATTCAATAATTCTTTGGTGCATGTGCGCTAATTAATATGATTGGCTGGATGTTTTGCCATTGTACGCCATTACCACTGTGGCAAGTTGTTGGTGGACTAGTGCCCAATCAGCTGCTGGGTTAGCACTAGTCCACCAACAACTTGCCACAGCAGCAATGGTGTACAATGGCAAAACATCCAGCCAATCATATTAATTAGTGCACATGCACCAAAGAATTATTGAATGACCCTTTATGTCACAATAATCACTTTATCACTTGGCTCCTGATTGGCTTAAAGTTTATCATTAAGAATTTGAATTTGGATCAGTAACAACTTTATCTAAAAACAGTTAACACTATAATTTTCTAATTCAAATTTAGCTGATCACCAAATTGTTGTTAATATTTTCACAAGGGGTGTGTTTAAGTACTAAAAATAATATGGTAATCAAGGAAACAATGCCAACACAAAGCAAACAACACACATATTGAGATGAGCATAAAACATATACACAATGGGAAAAAAGATGGGATAATGTAGTAGATGGGAAAACAAAAAGGAATAAACAAAGAGGCAACAGTATCAAAATAATACAGAATTTATTGGGGCAAAAGCTATAAAAACATATGGAAATGTTAGTAAAAAAATAAAATGAGAGAACTCAAAAAGCTTCTAAAGGACCTTGACTTGGCAATTTCCAAAATCAAAGACATTGACCGTAAGGTCAAAGCAAAGGTGAAGTCCACCGTCCTTGAAGGCAAGAAACTTGACAGGGTGACATCCAAGGCATTAACGACCAAAATGCCTGACACATCAGAAACAACAATTGAGCGCTTACTTAATATCCAGAAGCACATTGTGGAAGGACTTCAATTCAAGGCCTACAATCTTTCTGCGCCGTCCGTCTGGGTTGATGACCTGGAGATGTATGCACATCTCAAGCCAGCAAAGCGTGCCAGGGCAGAGGACACTGAATTGCCAGCACAATTGATTGCGCCAAGAATGGCCAAGCTGGCTGAAGCCGCCGGCAAAGAAGAAACACAAGAAGGTAACCTAAAAAATAAAATTAATAAATTTTCAAAAAACTTACCTTTTTTCTTAGAAAACGTAGACAGTGAACTCCTCCAGGTCCTGGTCCCTTTTGTCCCGGCCACCTTTTATGCTAATTATGCCACTCACATGGCTAAGCAGCTCTATCTGTCCCCCCCTGTTGTGCAGGAGCTTGAAGACAGAATTCACGGGTCTTTCCCAATGACAAGGGACGCGCTAGCCAGGCTGACGCACACCAAGGGGGCATCCGAGTAGGCAGTTACTGCCTACAAGGATGCCCAACTGGTCCGCCTGGACCCGGTATCCCTCAGTGGAGTTTACTGTGTAAACTCCATTGAGCTTGTTTGGGACGTCCTGATGACGCTCCCATTCAAGAATGTACTGGAGATGGGCCAGGCTCACGCAGCTGCTTGCTTCTGCTTCCCAGTGGAGCACACCCTGTCTTACCTGCTTGAGAACTTTGGGCACGTGGTGAGCAAATTGGCTGTTGCAGACACAACAGCCGTAAAAGAAGACCAAGATCCTCCTGGCAGACTTTGGGCTGGCCTGGAGTGCCAACAAGACAGGGGTCCCAGCAGCTATGGAGCTCACGTTTGCCAAGACAAAGCACAACAAGAAGATAAGCACAGTCTATAATAAACTGTGTGAGTTCACAGAAGCCTTTGCAGGGCAAAGGCTTCATCTGGTTATTTACCTGGGGTTCTTATTCTTCTTTGGGATGGGCGCATCTGTTGAGGACCTGGACGGGGTCCTTCTGGGGATTGACAAGGCCCAGCTTGCACTCAACAGGAAGAAGGTCCCCCTGGATACAACTCAGTTGATCATGTGATCCAGGACGCCCTGGTCCTGGCTGGTATCTACGGGTTTGCAGCCCCGCCTGAAAAGCTGCTGCTTCACTTCCACCTGACCCTACTCCCCTTCACCAGCAGGAGGGATCATTTCAATATGGGTGTATCCACCGTCCACAGTGTAGCGGTGGAGGTTGTGCACCACCTCCATTGTGGGGTGGGTACATACTGCCAAACTCACTACAGGTGTTCTTAATAAATTCTCTTCTAATAAAAATCTTTATACTCTACAATATTTTTATTATAATTAATTTTTCAAATAATATTTTAGCAAACAATATTTGCAAAATATATTGCGGAAATGGGTTTCATAAAAGTATAAAATTATACATTAATAAAATAAATTCTAACTTGTGCATTTTTTGTTTAATTTTTTTTAAAATTAATTTTTACATTTATTTGACCAAAGTGATTTAAATATTTTTGTGTAATCCAATACTGAGCGTTTGGGATTACCTCAGATGGCATAATAAAATAATATACAATAAAATAAATAAAATACTTACATCTATTGATGGATCTTCTGAATGTGATTGTGGGCGTAGAAACATCTAAATATAAAATGATAATTAATAAATGTTGAATAATAAATTAGAGAATATAAAAAAGTTGGACACACTAAGCCTTTAATTGATTGGTTTTTTGGCTAGGCATGCAGGGATGAACAAATCAGTGTGGCCATAGAATTTGACCACGGTCTCAGCTGGGAGGGTATGGATCCTGGCCTGCAGCAAATCAAACAGGTCCTCAGTCCCAGTTGGGGTTCCTCGCTTGACAACTTGCTTGAGCCACCCAAAAACTTCCTCACTGGGATTTAGGAAGGGAAAATAGGCGGGGAGGAAGAGAAGGCGCATATTTGCCGTGGCCAATTGCTGGGGGCCCACTGCAATGCTTGTGTCAATCATTGGGAATTCCTCAAGAATGTCAGCCACCTTGTGGAGACCAACGTTGTCCAACACAATTACGTTGGTGAAGCCCAGGCTTGTGCGCCTCAGGTGCTCCTGGACCAATCAGAGAAATGATAGGAAGGTCCGGCTATTGTGGGAGCCTAGTATCATTTGGTAGAGCTCGACCCCCTTTGGACCAAGGAGAGCCACCATTGAATAGGCTGTGGCGCGGACTGCAGCACGCCAAGCCACCCCGTCATTGGAGCCTCTGGGGACATACCCATACTCATTGTGCATCAACAAGGCAAATGCTGATTTGTTGATATAATAGAATTTCACTGTCCCCCTGGCTTTGAGGGCAGTGTACACCTCAGCGTAATTTTTCCGGGTCTTGATATTGGCTGGGCTGTTCCAATTGTATGGGGATACCCCAAGTTTTTTCCAGGAAAATTGCATTCCCTTGACCAAATGATAATAGAAGGAAATTGAGGCCTCAATCCCAAAAGCAGACTTGACCATGGCCTGTATATTTGCCAGTTCAAGATGGCAATCTTGGGTTATCCACTGGTGGATTGCCCATTTTTGCTCCTTGGTGAGCATGGTTGACATGGTTGACATGCGCAAGGATTTCTCCACGGCAAGGACACAACCAGTATTAATGAATTTATGGAAGGTCTTGCTGGCGTACTTGGGATCCACTCCAACAATGGCCGCAGCTGCCTTGTAGTCACCTGATTCCCGCATTAGCTTAAGCAGGATGATGTGTTTGATGTCAGGGATGCGCTTCTGGGCGGGCTTTGTGGGTTCAGACAAGCCAGGATCCTGATTGATGACAGGCTTGCAAGGCATGGGCACCTTGTTGTAGAAGGCTACAACCTTTTTGAGCACTAGCTGTCCCTCATTGGTTTGGTAGAACTGGGGCTCCTTGTCATCCTCCTGATTGTCATCACTGACGTAGGGCTCATAGCTAGTATCAAGTACAGGCTTCACCTTCTCCAGCATGGCTGACAGGACTGACTCTTGCCGGTACACAACGTCAAACACATACAAAGTAAGTTCTACCTCCTTGTTTCTAACCATTTTGGTAGTGGTGACCTTGGTTGGCTTCCAGGTCAGCTTTGGGACCCAAGGGTTTATGCTCCACACCCTAGCGGCTTGTGCTCCTTGAACTGCCTGTGTCAGTGCAGCGTCACTATGGAACTCTCCTCTCCTGCCTCCCTCCTGAGTAGGCACTTGTGTTGTACTAAGTCTATTCTTTGACCTGCGGGGGCGACTGCAACTGCGGCACACAACGGGTACAATGGTAGTCTGTTGTTGTGCTCCTTCCATTTTAAAATTTAATAAAAATATTTAATAAAACTTAATTAAGTTACTCCCTATTTTTATTTTTGCTACTATCTGTTTATGGATATTCAATTAATATTTTTTTCCCACCCAATATCCCAATTATAGATTTTTATTTCTTAGTTGTTTTTGGTTTTAAAACGCCCATTTTGGAATACTCAAAAAAACCACCCATTTTCCTAGATTTTAATGCCAAATTCAAACACCCAACACAATATTTTTAAAATTTATGTTTCAGATCTTGTGTCTTATTTTAGATACCTTGGTATCATTCATGATTACAATCTATTGCACACATTACATGAGTGATTTTGTTTACATTGTGAGTTGCTATTGTGTTTCATTTTTGGATTGAGTTTTGACACACCTTGCTTGGGTGTATTTTGTCACTGATTCACATAGTAAACATATGGGTCATTATTTTAGGGATTAGGCCATTTTCTAATACACATGCTGCTCAAGTCGCAGCATAACACAGTTCAATTTTGAAAAAGTAACTAATTACATATTTTATATTTAAAACATTAATAACTCAATGAAAAATTAATCTTTTTTCACACTGTAAACTATCAAAATGAAGCTAAGAATCCTATCTTTCTATTGGTGTAAAAAATTTTAATATGTATACTATACACAATATTAAAGCAAAAATAATTTAAAAGAGTATAATCCAGATTTTATTATATGATTATATCTAATGATATAAAGTAGATCACTTCAAAGCTAATAAATACTCTTTTTTAATATACAACAGATCTTTTTTATTTAATGAAATTAAAGATAAGATTGAGAGCTTTATTTTCGCATTTTATTTCATTTAAAAAGCTCAATTCTTTAGGATTTTATATTAGTTTGAAGTTAGGGTGTTTTTATCACTGTTTAGATTGATTTTAAGGTTCAAGTGAGCTTTGAACCTCAAATTAAGCATTCTTTAAATAGAATTCTTTGATATTTTATCATTTTAAAAATATGAGGAAGAGTTACAATTAACTGAATACATCATTTAATTGATTTGCATTGATTACAAAGAGGATATGATGTAATAATAATGCTTAGCTGCTTCACATGTATCACTTGTGCATGAAAACTGGGTATTTAATTAATTCTGCAAACATAAATTCAAGTTCAAACTATAATAAAAGCTATCACACCATTTCTTTCAGAATGGTGTCATTTAGCTTGATATATAAGATCTAAAGCACCACAAAGCTTCTAATCCAAAAGACCCCATTCAAAGGCCACATTCTGATCATAACTACTCCAACATTAAGGCACATTTCAGAGATCTGACCTAATTACAGATTCAAAATACTACCATGTCCTCAGTTAAATTTACTTCTGCCATGCTACCCTTTTTTTCCTTGGGAGCTTCAACAAAAAGAGAGAGAATTGCAATGTTAAAAAAGGCATTCCTCTTTATTGCTGGTGATGATCTTGATAATTTCATCAAGCACTTCCTTACTCAAACTGAATTTGGGAAGGCTCAGTTCCTGCCAACTATTCAAAATCAAAAAGGCAATGAGTTCATTGAAAACTTAAAGGATCTCATGAAATCTTCTCCCCAAAAACATCTCCCAGCCTTGTGATCTCTGGTTACTTCCAGTTACTCTTTAAAAGAGCTTAATGATATGGGGTTTAATATAACCAAAAGTGAGTTTGAATACTCAAGAAAAATAAATAAAAATAAAAGTGTAAGTTTAAACAAAAAAAGCTAAAAAAATAATAACTATTCATTAAAAAAAGAAATAACTAAAAAAATAATTAAAAAATTGCTGGAAAATTCTTTTGAAACAAGCCAGTTTACAAAAAAAGTGCCTGAAAGAATTTATAAAGATATAGAAAAAGAGATGAGTGATTACTCAACTGAAATCAAATACTCTCTACTTAAAACAAAAAAAGAAATATATGAAAATATGAAAATAAAAAATGAAATTTTAGTTTCAATTTCTACTTACTATAAATTAATCCCTAAAAATATAATAAAAAGTAAAAAACAAACCGATATGTGCAATATTTGTAATTTAAAAAATTCACTAGAAAAAAAGAAGGAAGAATGTGAAAGTAAAAACTTACCATTACCAGAATCTATAGAAAATGACTTAAAGACTATTAATCAGCACCAAGACTTTTATGTTCATCAAAATTGTGAATATAAAAAAGATATTAATGAATTAGATGATGAGTCTTGTGTTGTAGTTATAGATTATAAAGAAAACTTAAAGGTTGGAGGTGGTCCAATTGAGACCAATAATTTTTTTTATTCAAAAAACCAATCTCATTATTAGGGTTTGCATTATTTTTTAAGGAAAACAATAAAATTAAATATGAATATCATGATTTTTTGTCTCAAATATTATCACATGATTCTTTATTTTCAGGTGAGTGTTTTATAAAAATTCTTAAATTAGATAGATTTAAAAAAATAAAAAATATAAAAGTATGGACTGATAATGGAAATCATTTTAGATCATATGAATTTTTATATTACTTATTTAAAGAGGCACCTAAATATATTAAAGGTTCTATAAAATATAATTGTTTTGTAGAATGTCATGGAAAAAGCATTGTTGATGGTCACTTTGGTGTAATATCAAAAGCATTAAAAGAGAAAGAAAACAAGCTTTATATTAATAATATAAATGATATTAAAAATATTTTTGAGCAAGAAGGAAAAAGAAAAGAATTATATAAATCAGCGCTATCAGGCTCAAATATTTCTCAAAAGTTATTCTTTTATATTTATGAGAGAAAAGTTAGGCCTATAAGGAAAGAGCTTGAAGTTAAAAATCTGCGCATTAATCTTTCATATTTGATGAAAGATGGGAAGTTGTATGCTTCACCTTTAACATTTGAAAGTTTCTCAGAATATTCTGAGATAACTTGTCATTTGAAATCATGTGGTGATAACAGAGAAACAAAAATATCAGAAGATGCTAGTGGTGCACTAGGGCAAGTTCATGAAGTAGGGCAGCTTACTAGAGGGTGTATTTTAAATAGAGTTATCAGTCTTTCAAAAACAACAACCTTTTTTTCTGAAACAAACTAAGAATATTTATGATGAGCCAAAGATAGGGTAATAGCATTTATAGCTTTGGGGCTGCTATTACTCTCCCATGCAACTCATCATAAATATTTTTGGTTTGTAGTTTGTAGTAGCACTTAAGATATTTTCAGTAATACTATAAGTTGCAATTTTCAATTCTAAAATTGATGCCTTATTTTTTAAAAAAATCATTTAAGCCCAAGATCAATTAAAGATTTGGAATTTTTTTATTGTATTTTAAGCTTTCTGAATAATTTGAATATAAATAATGCAATTAAGTTATGAAAGGATAAATCTGGCGCCTAGGCATAACAAGAAAAATAATGACCCATATGTACACTGAAAGTCAACTCACACCATTTTGTTTGTGAATCAATGTATTTTGGATTATATTTTGAATGGTTTTGCTTTGCGTGTGAGCCTTTTGTTGCTGTGTTGACCCATTTTGCCCATTAACGCCAATAAACCCTGTTATCAGAGTATATATTTTAATCTGAGAGTTGATTTTGTTTAAATCTGAAATCATTTTGTTTAAATCTGAAGAATTTTTGCTTTTTGCAATAGCTTTTAAAACTACTGTATCAACTTTGCCACACGCTGGCCTATCTGCTGGGCAACAAAGGGCCATAAAGCATAAACAATCAACCGTTTCATTAACAAAGCAATCATAGCCAACTACAGCACTCCAGACTACATCATAAATGATGGAGCAACCGAGTTATCAGGTCACATAGTAAATGATAACTTAAAATCCAAAAACATTAAACACTCCACAACCTCTCCATACAGGCCACAGGCCAACGGCAGAGTGGAACACCTAACAGCAGCCTTATCAGGACCCTAGATAAAATAATGGATGGCAAAGCCAAAGACACATGGCCACTATACGTGAAACATGCATTACTAGTATCCCGAGTCTGCACCAACCAAGGGACAGACTATTCACCGTTTGAGCTAACATACGGGTACAAACTGGAAATAATCACCTGCAACGAACAGCCCTACATAAAGATCCCCCCGGGGAAACCTCCCACAGTAGAGCAAGCACCAAATCTACAACACATCTGCCTCAAAGCTAAAATAGCAGAAATAAAGAGGCTCAAGACACAAAAGGTAACCTCCACAGAGGAACCACTTCCCATTGACTCCCCTGTCTGGATTCTAGCTGGCAACATAAAGAAACTAGACTCAGTACACCAGGAACCAGGGAGAGTCATCAAATATAGACCAGAGCACAATACCTACCTAGTAAAATTCCAAGGTGCCAAAACCCAATTATCAAGAAATACCACAGAACCTTTCTCTGCCTTAGTAAAGGAGAGCACTTGACCAGACTGGTTCCAACTAGTAAACATATCAGGAGCATCAGGTGGCAGCTGTGAAAACAAAGCCCCTTCCTGATGCACCAGTGTAATCCCTTAGGGGGTGTCAAGGGTCTGGATGTAAAAGCATTCTGGCTACCACCAACCTACTTAACATCCAGCCATTGTCTGATTTGGTCCCCTTCCAATATACCGTTCAACATACCAAGAATGATAACCAAGCAATATCACCTAACTGTCCAAGTATTCAATGGCTTGAAACCATCTTGCACATGACCAACCCCTAGGTTTGATCCAACTAAATCCCTGCCACAGTCAAGTCTATATAAGCCTAAAGTATTATCCAATGAAATATACTTCTCTTTTTTCTTAATTCCATATTTGAAGCTTCCCCAAAAGGCGCTCCTTATCAATATAATAGAATTTGACTGTCATTCTGTTTTTGAGAGCACTATACACTTCTGCATATTTTTACCGGGTCTCAATATTGGCAGGGCTCTTATGGTTATATGGAGATACCCCACGTTTTTTCATGAAAACCACAGCCCCCTGATCACGCGGTAGAAAAAAGGAATTGAAGCCTCAATTCCAAAAGTAAACTTGACTATAAACTGTATATTTGCTAGCTCAAGATGTTATTCTCAGTTAATACAATGGTAAATGGCCTATTTGTGCCCTCTAATGCTCAGGGTTTATAGACACTTGAGTTTCTTCATTTGGAGAATTTGACCAGTGGTAAGAAACTGGTTGAATGCGTATTAGCATATTTTTAGATACTTCAACAATACCCGCAGCCTTCTTGGGATCATCAGTATTCTGTATCAGTTTGATAAGAATAAGACACTTTATGTCAGGAATAACATTCCAAGTTGACTTTTTGAGTATGGTTGAATCAGGACTCTGCTCAGTGATTGACACGCAAGGCATAGGCACCTTATTGTAGAAGGCTGTGACCTTCTTTAAAAACTGCTGCCCCTTCAAAGTTATATAAAACTATGGCTCTACATCATGTCTTGGTTGTAATTGCTTATATATGGCTCATAGCTAGTGTCAAGCACTGGCTGAACCTTTTGTATCATACTTATTGGGACCAACTCCTGGCAGTAAGGGGGCTCAAATACCAAAGAAGTGAGCTCAACTTCTTTGTTGCTCACTGTTTTAGATGTGACAACCTTGGTAGTCTTTCTGAAAAGCCTGGGCACCCTTGGATTTATGCTTCATGCCCTCCCAACCTGTGCAGCTTAAACTGGTTGTGGTGTATGTGCAACCTCAACAGTATCCATTGCTCTCTTGTCTTCTTTCTGAATTAGCAATTGTGATGCACTAACACAATTTTTTGACCTGTGGGGACACCCCCAATCACGGTGCAAACCAGCTGTGTTGCTACTCTGTTCTTGTGTCTCTTTCATTTTACTATAAAATAAAACACAGAATTGAGCCCAATTAATCTACAACCCTGGGTTTGAATTCTGCTTTTTATCTGAATATGGTTATTCAAATAGAATATCCACCACCCAGCTACCTGTTTATAGATTTTTTATTTCTTAATTAGCTGTTTTTGGTTTTGCATTGCCCGTTTTAGAATCACTGAAATAATCTCTACCTATTTCCCCCAGATTTTATGCCATATTTAAACACTCAGAACAATGTTTTTATAACTTATGCTTCAGATCCTGTATCTTCTTTTAGATAGCTAGGAACCATTCTTGATTACATCATATTTGTCTCCACAACTGGGTATTTTAGTTTAATGGTTGAGCTGCTATAGTTTTTGTTTTTGGATTGAGTTTTGACTCACCAAGCTTAAGTGTATTTTGTCACTGATTTACATAGTAAACATATACACACTAAAGGTTGACTCAAACCATTTTGTTTGTGAATCCATGTATTTTGTAATGTATTTTAAATAATCTTTGTTTGTAGCATGAGCTGTTTGTTACTGTGCTGAGCCATTTCATCAATTAACACCCAAAATCCCTGTTAACAGAGGGTATATTTTATACTGATACTTGGAGTTCACTTAAATCTGAGTTAGTTTCACTTGGCGCCATAGATTTGAAAACTACTGTACGCATATTCTATGAAAATATTTTGCAATGGCATTGTTCCATCATTCCTAAAACTTCAGCTGCCCAAAGAATTTAAAATAAAAGTAAATCATTGCTGAATGTGCATTGGACTGCAAGGCTGTGCCCCAGGACCTACAATCCATAAGATCATTCTTGTAAAAATAGAAAACATGAAAATGTGGGAACTAGCTGCTTAGTGTTTTGAAAGAACACCTGTAATAGTAAGATTTTAGCCTCATGTTAACTGCAAGCTGCAGAAAAACTGGCCATCACAAAATCCAACCATGGAAATCCAAATTATAGTTTGCGTATTAACAATCAAGATGTAACCCTGTTGAGCTATATGCTGAAGCCCGTCCCAAGCAACCGATTTCAAGGTATAGATAATTTGGTTTTAAGATTGAGTCAGTACGGTGCGATTAATTTGAGATGGTGCTTTTAATCTTTGAAACCACACAACTCTAACTATGAAGCATTGATAAAAAAAACTTGTAGATAAAGCCAAGAGCAAAACAGGTGGTTTGTGTAAACGATTTAATAAAATTAAAAGGAAACAAAAAACCACCTTTTACCTAGGGCTAAAAATGGGCCTTTGAAAAATCCAGAGGTATATATTAGAAAATAACGAGAAAGAAAAATTAAAGGTTTTAATTAAATTACTAAAAAGAAACCGCAAAAACCATAACGACACAGGTGAAGGTTTCCTTTTGAAAATTAATTTTGATAGAAACTAGTAATTACCGTTTTAAATATTTCCTCAATAACTTGGTCCTTTTCGGCATCCCATAGCATACGGCAATCAATCCTGTATTCGAATAAATAAATCCATGATCTTCGGAACATAAAGCAAGAAAATAATACGAACAGTGCCCGTAGATATCTGGACTTTCAGAAAAAGTTGAACACCTCACGCTATAAAATGGGATGATCACCGAAATTACCTTGTACCGACATCTTTTGATTGGAATAGATTGACTTGAACTAGATACTTGTAATTTTCGATATTGTAGCCTAAACCAATGCGTTAAAAAATAAAATCATAGCATAGAGTTATATCCAATTTACATCAAAGCCATTCTAATTTACCTAATACAATATCTCTGATCTTGACAGCTATTTCTTTAGTTTTGGCAGCTATAATCGATTCCTTTTTCTCAACATCTTTATTTCTTTTCAGGGAATTTATCACCTTGGTAGGGCTAGATAAGGTATCTTCACTAGTGTCATTCTTTTTTTCGACGTTTGCTTCTTCCTTGTTGTGAGCTTCAGATTCGTCAACCGTAATGCCTAAGGAATCTCCCATGGAAGTGGAGGAATCCCGATAGTTTGTTGGTTCATTTTCGATCCTAATAGAAGTATAATCAAAGCCCTGAAAGATTTCAGATAGTGCTTTTTGAATGTCTTTGTTAACAGTTGAAGGAAGCATGGTGGGTTATAAACGAAGAAGGTTGACTGAAACTCTTAATATCCACAAGCTTTAAAACTTACAATATGCAGTGTCGTAGCAGTATAGATAGGTGGCACTATTCCAATTTACGACGGAACAAATCAAATTGCTTAGCTGGATAGAAATCGATCACTTAAACTATTTGACCAGAAGCTTCGGTTTTAGTACCAATAAAGCATTTAACAAGAAATCTCCTTTAGACCCTAACTCTTTAAGTTATACCAGTTTATTTAGATTTTATTATAATTTTTGTATCTTTGGCATGGTGGCTGTATAAAACAACCCAACTTATAGATTGAATCTTTCAAAGGCATTTATCTCATTAGCCTTAAATGAGCAGGGTTGTCAGGAACTACCCACTATTTACACACTTGGTTGGATGGCGGAGCAACAGAGGAGCAGGTGAAAGGCCAGGCCAGATAAAATACTGGTCCCAACTTCATAAGGTAGGAGATTTCATGGTCTAGGGGGTCCATTTGCCCAGGTCTGGGGTCATGGAATTAACAAGGCCTGTCATTGTCAAGTAGAATAGGCTTAGATATCCAAGAGACAACAAGGGAGACAAATTTTCAGTGGCGGCAGCACTTATTACCTGTGAGCTGGGAGAAGAATTAGGGGGCAATATAGACATAAACCAATCTGGGTTGAGTTTGTTGTTTATGAATGCTGGGCGTGAGAAAAACCATTAACTGTTGTGTATGACCCAGGCATTATAACCTTTATATCTGCCAAGTGATATGTCAGGCAGGGGAGCTCAGTGTGTAAAGAATGATTGGCACTAGCTTTGGTAGTTGAAGTATCAGCATCTAGCAATGAGGCAGGCTCCTTAAGATCTTGGGTTGGGAAAAGTAATTTAAGCTGGGAAATAGCTACAGCAGTTTTCAAAGCTATGTGCTAAGCAAAAAACTCATCTATAAGCAAAATTAACTCAGATGCAAATTTTTAGTAAAAAAATGAATTTATATCTATTAACAATATATTTGGGTTTACCTCAATTTTTTTCTGTGATGAATTGATTTTGTTTCAGACAAGTTGATTTTGCTTACATATGAGTTTTTTTAGTACCATAGCCTTTAAAAATACTGTACTAAAAAGCAGGAAATAAGTTACAGTAGTTTTCAAAGCTCTGGCACCAAACAAAAAACAGCTCATCTGTAAGCAAAAACAACTGAGATTTAAGTGAGAATAACTGAATTTAACCAAAATAAACTCTGCCAAAAACAAAATAGAAGTGAACCTAAATCTATTGAAAATAAATATAAATTATTTGATTTTAATTCCCTTTGCATCCTAGTTGGTTTTGTTTAAATCTCAAATGTTTTAATTTAAATATAAGTTGTTTTTGCTTACAGATGAGTTGTTTTTGCTTGGCACCCTAGCTTTGAAAACTACTGTAGCTGAACCAAAGGTTTATAGCAATTTCATTAGAGAATGACAGCAATTATCAACCAGGGAGATGGAGGCTTTTAAACCCAAATGCTGAGTCTCCATCTTCTTCAGGATTGTTTGTGTTAAGCTTGTCTGGGGCTGCTAGAACTGGGCAAGTGATTGGGGCATTCTCTGAAATGGTTTTCTTCAAACCCTCTTAGAAGGGTTTTTCTGAGATCCATTTCTGAATTTGGGGGGGTTGATTTTGGTGGAAACTGGCTTTTTTCTCCAGCTTTGAAGGAAATTTGTCATTGGCTCCTGATTTAAAGATGCTTCTATGCCTGGGAGAACTCAACTAAATTAGGCCCTGCCTTGGCCAAAAACCCAGGGGCTGGACCTAATTTCTTTATCTTTTTTGGCTCAATAGGTCCTTTTACAGTGATTATTACATCTGCTAGGTTAGGCCTATTGGCTGCAAACAATTTATTATTTTTTAGGTAATTTGCTAGATTTGTTGGGGTTTCAAGCTCTGGAAGATCCCTAAGACTCAGTTTGACCCCATTAAGGGTTCTGGGTCTGACCTGAGCCCCATGCAGCTAGGCAGCTGCAAGAAGAGGGCCTCTTGGGCAGGCTTAATCCCCTTTTGCAGCTACCAGCACTTGCGGGGCCCACCCACAAATGGCTGGGTGTTGCTGTTGGCAGGGTGGTCACTGACAAGAATCCATGAATACCAATGAGAAGTGTTGTGTCAAGCCAACCTCTTAATGAATTAGATAGCTATCCAACTCATGACTCAACTTGAGCTGTTGCCTAATTTGGGCAACTACTCATAAAAACCATCTAAAAATAATCTCATTGATTATTAAAGATGACAATCCACCTATACTGTCTGAATAGAACCAGTCACATGTTACTTAAGATTAATCTTGAGAAGCCTCTTTTTGTCAGCTATTTCTATGGCAAACTATCACAGGGTATAAACCCCCTTTTCTCTCTCAATTAATCTTATCTTAAAAAAGTTTCTCTTTCTTCTTTTGGATACCTGCTGCTTATAGCACTGTTACAACACTAAAGAATTTTTTTACAGCTGTGACTAATTTTTTAACCAATTGAAATAGGACAACTTTACACAAAAATATTTAGCATCAATCTCAGATGTAAAGATAGGTACCTTTTAACTTCTGGCTTCAGATTCAGTCTTGGGATCAAAAACAGCTACCTTAAAGTGAGTTATAGATGATTTTTTGCTCTGGAAATTTATGTTCACTGTGACTAATACTGGCAGAGAATGACTGTTTGGGAGGGTAGCAAAGCCAAAATAGTAATACTTGCTTTTAAAAAAATTCTTAAATAATTTTTTACTACGAGTTAATGCAAAAATCTGTTATTTTGGAATAAAAACAGCCTTAATATCAGTAAGCGTCTTTTTAGGAATGATCCTGGCACACATGCACCTCTATGATGAATAATTATAATATTATAAGGCTGATCTTCAGTATGGGATGTTATAACTACATGAGTAACTCTCAGAAAGCCTGTAATTGCCAAAAAAAGTATCCATCTTTGTTCTTAACACCCTTATTATAGGGAAAATTTTCTAAAATTAGGACATAATTCAGAGTTTTTATGGTATAAATTTTATTTTAAAATACTCAGAATGATGTCCTGATGTTGAAAATTGGTTCCTAGAAATGAGAGTGTAAGAAATCATGTGGTTACCCCAAAAAACTTCTCCAGAATTTATTTGAGCCTTGTCAGCTAAAAGCCAAGAGCCTTACAAGTCAGACTTTTTGTAAGGTCTTGTCTAATAAGGTGCAAGATTATAAAATAAACCATATTTCAGGACCTGAAATGAACCTGAAAAGAAATTAAACAATATCAAATCAAAAGGATGCAAATTTGCCATCACATCATTGCCCAATTAGGTTAACAAATAAGGCTTCAGTAATTGACGCCTCTATTCCCCAAAATTCAGAATCAATGCCCTGGAGACAACTGCATCTGAAGATACCCAGAAAAGTGTTGTTACCCATTTGAAAACTTTCTAATTGCCCAACCCCCTCTGAAGTTGGGACTTTTACCCCCAGAAGTCACAAAAAGGACCACAAGGTTTGAACCAAGTACCTAAGAATAGTGTGCTGTTACCCCTGAGCAACCAATAAGATGATGCCAATTTTATGAAACCTGCATCAGCTGATCATCTGTTCAATAAAGAGCCACTATCAAGTCAGAAACCAATTTCTCAGAAGTATATAGCTGAGGAAGTTAGAAATTCCCTCATTCTTGACATTTCTAAATAAACAACTGTTAGTTAATGCAATCTGAGCATTTGATCCTTTCATGAGTTTATTATATCATTATAAATATTATACTGTTAGTACTGTCAAACAGAGAGTACTTGCAGCACCAACGCCAGTGCTGGAAGACTGAGTAAATTATTGGTGCTTCAGTTCAACCAATGTTTACCCCTGTCTCTCCCTCCAAAAAACAAGACCAGGAATTAGATCTTGCTTTTGTGTCTCTATTTCCTTTCAAGGCTTTCCAATCTCTGCTGACTTGCCCCCAAGCCAGCTCATGAGCGCCACTGCAGGAGAACTCCCCCCTTTTCACCACCATTTCATCATACAGCTACAGCAAGCTTGGGTTTGCCTATCTTACCATGCTAGGGCTTGCTGAACAAGAGATCCCCATATGGGCCATGACATCATGCAAGGCATTATGATTTAAGTTTAATAGAAACAGGAATTTTGACAATCCATATGAGGAGCTATTTTGTAGGTGAGGGCTATATTTAGCCGAATGTTGATTGGTTTATTAATATGCCTAGACTTGATGATTGAAGTTGGTGGTCTATGCATTTGGGTATTGGTGAGGTGGCCCATTGTTAGTGATTTGAAAGGATAAAAGTAATGACCTGGAATGGTGTCAGGATTGACAATTATTTCCCCCTGGAAACCCAGGCCTAAGAGTGGGATTCAAACCCTGACCCTGGATTCCCGCGGGCTGCTGATCCCATGGACCATGGGCCCGCCCGCCTGCGTTTTTCTGAGACTGAGCCTCTGCAAGCTGAAGCCCCTGATAAGTTCCAAAGTCAGAATACCAGCACAGGTTTGACTATGGTGATGCCCAAGGAGGAGATTCTCAAATTGCCTAATGAAGGCAGAGAAAGTTCCTCTGTGAACTTCATGAACTTGAAGTCCTCTTGGGTAACCAAGAAGATTCAATTGCCAAAGGAAAATACGGGTTTTAGGCCCAACCCCGTGACCACAGCCCAAAATCAAGAAAATTGAGTGACCAATTTGGACATTCCAACCAATGAGAGAACACCCAGCCAAGGTGCCATTTTGCTGCTCCTGCACCTGGGCCTCCTGGCCACCTGCCCACATTTCCCCCAATATTTTGATGAAACCTTTATGGAGAATACTAATTTTTGAGGTGGGATGCTATATATGCCTATAGATTCTGTGCTCAAACCTTATTGCCATTTTAGAATAAAGGTTATGTTATTTTGGCTTACCCAGCTATTACCTTATTTTTTATTTGCAATCTATCAGTTCAGTACAAGATCTTCTGGACCTTCTGCCCCTCTGCCTGCAGATTTCTGTCCTCCAGGTGTTCCCTTTGGCCCCGTCTACTTCACAGATTATCTTTTGAAGCCTAAATATAAGGACTACACCCTGGAGAAAATACTTGAACTAGATCCTTTGACCCGCATAAAATCTGCAGTTAGATACAACTGTCAAGGCCCGTGGATATTCTCAACACCCAAATTGTTTAGAGGGAAGCTCAACTATCTTCCTGCTTACAACCTCCGCATTGAACCGCCTGTGACCCCCAAGACTATTCCCTTCTCCTCACCTGACCTCCCAACTGATCACACTGGCAAGCTATTTGGGATTGTGTACATCACCCTCACAGGGGTGATTGACACTATAATCCTGGCCATCAGCCCGTGGTCCTGGGTGGGGAAGTCCTTCTCCTACCTTTTAAAGTTAGCTCCTCTCTTGTGGTGGGCTTTACCCGCAAAAAACCCGGCCCAAATTATCCCAAAAACAACAGGCTGGCCGCCCAAGACTGGACCCCTGACAGATGCTTATACCAAGGGGTATGCATTCTTAGACCAGCTGGGGTGATAATACAGCTGGGGTTCTTCTCTGGAATAGATGTGATGAGATGGCAGTGAAATCTTGATACCAACTAGGGTGATAATATAGTTGGTTTACTTTACCTGAGAAGGAGGTAAAGTTTTCTTTCTCTTTTTATGACTTTAGAATATCCTTAAGATGGTCTTAAGGTTGCTGGGCAAGTATAGACAGCTCATAATCATCATTAGGGTGGCTGTTCAGAGATAAAGATACAGAAATTGATGATTTGTATGTCTCTGGGAAGTAAAGTTGATTACTTTACTCCTGAAAGCTTAAGCTAACCACTTGGTTGAATAAAAACAGTAGTGGTGTATTAGTTAAGCTTGCTTCTGATAACCTAGTTGGAGGCCACTGATATGGGAATAGTCTAGGTAAAACTCACTTGGTAAAATTCTTTCCCAATTCTGAGTGGGTTTACTGATGGGGACCCACAAAGTACAGCCTAGATGGAGGTCATCTGTAAGGGCTTGGTAAGTTGTTTAATAAATATGTGATATTTAGGCTATGAGAAGAAGTTTAGATGGTCAGGGAAATGTTTCAGCAGTTCTCTGAGATGGTTTAGTAGATAAGAAGCAGAGTAAAGCAGTCTAAGGAAATGTTAACATATGTGGATCAACATTTTTCCAAAATGGGTAGCTTGTGTTGATAGAAGCAAGACAGTACAGCAAAACATCAGGATAAGGTGTCAGGGTTTCTCCAGGAACAGTTGTCAGAGGTGCAAATACTTAGGGGTTTGGGGTAACTGTGAGCTACAAGATTTAGTCCTAGGAGAAATCAAGGGTGAAATGTTCAAGATAATGCAACAAAACAAAGTGACTAGTAGTTTTCTATGAAAAACAGTAAAGTTTGAACACAAAGAAACATTAAAGAAAACAGGGAACTTGTTTAGGGAACAGTGAGCAAAACATTGATGGTGCGCTTGGTGAAACATTTGCTGCCTGTTTAGGCTTTAGTAAAACTGTGAAGTGTAGCAAAGGGCTTCAAATGTTGAATAATTAATAGCATTAATGGAATTAGTTGAATTTGAAGCTTATTTTACTGATGATTTTTCATTGTTAGAATAACTAAAGCCTAATAAATCTACTCAAAAAGAGCATAGCATGTAATGTAATTGGTTAAAGTAAGTTTGTAAACTTGTTTTAATAAAGTAAATTGATAGAACAGACAGTTTAAGCTTTGGGAATAACCATCCTAAAGAAGATTTAGCCTAGGATGAGGAAGACTATATCATACCAGTTGAATTAACAGGTGCAGGAGGAAGTTTCTGATTAATAAATCTTAAGTTTAAACACGCCCTTGGGTTTTAAACTTGAAAATCTATCCCCCTAAGAAGAGAATCTGGTTTTTGACTTCCCAAGTAGTAGTTGGCCCCCAAAAGTCTGAAAACAGTTAAATTTCCTGAAGATTTCTAAGGGGATATTCCTTCTTTTAATTAAGTCTTGCACAACATTTATCCGGTTTTACAATGATGAGAAAATGGATTCATTTTCCCACATCTTTTATCCCAATATTGGGCAAGAAGAACAGTATAGGCAGCAGTGCAGATGATTATCTAGCAGCTGAGCCCCAGTGGCGAGTGGACCAGGATTTCAAGAGGACTCTCATTGAACCCAAGAGGCAAGGGCATCATGTTGTAACTGTGCTGTTTTAGAAGAGTTACAAGGGGAAAAAGTTTAGAAATTAGATAATAATCTTTATTGGGAGATAGGTATTATATAGTCATTGTGAATTGTGGATAACAGGAACATGATAGTGTTGATCACACAGTGGGATGGTGAAGAGGGTGGACTGATCCTGGTAATGAGTCAAGCGCCAAAACAAGTTATCCACCATAAGGGATCAGTATTTGTTCATGTTGTTGGATTTGGCAATTTGAGTTGACTTCTTAGTCTGGCTTCAAGTAGCCGTGTAATCAGATTGCGGGTCACAAACCTGCTTATTTGGAACCTTGCTGGCGGGTTGAGCCTGCTGTTTTGACACCCCCTCAACTGAAGGTTGGCCTCCTCTGGGGGTAGGTCATCAGGAGCCCGGGCGCCATACTGGACTAGCTGTATTTCTGTGGCGGGTAGGGCAGTTTCACATTGTTTTTGTCTTGCTTTGCAGGGTCTCAGGCAATCATGGCGGAGGATTTTGTCTTGTTTGTGCTTCCCAGGTCCTTTCACAAGGTAATTATTTTTTTTACCTTTAGGATGATTGCTGGGCCTACTTTTTTGGGTTGTAGTTTGCTTTTATGGATGTTCATGACCCAAACTTTGTCACCCACTTCATGTCTATCTTGGATGAGGACAAATGTTTTTTGCAGACATTTGTTCTCCTTTTCTGTTTGATTAATGTTGGCCTCTATAACTTGAGGATCTGAGCAAGGAGGAACTTTGCTTGTAATTTCCAGCTTGGGCCCTGTCAAGGCTTGAATGATATTTGGCTGTGTGCTGTATACCAACTCAAAAGGGCTTTTTCTGGTGGATCAGTCCACACAGGTCCGGCATACAAGCAATGCAGTTTTTATCTGCTTACACCATTCCTCAGGTCTACCAGCAGTTAGCTTAGCCAGGGCCTGCAATAGGCTGCCATTCAGCTGGTCTACGTGTACATTGGCCTGAGGATGGTAATGTGTTATCACTGTGTGTTGAAACCCATTCTTGGTGAGGTATACATTAGTATCTTCAGAGGTTAATTCTTTCCCTCCGTCAGTTATCAGGAGTTCTGGCTTTCCAAACTTACTGATTATTTCTCTTCCTATGAACCACTGAATATTGTTGCCAGTGTGCGCCTTTACTGCTTGGGCTACTGGCCATTGTGTAGCAAAGTCTATAGCAGTGATGATGTATTTCTTATCATTATGTTTCCCTGGCATGGGGCTGACAATGTCCAAGGCCCATACTTTGAAGGGTAGTTGCGTGTGGATGGGTAGTACTGATTTTGGTAGGTCTTTGCTTTTTGCAAATTTCTTGCATACTTCACATTGGTCTAAGACTTCTTGAACGTCACAGTACAGGGTTGGCCACCAGGCCTTGTGTTTAAGGAACTTGTATAGGTTGCGGCTCTTGGTGTGTCCTAGGTCTTTATGGTATTGTAGGATGGTGTCCACTTGCTGGTGTGTGGGGATGTAGGGAATGGTTGTGTTATCAGTCATCTTTCTGTGAAGAGTCCTGTATACGTCAGCAAAGAGGTGTTCATTCTAGATGACTGTTTCTTTGGTTATGTCAGTTGTGCCGGGGGAACCCTTTGTCTTTTGTTTGTAGTAATAAGAGAGGCCAGTCTGGTTCAAGCCCATTCTCTCCTCTTGAGTCACAGACATACAGGTGGGAAAGGGCGTCTGCCATGGCAAGCTCAGCCCCGGGTTTGTACTGGATGAGCATGTTAAATCTCTCCAATAGTTCCATCCACTGCGCTTGGCGGCGCAACAGATTTGCTTGAGTCTTGAAATAGATGAGTGACTTGTGATTGATTAATGCTGTGAATTTTTCCTGCCATTCTAGGTAACAGCGCCATTTAACTAGACCATGTACAATATCCAGCAGTTTTTTGTTGTGGATAGGGTATTGACACTTGACATCTGTCAATTTTTGCAATTCATAAACTACGGGCAGGAAGTCACTGTCACTATTTTTGATTAATAGTACTCCCCCAATGAATGCATCTGAGGCGTTGGTTTCCATTTGGTATTCCCCATCACGTTTGGGGTTTTTAGGATGGGAGCTGTTGTGAGTTTCTCCTTGAGGCGTCTAAAACAGAGGTCACACTGGGGGGTCCACACAAACTTGGACTTGGCGCCTGTTATGGCAGATAAGGGGGCAGTCAAGACGCCACAGTCAGGTATGAAGCGGCGTACATAGGCCACCATCTCTGTCATGAATGACATTTCAATAATTGTATTGAAAACCTGGAAATTGAAACCCAGGTCTCAGGAAAAGCCTTATGTTGACCAGAGTGGACAGGGAACCGCCCAACTGCTAGTTGGGTCAAGCCCTGGACCACCAGAGATAGATGACCCCAAACAGGGGGAACAGAAACCTGCCAACCTGCCAAGCGTCAATACTGGAGGTTCAAAATCTACATTGTAGACCCTGGAATCAAACCCCAACCCTCCAAAGACTACTCAAGTCACACAATGTGGACAGAAACCCACCCACTTGTTAAATTGCAAACCCAAGTTGACAAGTTACTCTGAGACCCGCCAGTCTCCCAAGGACAATTCCCTGAATGGTCACCAGATTAATGCCAACCCCACACCACCAAAGATCTGGACCTATGCAGAGGTTGTAGCTTGCCTTAAGGAGGTTAAAACAAAACCTACTGTTAACTCTGCCAATGACCACCAGCAACTGCCAGTCTTCCGTCCAGAATGGGTAGTACAATTGAACTACTCAGGTGACATAGTGAACAGTGGCGGTGGAACAAAGCATTGCCACTTCTATTTACCAGAGCAGGCACAACCTGGATCTGCTGCTCTCAAGACTTTAAGCCAAGATCCATGCCCCACCAGTGCCTTGTCTGCAAACCTAAACCCTGCAAAAATTGAAGAAGCAAAAACCCATGGTATAAAAGCCCCAGCGGTATGGTGATGACCATATTGTCATTTTTGATAATAAAGTTTTATTAACCTTTGGTTTGAACATATCTTACCTTATCTAGTCTTAGTAATCATCCATCTTAACTCTGGCCAAGTAGACCATCAGGCAACCACCCCCTCCAGAGAACAACCTGTCAACTCTCCCCAGGCACTATACTGTCCCCCAGGAGCCCCTTTTAGACCTGTGCATTTTACCAAATGCCCGCCCAACCCTGCCTATGCGAAGTACAATTTGGAGACCATCCTCATTGCTGATCCCTTGGCAAGGACTAGAGAAACTGAATACATAGAACGTGAAGGAAAGTGGTACAAGAGGCTGCCCAGATTGTTCAAAGACAAGTAAATTATCTGCCTGCCTACTTTGTTCCCATGACTCCACCCTTAACCCTGCAACCTGACCGCCTAATGGAGACCCCCACTGCGGCCAAGACTATGTCCACCCAACTGTTTGGAGTACTCTGCATTACTTTGACGGGAATGGTAGACACTATGGTGCCCAATTCAGAGCCCTTGTCTTTGCTTGGGAGATTCTTTTCCTAGATTATCAAGTTAGCACCCATCCTATGGTGATCATTACCCTCTGGCCCAGCTGTATTCTGACCCAAGCCAACCAATGCCTCTACCTATGCCTGGCTTCCTGACATTATGACAATCTTTTACAAACATGGTAACCTGGGTCCCAAGATGTTGTTAACACTTGGGGCAACTTGTATGCTTTTTTTGTGATAATCAATTATTACACCCATAAGGCAATTACCTCCCTGATATCCTTATGGATGAAGAACCGACCTTCCCAAGAATTGAAAGACCCCGCACTTGGGGCAGAACCCCAGAACACGGCCACATCACAAGTACAAAACATGATAGTGAACCAGACCACAAACAAAGTGGACATGCCCCAGATGGGCAAACTAGCCTTAGAAGAAGTTCACCAAGCCATGCCTGTCCTCTGTCTCCACTTCCAAGCCAACACTAACACATACCCCAGTGACACTGAGAAAGACCTGGGGGTGGCCGCCATGCTGTCAGGAAACGCACTGGATTGGTTTGTAAAGACCACTGCTAAAGATGTCAAATTTTGCCTTGATTACACTCAATTTGAAAGTGAATTGATGGCCACTGGAGACAAACAAGACACCAGATACTATTTGCTGAACTCTCTGTTGGAGATCTGACAAGGGAACTGGCCCATCCAAGCCTATGTGGATAAGTTCCTTAAACTGAATACTTGCACCCAACTTGAGGATGAATTAGCCAACATTATCTTCAGAAAAGGAGTTAATGTAGCCATGAAAGACCTGTTGAAACGCCATCCACCCACACTGAGCCTAGAGGAACTACTGCCCCTATGCAAAGGACTGAGCTTAAACCAGGAAGGTCCAAACCTTTACCCCACTTGTGTTGGCAGAACTGCAATGCCAAGACAACCAGGGATGTCCCCCAAAGAACTACAACATCACTATCAAGATGGGTTGTGTTTCTACTGCCATGAGGCAGGGCATCTAACCAGAGCTTGCCCCCAAAAAGAATAACTCTCCTGTATTCTTGACACAAATAAACACCTCTGTGCAATCTTACAAATTCATCCAAGTGACCATGGAACTATCAGGAATCAAGTGCCAGATTGAAGCCTTTATTGATAAGGGAGCAGATGAAAGTTTCATTGACGCCATCCTGGCCAAGGAACTAGGCCTGACAGCCTCAGAACACCACCTACAAGTAATCATGGGAAACAGTTCTCTGGACACAGGATACAGATGCAAACAAGAACTTCCTTTGACAATTGGACAGAACATGTACCCAACCCCCTTGATCCTCTTGCCAAGTTTACCCCACCCCCTAATACTGGGCAACTCCTGGTCTGAAAAACATGGCTTGATCCTGAACTATTGTGAACAAACTGCTACGTTGGGACAACCTGAATCTTGTGACACCTTTCCCTTCTGTATGAGCCCCGGAAGAACACCGCCCAACAAACTCTTAACCATAAATATAGAGCCTAGCATTAGGATACTACCTACCCCCTACAAAAATGGGACCATGTATTTAGCAAAGAAGCAGCCACAAAACTACCCAGCTGTTCAATCTACAACCACAAAATAGACCTGTTACCAGGGACCCAACCACACCACAGCCCCATCTACAGCTGTAATCACCGCGAACAGGTAGCCTTAAAGACTTATCTAGAGGACATGACCAAAAAGGGTTTTATCCAAGTGTCAAAGGCCCCTTGCTTGTCTCCCATGCTGTTTGTAGGAAAAAAAGATGGTGGAATGCGCCCATGTGTAAACTATCAGAAACTGAACAATATTATAGTGAAGAACCGCTACCCCATCCCCAATGCTGATGACCTCTGAGACGTACTGACCGGAGCCCAGGTGTATTCAAATATTGACCTAAGAGACGCCTACAACCAGATCCAAATCAAAGATAGAGACAAATACAAGACGGCAATCAAAACCAGATATGGGTTGTATGAATACCTAGTTATGCTGTTTGGCTTATGCAACGCCCCCAGTACTTTTCAAAGGATGATCAACTCTGTCCTAGTCAAGTACCTTGATCAATTCTGTGTGGCATATTTGGACGGCATCCTCATATAAAGCAAGTCATATGAAGAACACCTCCAACACCTTGACCAAATACTGGAGAAGCTCTCCCAGGCCAACCTACATACCAAGCTGAAAAAATGTGAATTATTTTAGTCCAAGGTCAAATTCCTAGGATATGTAGTGAAAACTGGTGGGTTTGCCATGGCACAGGACAAAGTAGAAGCAGTAACTGCCTGTCCGGTGCCCAAATGCAGAAAGGATGTGAGAAGTTTTTTGGGCCTGGAAAATTACTGCAGGGATTTCATCAAAAAAATTTCTCAAATTACTTTACCCCTGACCCGTCTTTGCTCTGACAAGATCCTGTTTGTCTGGACCCCAGAATGTACCACCGCCTTTGAAGCCTTGAAGCTTGCCTTCACCTCCGCCCCTGTCCTGGCCATGTCAGATCCATCCAAACCATTTGTACTGGAAAGTGACACGTCCAAGTTTGAGGTTGGTGGGGTCCTTCTTCAGGAAGGAGGGGATAGTATGCTACATCCTGTAGCATATTACTCCATGAAAATGCTACCAGCCAAAGGAAACTACCCAATCTACAATAAGGAGATGATTGCAATAATGAAGACCCTGAAACATTGGCGCTGGTATCTATGGTGCGCCAAATTCCCAGTAAAAGTCCTAAATGACCACAAGAACTTGGTTTACTTCTTTAAAACCAGACAGCTGAACCAGAGACAGGCCAGATGGGCCCTAGAACTGGCTGACTACACTCTGACAATTGACTATAAACCTGGGAAAGTTAACATAGTACCTGACGCACTGAGCAGAAGAGCAGACTTGATTCCCTCCACATCTAAGACCAAAGATCATAACACCCACATACTTCTCAACCCTGCCAGCCTAAGTATCCAGCTGATATACATGAAGATAATGGCTTGCAAACCCAACATAATTGAAGCACAGAAATTAGACAAATACTCAACAGAACTCATTGCCAACTTGACCTCTGACCCTGAGAGCTGCCACCATAAAAAAGGATTCTCATTGAAAGGAACTACCCTGTTACTGCATAACCGAATCTATATACCCAAAGGCAAGACAATGACCAAAGTTCTTATAGACTATCACAACTCAGAGATGGCCAGTCACCCTGGCAGACTCAAGACACTCTGAGGAATCAATAAGAATTATGCTTGACCCCAAATGGACAAAAACGTAGCCGCCTACATTGAGAGCTGTGAGACATGCGGGAGGATCAAAACCTGTAGATCTAAACCTGAAGGCCTGCTAAGACCACTAGACATACCAATGAGACCCTGGCAATCCGTTTCAATGGACTATATTATAGAACTGCCCCCATAAAATTTGTTCAATGTCATTTTAGTCATAGTAGATAAGTTTATTAAAATGTCCTACTTTGTTCCTATCACCACCCACTGCACCGCCGCTGAGACAGCTAGACACTTCCACGAATGCATCCTGACCCAACACGTCACCCCGGCAGAAATAATCACTGACAGAGGCCCCCAATTCACCTCCAACTATTGGACTCAGGTGATGAAAGACTTAGGAGTAAAGCACTGTGTATCCACTTCCTACCATCCGCAGACCAACGGCCAGACTGAACAAGTGAATCAAATACTTGAACAATACCTACAACGCTACACCAACGCCAACCAAGATAACTGGGCCGAGATGCTACCCATGGCACAGTACGCCTACAACAGCAAAGACCACACATCCACTGGAATGTCCCCCTTTAAAGCCAATTATGGGTTTGACCCATCTTGGGACCCCAGCATTGGCAGTAAAGAGACAAACACGTCAGGGTGAACCTGGATTGAACAGATACACAACACCCAAGAAACTTTTCTTAAGAATCTGACCAGAGCTGTCCAAACTTACAAGGCTTTTGCCAACAAAAAAGGATTCCTGGAAAACCATTGAAGATAGGGGATGAAGTATATTTGGATTTGTGAAACGTGCCTCTGACAGTACCCTGTTGCAAGTTAGCCCACCAAAGGAGCAGGCCCTACAAGATCACCAAGCTAGTGGATGAAGTAGCATTTAAACTATAATTACCCCCTTGTGGAAGATACATAATGTCTTCCACTGTGCACTACTCTTCAAAAAAGAAGAAAACTCCCTACCCCACCAGAAACTCAAGACTGACCCACCTCTCATCTAAGTAGGACGCTCTGAGGAATATGGAGTTGAATATATTCATGGAGACCACACCCACTACAAAACGCCACAGTACTACGTCAAATGGAAGGGATAACCGCCCGAGGAAAGCACCTGGGAACTGTTAAGCAACCTACCCAACGCCCAACTAGCAATCTGACAATACCTTTAGAAGAAGGCCAGGAAGAAAGGGACCCCCAGAAAGGAAGGGAATGATGTCATGAATGACATTTTAATACTTGTATTGAAAACCTGGAAATTGAAACCTGGGCCTCAGGGAAAGCCTTATGTTGACCAGAGTGGACAGGGAACCACCCAACTGCTAGTTGGGTCAAGCCCTGGACCACCAGAGATAGATGACCCCAAACAGGGGGAACAGAAACCTGCCAACCTGCCAAGCGTCAATACTGGAGGTTCAAAATCTACATTGGAGACCCTGGAATCAAACCCCAACCCTCCAAAGACTACTCAAGTCACACAATGTGGACAGTAACCCACCCACTTGTTAAATTGCAAACCCAAGTTGACAAGTTACTCTGAGACCCGCCAGTCTCCCAAGGACAATTCCCTGAATGGTCACCAGATTAATGCCAACCCCACACCACCAAAGATCTGGACCTATGCAGAGGTTGTAGCTTGCCTTAAGGAGGTTAAAAAAAAACCTACTGTTAACTCTGCCAATGACCACCAGCAACTGCCAGTCTTCCGTCCAGAATGGGTAGTACAATTGAACTACTCAGGTGACATAGTGAACAGTGGCGGTGGAACAAAGCATTGCCACTTCTATTTACCAGAGCAGGCACAACCTGGATCTGCTGCTCTCAAGTCTTTAAGCCAAGATCCATGCCCCACCAGTGCCTTGTCTGCAAACCTAAACCCTGCAAAAATTGAAGAAGCAAAAACCCATGGTATAAAAGCCCCAGCAGTATGGTGATGACCATATTGTCATTTTTGATAATAAAGTTTTATGAACCTTTGGTTTGAACATATCTTACCTTATCTAGTCTTAGTAATCATCCATCTTAACTCTGGCCAAGTAGACCATCAGGCAACCACCCCCTCCAGAGAACAACCTGTCAACTCTCCCCAGGCACTATACTGTCCCCCAGGAGCCCCTTTTGGACCTATGCATTCTACCAAATACCCGCCCAACCCTGCCTACGTGAAGTATGACTTGGAGACCATCCTCATTGCTGATCCCTTGGCAAGAACTAGAGAAACTGAATACATAGAACGTGAAGGAAAGTGATACAAGAGGCTGCCCAGATTGTTCAAAGACAAGTAAATTATCTGCCTGCCTACTTTGTTCACATGACTCCACCCTTAACCCCGCAACCCGACCGCCCAATGGAGACCCCCACTGCGGCCGGGACTATATCCACCCAACTGTTTGGAGTACTCTACATTTTTTGACGGGAACAGTAGACACTATGGTGCCCAATTCAGAGCCCTGGTCTTTGCTTGGGAGATCCTTTTCCTATATTATCAAGTTAGCACTCATCCTATGGTGGGCATTACCCTCTAGCCCAGCCGTATTCCGACCTGATCCAACCAATGCCTCTACCTATGCCTGGCTTCCTGACAATCCCCAGGAAGGTGTGGAGTTCTGACTTGTCCTTGGGTGGTGGCATCTTGTAGATGACCTGTATCTTTTGACTGTTGGGTTTGATGCCGTCTTTTAAGACTATGTGTCCCAGGAAAGGCAGTTGCTTGCAGAAGAACTGGCACTTGAAGGGTTTGGCCAATAGTTTGTGTTGTGCCAGGGTAGCAAAGACTGCCTCTAGGTCCTTGTGGTGCTGTTCCACTAAGGTTCTGTAGACAATGATGTCGTCTAGGTAGACTAGAGCATGCTTGCCCATGTGTGGCGCAAAAACTTTGTTCATGAAGGTCACAAAGGTGGAAGGGGCGTTTGTCATGCCAAAGTTGAGCACCACACATTTTTATGAGCCATATTTAGTGCAGAAGGCTGTTTTGGGGATGTCTTCCTCCTTAAACAAATCTGATTGTAGCCTGCGGTTAGGTCAATCTTGGAGAAGACTGTAGCTCCACCCAAGGTGTCAAAGAGGATGTCAATAAGTGGTAGTGGGTAACAATTCTTGATGATAACTTTGTTTAGGGCTTGGTAGTCTGTGACTAAACACAGGGTACCACCCTTCTTGGCCACAAAGAATACAGCAGCCCCAAAGGGAGATTGTGAAGGGCGGATAAGTCATTTCTCCAATGCTTTCTTGAGGTAAGCACATAGAGTTTTGTCTTTGTTTGGGGTCAGCCGGTAGATAGGTTGTGCTTTGGGTACAGCCCCCTTGAGTTGGATGAAATGCTGAATATGCTTCTCAGGGGGCAGCCTGGGTAGAGCTTACTTGAAGATTTCTGGATGGCAGGCCACAATTTCAGAATCCTGAGGCGTGGAGGTATCCTGGTGGTCTTTGAAGTGTATGATCTTGTACTGGCAGGAGTCCCATTCAATTTTCTTCAGGTTTTCATTTTTGTCCAGGGTCTCTGTAATGCGCAAAAAGACGCAGTTGAGTAGGAGTTGATCCACTGAGTCAGGATAGATCTGGTGGTTGACACCTTCACGCTTGATGGTCAACACCGAGGTTGCCCAGTCTAAGTGAGTATTTTTCTTTTGTAACCAATCTAAATCCAGTAAAATGTCAAACTTTGGAAAGCCAATGACAGGGCCTTGGATGGTGGAGTGCAGGTTCTTGAGCATGACAGAGAAGGGGGCAGCTTCCCTTGTTACGGCAATGTGGTGTTCATCAGCCAAGACCATGTTTTTAATCTGCAAAGAATTAGTGGCTAGCTTAAACTTGTCCACAAAGCTGCTGGTGACTAAGGTTTGATCAGCGCCTGAGTCCAGGAGTGCTGAGCCTGTGTAACTGCAAAAACGGAAAGAATAGGACATCAGTTTATTGGGATGTCTGGCAATGGTGTACAGTACTGGGTCTTCTGAGGGTATTTGGATCATTGGGCATTGGTCCACGTCCTCAGGTTGGTACCTATCATTGGGTGAGTCAGGAGTTGTGTGAGGAGAGCTTGGCTTGCTTAATGCTCTTCCTGGGCTTTTCGCTCATCTTGATTGCCTTGTGTGACAGTGACACAGAAATGTGTACAATTTGACTGACCATTGTTCCCACTTCCATGTCCATTTGAACCTGCGGGTTTATGATTGGTGTTGTTTCTGTTGTTTCCAGGGGGTGGTTGAGTGGAACACCCACCTGTGTGAGAGTCTTTTTGGTCTTTCTCATTTTCCAGTTTGCGCCTTGTAAAGAGCATTGGATGTTTGTTCTGCTTTCTCTGCCTCACAATACAGACTCTGTAGGTTGGTCACCTGGTCCAGGTTCACATGCCTCATTACATGCAATTTGAGAGTGTCATAGTACATGAGGTGTGTGGCTGGGGTGTCAAAGGCCATGTCAGAGGGTGCGCATAGTCAGAGTTCCTCATAGGTGCGGGTGAGTTCCTTCACAGTGCCTGTCTGGGTTAGGTTATTTACTTGGTGTATTATCATGAGCGCTGTATCCTTGAGCATAAATCTTGCCAGGAAGTCTTGTTTGAAGGTATCCCAGTTCTTTGTGCCACTTGTTGCACCAAGTGCCAGCATTGTGGGTCAGTTGGATGGAGATTTCTGCAATCCAAAATTGCTATGGGCATTCCATCTGGGCCAGCTTGCTCTGGGCGGACTGGATCCATGCGGCAGCGTTGTTGTCGTTGGCCCCAGCAAAAGGTTCCAAGGTAGCGCTTCGGAGTCTTTGAGCTACGTAAGCAGGCATAGTGTTTTTGTCAGTTGGTCGTGGGATGGTGGCAGCCGTCTGGAAGAACCCTTGTGCTGACATGGCATTGAAGGCGGGTAGTGGAATCACCATGTTCTGATATAGGACAAAACCATCAGGCATCTCAGCACCAGGGGTGTACGGAGTCCAGTCTAGCGGGAGGCCAGACATGATTCTGTCAAGGATTTGTTGGCCGCAGAAAGTACGGGCAACAGGCGGAATTTTACAAGATGAGGTAGGATGGAGAACCTACCTATGCTACCAATGTTGTAACTGTGCTGTTTTAGCAGAGTTACAAGGGGGAAAATATTTAGAAACTAGATAATAATCTTTATTGAGAGATAATGATTATATAGCTAATGTGAGTCATGGATAACATGAACATGATAGGGCTGATCACACAGTGGGATGGTGAAGGGGGTGGCTTGATCCTGGTAATGAGTCAAGTGCCAAAACAAGGTATCCACCGTAGAGGATCAGCATTTGTTCATGTTGTTGTATTTAGCAATTTGAGTTGACTTCCTAGTCTGGCTTCAAGTGGCCGGATAATCGGATTGCAGGTCATGAACCCGCTTGCTCGGAACCTTGCTGGCAGGTCAAGCCTGCTGTTTTGACAACAAACCCTTCTGTTCTGGATCAGTATTCTTGGGGGTGGCTTGTTAGTCAGTGCTTCCCTCAGGAGCAGGGATTTGATTGGGTATCAGGGTGTGCATTTGGCTCATCAGGCCAATGGCAGTGACCTCTTTGCCTCCATTAGGCAAGTGGTTGGGACTCTCAGTATGTGCCACTGCTGGTGGCATCAGATTGGATTCTTTCAATTTGAGAGTATCAGTGAGTTGGATCTCAGGAGATTTGTTCTAAAAAAACGTGGGCAGATGGGCCTCTGGTCCTCAAGGCTGGCAGCTCACGGTCCAGTCTGTCCCAGGGTTGAATCTTGTTCCAGCCCTTGAGTTTTGAATGGGGGAAATGTCATTTCTGACACAAAGCATGTGGAGAAGATCTCCAAAACACAAGGGCGTTAGACCCCAGATCAGTGGGATAGGTATGGGAATTACAGGAGTAGAAGTAAAAGGAAGAGTTTAGTGAAACCGAACCCAAAGATCTGCGGCAGGGGAAAGCGGGTGATCACGCAAGATAAGAGAAATATCTACCTATTTTAAAATAGAATTTTATATAGAAGAATAGATCCGGAAGCGCGCGCAAGCCGCAAAAAAAAACAAAAGAAGATAAAGCCAGGGTAACAGGCTTACTTTACTTATTGATATATCTATTTAAAACAAAAGGGGGAGTAAAATAAAAGAAAAATGTAAAATTAATAAGCCTGCCCTTAGGGACAGTAAGTCACACTTTTATCAAAGGAGCCAAAATGAAAAATTATTGAATAAGGCCTTTATGCTATTTACAATCAGGATCACTCTGTCTCGGTTGCTAGGCTTCTTCCTCTCCTTAAAGCACAACATGTAGCATGTAAACTATTTTAAACATAATAAATCTACAATCTTGGTTCAAAGTTTCTGCTTCCTTAATTTTGCTTATACATCTTATTACCGTTATTTAATATTTGGTAACATACAGACTGCATTGCCCATAATGCTTGGCAGTTGTAAGATAGAGCTGCTTTTGACCTTTAAAGCTTAGACTGTTTTGGTAATACAGAAAAAAGTTTTGGTATGATGGTTAATCGGTTGTCTCACTAGCATATATATCTATTAACTAAAATTTTTGTGAAAATTTAAATTGAATATTAACGTATATTAGATCATTTTTTAGTAAAGGGTAAACCTATCTTCATCTTAAGGATGCTTCGCCCAGTTTGGCTGGCTTCCGGCTCTGGGCCGAAGTAAAAAGGGTAATTTCTTTATATTTGAATATTATAAAATACATTTTTAATATGATAACCCAGAGCTGGAAGCTAGTCAGAGATGGGGCGACAAATGAGAAAGTTGAAGGCTAACTTAGATTAGTGGACCCGTCATGTCGCTTAGCGACCTCTGACACTTGTTAGATTAGTGTACCCATTTTTAATTCGACTATTTCGAAAAAAATAAGACGACTGAGCAGAACAACACATATATATTCACCATATATTCTCTCGCTTCAGCTCTCTTATCAAAATGAGTTCAAGTATTTTACCAACCGATAAGCGTCAGCTTAGGGCTTGCCTATTATGTGCTTTAGTCAAGGTATACAGATATTGAACTCTAAATATCTAGAACCGTAAATTAACAGCCAATAGAATGCAGCTCAATTTCGTACTGAGGGTTGTGATAATTGTGAAGATGTCCTCAAGATGAGAGGCCGCTTTAACCGAGTTAATGAATGTACTAGTAGTAACTATCAAGGGTAAACCAACCTTAGGCTTAATTAAAAAATTCAGCATGTTAGCTTCTTGTAATCCTCCTCAGAGCTGGGTTTGCAAATTTCTTCGCATAGGTATTTTTTTAATTCCAATTGCCCTTCTATATCTTGAATTAATCGAATAATTTTAGAACGATTTGAGCCTGGTATTTATGCCTTGAAGGTTTATGGTCGCCTCCCGGAAGATGTAGAGGATGAACTAGCAAGAAGGAAGATTGAGTATATTCCTCGAGATGGCTCGGGTGAAGCAGGTCTAGCAGAGAATTATTGATTGTTAAGTTATTTCTTAAGCTAAGCTTTTTCATCTCACTGATAGATAAATTGCTTGTTCATTTAAAACTTTCTGGTACTAACAAAGTTGTTTCTAGTTTTTCTCTTTTGTCTAGTAAAATTGTTTCCTGATTTTATTTAACATTATGGTATTGCAATTTTAAATCCTACGTAGGAATAACATTCTAACGCCTATTATCAGTTTAGAACATCAGCTAAAAATTCATCTTGAGCCCTTTTTATTATAAGCTGCTTTAAAAAACTTCAGGCTAAATATTGATTATTCTACCTTTTTTCCCGTTCTCATTATTTCGCATAACCAGCAAAATTCACAGCTGCCTTCCCTTATTCAATAGCTTTCTGTATTTTGTTTTTAAATTAAATATTCCAATCAAAGGTCACCTTTGAAAATTCTAAAATATTTTAGTGTCACATTTTAATTATTCGCTTCGTGATTGGCACCCTTTTATTTACTTATATTATTTCTTGGTTATACAAAAGACAGACTTGTGTTTGATGGAGATTTTTATTTGTTTTTGCCAGCTTTAAGATTATATTAGCTTTTGTCTATTAAGATTCTCAAGCCGGATTTTGCAGTATCAACTAGATTTGATATTATCTCTTGCAATCAAACTAAGAGAGTTGATGCTATAGTTTGACCATTTTAAAAATATTTACTAAAAGGAAAATTAAACTATTGGGATCTCGACTTTGAGCTAACCAGCTCTTTAAAGGAGAATGAATAGGAATTATAGGACTTTATTTTTTCCTATGTTGTGAGTTATCGTATAACTCAGCATGGCCAGAGAGTTGGTTTTGGGTCTATATAATCTACATTCGAGCTTTGTGGGCTTTTGATTAAGTTATTTTTCAAAAGTCATAAGCTATCAGACATTCTTGGAGCTGAACTGACTGACTTTTCTAGCTTAATGAGTAACTGGATTGGGACTCTTTTCTATTTCGGAAAAGACCAATTGTTATTTACAAAAAGCTGCATATAGGCAAATAGTTATAAGAATGTATTTGCTGTATACTTTAACGTTTTTCTAAAAGCACATACCTGTATATGAGGCAACCCCTAATATAAAATTATTGAGCGACTTACTTAAAAAAGGATTATTCGTTTAAGAAGCCAAAATAACAAACATACCTTACCAGAATAAATTTTGGTTGGTTTAGCAAATGGCATTTCTTGCAATATCACATTCCTAGCTGTCATTCCATATCATATGTATAAAAGCTTACGTTGTTTGTTGACCAAGTCAAATATAACATTTCAGTTAAAAAATGGCACAGTTAAATATGCCAGTTTATATTCTCTTGGTGGCCTCTTGAAAGCCAAGGATTGTATGGGACTTCAACTTTCAGCATATTTTAATTGGTGTAACCTAGCTTATTTTTTACAATTTATAGCGAACTAGCCTTTTTCGCTGCAGCCGAAATTTCCAGCTTGCCATTGTAGAAAGCATGAAAACTAAAATTATTTTGAACAGAAATGATTGGAAAGGGAAGTTAACTTACTGAATATCTTCGAGCTCAATATAAAGTTATTGCCAGGAATGACTATTGATGTGATCAGCACTGATTTTCTTGTATTAATGGCCAATACCTGAATACTTATGCTTATTTACAGAAGGTTCACATGACCACTATAAGGATAATATTGCTGTGCTTCGTAATCCCATTACACTAGAATCATGATAGTCAACATTATGAATGTGAAATTACAGAATCATTTGAAATATCTCCAGCTAAAAACCCTATCTTTAGCAGGGGTAAACGTAGTCTTGGTCTGTTAATCACAGGCATCTCAATATATCAAAGCCTTTTAATTTCTATTAATTCTACCAATAAACTTACCACTTATAAGAAAATATATACTCACCTTTAAAAGTGGTATAAAGACCTAATATCTTTAATTATTATCATTGGGAAAAAAGTGAGATACTATTCTATAACTTTACACTCCATGGTACACCATCCAATCTCCTAGTTTTAAACAACTGTAAGACAGTGTTAAACCCAGATATCAAGTTTATCGAACTAGAGTCTTAACGCCATAATTAACACAGTAGTTTTCAGATGATTGGTTGCATATCAAAAATCAAGTATTCTCATGGAAATAGTATTGCTTATCCAAATATCTGTACTCACAATGTTAATTCATAGAATCATCTTTTCTATCCAGAGAAATTACTGCTAATCCAGTGTATAATTATTAGTTAGACTAGCAACAAATTAAGCCTTCAATATTCCTAGTTTGGCTATACTGAATATCCTCTAAGTTTTAAGCCTTATAGACCCCTATTCGACATTTATTGTAATTATTCTTTTATTTTTTTCACGGTTTCTTATTGCCCCCTGAAGCCAGCTAGGCTGGGGATAGCTGAGCTTAAATGTCCTTCAGTAACTCAAAGTGTCTGAGTCTTCTCTGATATGACCATAAAAGCTAGCCGGTTAGCAAATAGTCTGGATGTGATAAAAGTTGGCCTATAGAACTATATTCTTCCCACTCATAAGTTTTTACAATTATGTCATATTTTTGGCCAAAAAATATTAAGCTTCTTGTACTATACTTTTCAGAGCTGTTGAGATGGACAAATCAAATTCAGCTAAGAGCAAACTAAAGTTGTTCATGAGACAAAATGAAGTATTAACATAGATAAAGCATTAATGGGTGAATTAAATCAAATAAACAACACATACATCAAGCATATAAAGCACCAAAGCCACACAATAAGATTGGGATCTCAAGATACAAAAAAGCTCTTACATCCATATAGATTTTTACTATGTTCACTGTTTTTGTAAAGTTACTCCTCCCTTTGGCCCTGGATAGGACAATCTTCCCTAGTTGTATGAAAAAAAAACTTCCCAAAGACCAGCCAAACCACTTAATTCTTTGAAAGACTTGGCATATACAGTGAATGAGATATTTGTACTGGTGTATCCCACAGCCCCCTGCTTCCATTGCCCCTTCATGGGAAAACCCCCTGATCAGTTTGAACTATTTACTGGCCTGGTGTCAACCACTTTTGAAAACCATAAGTGACAACCAATCAAAAGTGGCCACATCTACGTCCACAATCCCAAATTTATCTGGAGTTAATGGGCCTTTGAAGTCTTTCAAATGTGTTGGCCAATCAGAAGGCAAGCCAGAAATTATTGAGAAACCTTCCAACTTCCCTGACTTGAGTTTTCAAAAATTCTCTTTCAGCCAATTGGATTCACCAAATCTGCCATGTGATCTCCCAAACCCCAATTCTGACCCTCAAAGTTGACAAGGGGGACTTTTGGTCCCCTACTTGCTCATTTTCAATTTTAATAAAGTTGGATTTCAAGGAGCAACTTCTTGGAGTCCTTTTCTTTTAAAATAACAAAACATATGAACTATTTTTCAAAAAATTCCTTTTACAATATCTCCCCAAGCCACACCAGTGCTTCCTGGTCTCCTAGAAAGGATATTGGCAGCAAAAACCCTTTATTTACCTGCTCCAGGTTTAAGTTTGAGTTTAAACTATAAAAGTTTAGTGAAAATTAGTATAAAAATCTATATTAATATCATCAAAGCTCAACTATGAACTTCTCCCAATTTTGGATTTGATGATACTTTATACAAAGGCTTATATTTCACTTCTGGTTATAAAAAAAGACCTACCTAGTGTCTTCTCTAAGCCAGGTTTATCATTTTAGCATCCCTTCTGTCTGCTGTTTTCTTTCCTCCTATCCACTACTATTGAACCATTCCTGGGTGATTTTTGCTAAGAATTCAAAATTTTGGTCCCATGGAATAAATCTGTGTTTCTAACCACCTTGCCTGCCATAATTCTCCTCCTCTACATCACCCTGTGTTTGTGGAAGAACCTGTCTTCCTCTACCTGTATTGTGGTTGCAGACCCCCCCTTTGCTGAAAAATGGTTAGGAAGGACTCACTGCTTGCGGCCTTGGTCTTTCCCAGCGCAATAAGCAAATAGTTCTGGACCTGACCTCAGAAAACCTCCCAGAAGAAGTTCATTCTACCAGGACTCAGGTCCCCTAGCAGTGTTGCTCTGTTGACTGCACCACAGTTGCCAGATCTCCATCTGTCATGAATAAAGACATCTTGTGTCAGGGAATTTTCCCCTGACTACATTAATTTTACAGGTAATTTGGGAACCAACATTCAAGCCAAGAAAGACTGTAAATCACTATTGGACAGTTTCCATAGCATTGGGTTGGTCCCAGACGGGGATCAAACTTGAAACCCTAAAGACAAAGCAACGGTTAGTTCAAAAGAAACAATTTCAATTACATTACCTATTTATAATGAATTGATTCATTCAACCATGAAATCCAACTTTGGCTTTGATTCTGGAAATGTTAATAAACCCTATGAAGACTTCACTTACCATTAGAACAATGATTGGCTGCATTCAACCCGGTTTTTTTGCTCTGGAATCCAATATCAACACCTAAGCGTCAAGCGCCGTCTTTGATCTTCCCACTCAATTTCACTCTCTGCCGCTTAATTGAATATCAACTTGGGGCTCATTTTACAAGTTACTGGTTATATCATACAATTTTATATAGTATATTGCCAGAAATTGATGCCCATTTGAAACAGATACTAATTTCAGCCTTGAAATTAGTGAAATACCATGGAAAATCCTCTCATCCCTCATGATCCTCTTATTTATGTTCCAGCCTCAACTTGATGGTATTTAAGTGAACCATATTTTCTATTATCTATTGTTCCAACAATAAAGACTATTACTCTTCTAGCTACTCATCCACTTTTGATAACACTCCTTTTCTGAAGCCATGAGAGGAATTCTCTTCCTATCTTGGTTTCTAGCCTACTTCTTGTCCAAGGTGTTCACCTTGGAAAACCCAACTCCAACAACCAACTGGTATAAATCCTCCCCAGATGATTCCCACCAGAAGGAATCCCTTGCCAATGGATGGTTCAAATATCCTTCTGAACACTGGGGACATAAATTTCACTATGGCCGTTCATTTGCTTCCCCACCCACTGAACCTACTCTGGTTAGACCTTACGCCTCCTTTTACCTCTTGACATATTTGGTGGGCTACTATCTACTAGGGCGATTCAGTTCTATGTTTGGAAGGTTTGCCTATCTAGGATAACTTAGGCATCTTGCAATGGTCACGGTTCCTATTGGTTTGGTCATAGCAGGATTAAATGTAGGGGCCTTGGCCCATTAGCTGGGAAGTTTATTCCCTGCAAAGTGGGTCCCTGACAGTTTGTTGGAACCCATTTTGAGCTTCTTACTTAGAAGTTCAGAACCAACCCCTGCAAACTACCTGCTCTATACCGCAATCATCAAGAGTCTTGCGGTCACCTTGGTCACTACCATCATCAGCCTGACCACCTATTGTCTTGTTCGCCTTCCCTTCAGACCAGAACCACCACTACCTCCAGTGCAACAGCCCCTCAACAGGTTCAGAACCAAACCATAGTACTAAACCAGATTTCCGCAGTATCTCCTGACAATGACAAAGGTAACAAGATCCTGATGCTCCTGGCCTTCTCACAATCCCTGTTTGAAACATTGCCGGCACAATTCCAGACTGACGCACAGAAGGTCCATCACGTTGCCAAGAAGCTCACAGGCAAGGCTCGCGTCTGGTACACCAAGGCCACCCTCCAAGGAGAGAAATTACTCAATAACTACCCAGCCTTTTGTGACTCCTTATTGTCTACTGTAGTGCCAGCACAAACTACCAAAGTACTTCAAGACCGTATAATGACCTTGTACCAAGGCAGAATGGCCACCAAGGACTACATTGAAGAATTCTCATGCCTCAAGGAAGCAATTGGGATGACGGATGCCAAAGCTTGCTACCTCTTTCAGAAAAAATTATCTCCAGAACTCAAGAACTTCCTAGCTCACCATGTACTTCCTGAAAAGTTTTCTGAGCTTACCAAAGAGGTATTGAAATGGTCCTCCAAGGTAAAGCAACTCCCTTCTTGGAACAACACCAAGACTATGCCTGCCTGTAACTTACCCTCCCCTGCCAAGGTTCCCAAGGGACTAGTTCCTAAACCAGGGGGAGGGTACCAGTTAGCTCCTGAAGAGAAACAACAACGAGTCCACAAAGGATTGTGCCTCTACTGTGGACAAACAGGACATTTGGCTAAAGATTGCCAGGCACTCTCAAAGGTACAATCCGCTTCAGGCCATCTTCTTTCAACCACTGATGCCAATAAATCTTCCACTCAGTCTTACGCTCTTTTGCCCGTTTTTCTAGACCATGAATTTGGCACTATGGCCAGCTACGCACTAATTGACACGGGAGCTATGAGGAACTTAATTGACCAAGATATTTTGACTTCATTAGGGTTGGAGACCTCAGGTCTAGCCTCTGTAAGACTTGCTGAAGGTACACCTGCCCGGGTAGGACGCCTAGTCAAACCCCTCCATGCTCAGGTAGGGAAGAACTCATACCATCTATCCACCTCCACGCTCTCCAATTTGGCCTTCCCTTTAGTCTTGGGGTTTCCCTGGTGTCAGGAAGCCAAGTTACAGTTTAATTGGGACACCAACTCAGTCACGCTTCACTCCCACAGACAACCAACCACGGTGCCTCTCAAAAAACCTTATCATCAAGTACCAAAGAACTTCACTGCATACTTGAACTCTTTAATTCTTGTGGGGAACCCAACACCTGATTCTATTCCGGAGGAAATTCAAGACTTAAAAACAGCCTTTAGCAAGGAACTCTGCTCCGTCCTTCCGGAACAAAGACCATCCAACCTTAGAATTGACTTGATACCAGGCTCCTCACCCACCTGGGGAAAGCTTTACCCCATGAACCGAGCACAGGGAATTGAATGAAGGCGTACCTTGACAAAAACTTAGCCAAAGGGTTTATGCGTCGATCCAACTCCCCATGTTCATCACCCATGTTCTTTGTAGGGAAAGCGGATGGGACCTTGAGACCTGTGGTAGACTTCACCAAACTAAACTCCATAACCATTAAGAACCAAAACCCCTTACCATCTGCAGAGTCCTTGACCAACCAACTTACCCACACCAAGGTTTTCTCTAAACTAGACCTCCACAGTGCTTATAACCAAATACATATTGCTGAAGGTCATGAATGGAAGACAGCAGTCTGCACTCCCTTTGGGCTCTATGAATACCTTGTGATGCCCTTTGGGTTGAGTAACACTCCTGCAGCTTTTCAAGGCCTAATGAGTGAAGTTCTCTTCACTCTACTTGACGTCTGCGTTGTTGTCTACCTTGACAATATTCTGGTATACTCGCAGAATAAGGAGGCCCACACAAAACACCTATGAGAGGTCCTCCAACTACTCATTGACAACTGTTTGTTCTGTAAGCTTAAAAAATGAAAGTTCTTTGTCACTGAGATTGAGTTTCTTGGGTACAAGATTAACCCTGGAGGTTTTGCAGTTGCTCCTTCCAAGATCCAGGCAGTCCTGGACTGGCCTAGACCTACAACACGCACCAAACTTTGTGGTTTCTTGGGCCTTGCAAATTTTTGCCGCAAGTTTATCAAGTACCTTTCTGCTACTGCTCTCCCTCTCACGCACCTTACCTCTGAGAAGGTCCCCTTTGTCTGGTCACCTGAAGCTGATATGGCTTTTGAGACCCTCAAGAAGCAATTCACCTTGGCACCCGTCCTTCTCCGTCCGGATCCTGAACGCCAATTTTTTTTGGACACAGACGCCTCTGACTTTGCCCTAGGAGGGGTGTTGCTGCAGCTTGGGGAGGATAGTGAACTCCACCCTGTGGCGTTCTACTCCTATAAGCTGCTCAACCAAGAGAGAAATTACCAAGTATACAAGAAGGAACTTTTTGCCATTGTTAAATCCTTGGACCACTGGCGTCACTACTTGGAAGGAAGTAAATTCCCCGTTCTAATCAGAACTGATCATAAGAACCTACTATATTTCACTGAGAAGAGAAAGGTTAGCTCACGTCTGGCACAATGGGCTATAGATCTGCTTGCCTTTGACTTCAAGATTAGTTATACGCCAGGACATAAGAATGTAGTACCTGACGCCATCAGTAGACGAGAGGATTTGGATGACCCTGGTCAGACTTACGTTAAACACAATGAACGTACCATACTTTCTGAAGATCAGTTCCTCTCCCACATCATAACTATAGCTTATTTATCCACCTTGGATCAGGACATCATAGCATCTCAACTCCTCAATAAGGATAACATTCCCCCTGGGCTTACACTAAACAACAGATCTTGGTCAAAGAATGGAAACCTTTATGTACCAACCAATGAACACCAACAAGCAATCCTGGAAAGCTTCCACAACTCCCCTCTCACAGGACATGGAGGCATTTGCAAAACGGTCAAGAGAATCCAACAAAGATACTGGTGGCCTAATCTGAAGAAGACAGTTGTCAAACACATCACCACATGCGTGTTGTGTGGCCGCAACAAACCCTCCACCATAAAGCCCCAAGGACTACTCAAACCCTTGCCCATTCCTCCGCGTCCTTGGTATTCCATCTCCATGGATTTTATTGTAGACCTTCCAGAGAGTGACGACATGACTGGCATCTTTGTGGTAGTAGATTGGCTAACCAAATATGCTATCTTTACCCCCTTCAAGCGTGCAACAGCAGAAGACACTGCCAACATGTTCTTCACTCATGTAATTGCCAATCATGGAATTCCCAATAACATCATCTTGGATTGAGGTACTCAATTCACATCCAAGTTCTGGCAGTTCCTAATGAAGACCTTACGAGTTAAAACTCTCATGTCTACATCCTTCCATCCTCAGACCAACGGACAGACAGAACATGTTAATCAAGTACTGGAAGGTTTTCTCAGGAGCTATGTGAACTTGCAACAGGATGATTGGGTAAGTCTACTCCCGCTTGTCCAACTATGCTACAACACCAACCACCATGATTCTATTGGAGTATCCCCCTTCTTTGCCAATTATGGATATAACCCAGAAGACCTCCCCAAACCAACCACTGAAGACACAATCCCGTCGGCACATCAATGGGCAACCTCCTTACTCAAGAATCATCAACAACTTAAGACACAACTGGAAAAGGCGGTCCTACAGTATAAGAACCAAGCTGATAAACATCAAAGAACCCCAGAAGACATCCAAGTGGGAGACTATGTGTTCCTCAGTGCCAAGAACCTCAAACTAGACATTCCAGGTCAGAAACTAGGACCAAAGAAGATTGGGCCACTATTGGTCATTGAACAATGCTCTGAAGTTAATTTCTAACTCAAACTCTCTGCTTGTTCCTCCGCCCATGATGTTTTCCATGTTAGCCTTCTGTCCAAGTTCAAAGGGTTACCATCTGACATGGACCACAAGACCCTCCTCCTATCATCTTGAACCATACTCCGGAATGGGAAGTAGAAGACATCCTCAATCACCGCACCTCACGAGGCAAACTTCAATACTTGGTCAAATGGAAAGGGTACAAAGTAGAATCCAACTCCTGGGAACCAGAAGAGAATCTAGAGAACGCACTGGATGTCATCTCACACTACAAAAAGACTCAGGAAGAGAAGGACCTTCCTGGGGAGGATAGTGTCAGGGAATTTTCCCCTGACTACATTAATTTTACAGGTAATTTGGGAACCAACATTCAAGCCAAGAAAGACTGTAAATCACTATTGGACAGTTTCCATAGCATTGGGTTGGTCCCAGACGGGGATCAAACTTGAAACCCTAAAGACAAAGCAACGGTTAGTTCAAAAGAAACAATTTCAATTACATTACCTATTTATAATGAATTGATTCATTCAACCATGAAATACAACTTTGGCTTTGATTCAGGAAATGTTAATAAACCCTATGAAGATGTCACTTACCATTAGAACAATGATTGGCTGCATTCAACCCGGTTTTTTTGCTCTGGAATCCAATATCAACACCTAAGCGTCAAGTGCTGTCTTTGATCTTCCCACTTAATTTCACTCTCTGCCGCTTAATTGAATAACAACTTGGGGCTCATTTTACAAGTTACTGGTTATATCATACAATTTTATATAGTATATTGCCAGAAATTGATGCCCATTTGAAACAGATACTAATTTCAGCCTTGAAATTAGTGAAATACCATGGAAAATCCTCTCATCCCTCATGATCCTCTTATTTATGTTCCAGACTCAACTTGATGGTATTTAAGTGAACCATATTTTCTATTATCTATTGTTCCAACAATAAAGACTATTACTCTTCTAGCTACTCATCTACTTTTGATAACACTCCTTTTCTGAAGCCATGAGAGGAATTCTCTTCCTATCTTGGTTTCTAGCCTACTTCTTGTCCAAGGTGTTCACCTTGGAAAACCCAACTCCAACAACCAACTGGTATAATTCCTCCCCAGATGATTACCACCAGAAGGAATCCCTTGCCAATGGATGGTTCAAATATCCTTCTGAACACTGGGGACGTAAATTTCACTATGGCCGTTCATTTGCTTCCCCACCCACTGAACCTACTCTGGTTAGACCTTACGCCTCCTTTTACCTCTTGATGTATTTGGTGGGCTACTATCTACTAGGGCGATTCAGTTCTATGTTTGAAAGGTTTGCCTATCTAGGACAACTTAGGCATCTTGCAATGGTCATGGTTCCTATTGGTTTGGTCATAGCAGGATTAAATGTAGGGGCCTTGGCCCATCAGCTGGGAAGTTTATTCCCTGCAAAGTGGGTCCCTGACATCTTGGTAGGCATATTTCAGGGGCTAGAATGCTCAAGACAACCAGCTAGAATGCCTGGCCACAGTACAACAAACTATGTGAAAATAATTACCAATTGCCTTTTCAGAGAAAACCACCTCTTTTTGACTGCAGATGGCAGGAGTTTGCAAGGCCCACATGCCAAAAAACCCTGAGATCAACATTAAATACAAATTGGGTCTCCCTTATATTGGGAAATGGTAACTTTTACAAACAATTGCTTGACTAATCAATCAGAAAACTGATTCCTTGTGGGTTCTATTAATAGCTGTGGCACTTCAGCAGGCTACAGCCAACCCATTATTATAAAGAAACAACCAATGTGAGCCCTCCCCATGCCTAAGAATACAGGCTTACAATAAAATTATTAATATCACTGAAGATAATGCCACCAGACCTCTGGTGGCAAAAAAGACTAAGTTATTCCCAGTAAGTATAAGTAGTGAGGAGGAGAAGCCTTCCTCTTGTTGACATCATCTGAATAAACGTCTTTTATGCCCATGACTCATTAATTGATTGCAGGAATTATTTTTTGCACCAACATAATTATTCTGATAGCGTCTTTACGTGAATCAACACAAGAATATTCTCAAGCCTTCCCCTACCCTCCTGGTTCTTCTCCCATTTCTTTGGTTACGCCTTCTTGTACCAAGACTTGGAGCTCTACCATCACCACTACCTGTATCTCCCTCCTTGTCACAATTGACAAACTCCTATTGACTATGCTTATTGAAAAGCCTCAACTACAGGATTTGAACCCTGATACCCCGCAGGCTGCTAGCTCACAGGGCCAGCTGCCCGGCTGCCTGCAGTTTTTTGGGCTCAAACCAGAGCAGAATTTGACTTTGGAAAATCCTTTGAAGCTTGATGAATCAAATTCATCTACATTGACACTTCCCACGATAAAGGTTCCTGTTAACTTGACCAATCAGCAGGCGGGTCCAGCCATAGATCCCGGAATAATCCAGGCCTACGCAGAAGGGGAAGCAGAGAACCTTCCCATAGAATGCGGGCCACACAGAGACAACCAATCCTGCAACCTGACTAGGGAATTTGAGCGCTCTCAGTTCAAGCCAGCCAATAGAATAACCCCTGCAATGGATGCCACCAAGGACTGGTAAAACCTGGTAAACAGGAAAACCTGGGCCAAGTAAATTTGTGAAAGTTTTATCATGACAGATGGACATACTTATACCCTGAACCGCCAGGAAGATGCCCATTGCTATTCTTGCAATAAAGTGACATGAACTTTTGGTTTAACCAGATCATACCTTATTTGTTATTAGTTCTACTTCATTTACAGCCTATGTCTCGCGGTTCCACACCCCACACTCACCTACCCCAAGAAACCGCAGACCAGCCGCCCAACCTTTAACGTCCACCAGGAGCTCCCTTTGGTCCAGTACATTTCACCAAGTATCCACCTAACCTGGTGTATTTGGAGTTTACTCTAGAGAAAATCCTAATTCACAACCCTGAGGCTAGAACTAGAGAGACAGAAGTCCTTTACAGAGAAGGCATCAAAGTTATCTGGCCCCCTCTGCTATTCTGCAACAAGTATAATTTCCTGCCCGCATATTTGGTTCCAATGACACTGTTCCTCACCCCGCGGCCCAACCACCTGTAAGAATCTGTTGCCACTAATGAATCCACTTCCACCCAGATATTTGGGGTAATGTATATCAATCTCACTGGAAAGATTGATTCTATGGTGCCTGTAAGCAGACCTTGGGCAGTCCTTGGAAAATTGTTATCTTATATTGTAAAGTTAGCCCCAATCTTGTGGTGGGCTCTCCATGCTGGGCCCGCGGGCCGTCTGCCTGCAAGTTCTCAGAAACCCCCCACTGGTTGGATCCCTGACACTCCTAGCCATTTTAGATGCTGGATTTCAACAACTATGAAGGAGATACCAGCCACTCTTCCCCTTCCAAATGCCCTTCCTGCCCATGATTTCAGAAAGCTGGGATTTTTCTATACTACAGTGTTGGAGCTAGCCAATCAGGTTGTGCCTCACACTAGAAGTTGGCGTCTCTGGGCCATTTCAGTAAAGTATCTTGTCAGGATTGCCCCTATTGTGTACATGGCCTTCCAGGCCCAGCCTGCCTCTCCTGTGGGAGTCCATTCAGACACTGGTATGGGCTGTGACACTATTTTTTTTTCCAAGAAACCCCAACAAAAGGAGGTACTAACAAGAAAAAGCTAATGAAAGTCTACTGTTGAGCAACTGGGGTTATTGCTGATATGTTCAAAGCTACAGATAAATTTTAGCCTTGCCGATGTACTCTACTTAATCCTATGCAAGAGCACTACAGACTACAATAGAATAGAACTTTTAAGATAATTACGTTGATTGGGACTGGAGTACAATCTAGCCAGCAGCTGCAATCTATCCAGGTGTAACTAAGAACTTGTCATCATCCTTTCAGGTGTCTGTATCAATATGTACTGCAACAACCCTTGTTCTTGTCCTTTCATAAAGTTCTCAGTGGCTACCTTTGCAATAGGTCCATCTTTGCTGGCTGTGCCTATCCTGATTGATTGTTCTTGGCATGTGCGTTGCTACTGGCCTTAGCAAGGCGTACATGACACTTCAGCTACAGCCTATGCTCTTCTTGAGCTAGCCTACTGGCAGTTATCAATTGGCTGCATCTTTATGTGCCTATTATAGCACTAGGAAACTATGCCATATTTGGTTGTCACTTAGAAATGGTCCTTGTTCTGTCCTCCTAATTTGGAAGGTAGAATTCTGGTATTCCTATTTTATATTTTTTGTGTTTAATCAGTGATCTTTTTCTGGATGGTAAGCCTTCTCCTCATTAATATGCCAGTTTGAGTTAGGGATTATACTCTGTATAATAGCAACTCAATCCTATAAACCTGAGGATTATATGCTGTGTAATGCTGATCCAAACTTGGTATTTCCTAGCCATTTGTACATCATTTGTTTGATATACTCATATGAGCCCTTCAGGCTGGTGGGACTGAGTTGATACAACGTCCAGTAGGATGAAATGAGAGACATATGATTGATGATCCAGTGATTACACGCTGTGTAATTAAGGATAATCATTATATTGGCTAAAAATTATACTGCATATAATTTTTATATCATTTATAATAAAATAATGATTATATGATGTATAATCACTACACTTAATAAAATGATAATCTAGTGATAATATGGTGTATAGTTTTTGTATCAATTATAATGAACTAACAATTATACGGCATATAACTGCCATATCAATTATAATAAACTGGTGATTATACAGTGTATAATCACTACACTTAATAGAATGATAACCTAGTAATAATACGGTGTGTTACTGATAAAGATCTGCATGTGATGATTAGCCTGATCATTTGTAGTCAATAAGCCTAATCTCACACCTACACAGACCTTAATCAAGCCATTGACAGGAAGTGGGTGGCGGCCAAGCAGGTGCACCTCTGAATGGGACCCAAAAACCTGCTGTTTAAGGCCCAAAAACCCAAAAATCCGGTAATTTGGTGTTTTTTGGCCCAAAAATTGATTTATGATATCAGAAATTTTTGGCCACTTCTGAAGGGTTGGTTGTCAGAATTCACCCTGCTGATATCAGCATTCCCATCTAACCCATATGAGCTGGGTTGTAGCTCATAACTACCTTAGTAGTTGAATAAAACCCATATTATATCCAAAGGTATTGATTTTATTTATTTCATGAAAGTAAAACTCATGAAAATTGAATTCCTGTTTGTGTAGGTCCCCTTGCACACCATTACAACGCACAGTTTCAATTTTGCGTTGTCGGCAACAATCACACTGTTTTTTGCGACTTCCCCACCCAAGATTGAGGAGTACATTAAACCAATTTGCCAAGTTGTACATTTGCAAAACCCAGTTTCCATTTCTCAATCATTAGTTTTTGAAAGTTCTGTTCTCATTTTACAGCCTGCATTTTGCCTGCACGTTTGCTTGGAGTTTATCACTTACAAATTTTGACACTGAGAATTTTTTGCTACTCAATATATTCAGTATTTAGGTTTTTATTCCTCACTTTCTCAACTTTTCTGAATTTCAAAGCCACTTCACCATTACACCCTCTGGATTTTGAGCCTCCACAGGAGGACTCCAACTCACTCAGATGTGCTCCCTGGTTGTTGTCAGGTGTAATTCTGATGGGTCTGAATAGCTTATTTCCACAGGTTGCCATCTCTTCCTCCCTTTGGTCCTCTTTTAGTGCAGCCATTCCAGTGATTCACTGGATGTCATCCTGGTGGTTCTTTTCACTGGGATGGGAGTCAAACTTAATTAGTTTAGCTCCCCTCTCTCACATCTTAACTAAAATTTCCCACCCCCAGAAGAAAGTGCCCAAGCAGCTAGCCCCCAAAAAACCCAAGAAGAGTCTGGATGATCTAAACCAAGCCATTGGCAACAAATGGGCTGTGGCAAAGCATGCACAGGTTTTGTCAATTTTTCAAATGAGTGAAGAAAGGCTTGAAAACCTTGAAAACAGGTAATTTGGGGCTTTTTGGCACCAAAATTAATTTATGACATCCTAAAGTTTTTTTAACTTCTGGAGGTTTGATGACAAAAATTGAGGCCTGTCACGTCATCACTGAATCCCAATTTCCATATTGACATCCAATTGTCTAGAACTACTTTAGTAGTTCAATAAATACTATAATGTTAAAACTCATATCAATTTTTAAAGTTTGCAGATCATTATCCCCCAAAGATTGAGTCCCTTCTTGCTTATGTGCCTGTGAAGTATCTCACAGTTTGTGGCTTTAATTTTGTAGTTTACACAGCCTCCACACTGATTTTGGACCTGCCAATTTTGAAATTGTGGAACAAATTTGTGAGATTGTGTATTTAAAAAATCCAGTCACCATTTCTTAATCAATTTCATTCTTCTGTTATGCCCTATTTTTCTTTGGCTTGATTTTACCTCTTTCTCTGATAGGATATTTCTGTCTGCAAATTTTAATTTTACAATTTTTGTTAATTTTCAATTATTTGATGATTTGCTATTTTATTCCCCATTTTGTGAACTTTCAGAATTTTGCAGAGACTTTACCATGACATTGGCCTTTCTTGTGTTACTTTTCTTGCTCTTGCTCTTTCTCTTGGCCTTTCTCTGCTTTGGATTTGGCTCTGGCTCTGGCTTTATTAGGCTTTGGATTCTTCTTATTATCTCCTTGGTCCAGTTA